>CM076577.1:1062452990-1062726355 GCA_034641835.2 Pinus albicaulis | reverse complement strand
TACCAACTCGTGAAGCCGAGAATCATAGTCCCCGTATAGAGCCGAATGTATACCCTCGTAAACCCCTTTCAGTTGAGGAGAGGGTTGGGCTACGACGCCAGAACATCCTGTGTTCAGAATATTCACAATAAAATGTGAAGGCTAGGGAAAAAACCAAGCCATTCGAACCCCTGAAGCGAAGCACACACACTCTTTGCAAAATGAAATTAGCAATTCATCATATATATTACAACCTAGACCGGAGACATAAAATGATAATCCAAAATCGTAGCACTGGTGTGAAAAAATGAGCCAAATTCTCAAGCAGAGCTGGGAAGCCTGCGAAATAATATTAGAACGAAAACTTACAAAACACATATGGAAGGTCTTACCAATCAAGCGAATTAACGCACTGTCAAGCGATGAACCAAACGAACAGGGAGGTAAAAGAACCACCGTGACAATACCAAGCTTGATTTATAACAATGTGTCTGGATCAAAGAACAAAACCCTAATGATCCAAAGACATTTGAAGCGTACACCTGGCGAGATCCGGAGAGAAAAGCCACAGATTGAATAGTTAATAGGACCTGTACACTATCCGTCCCAAAAATTTAATATGACAAGTATGGAGATAAATGAATATAGACCTGGCCACACTATGGATATTGCGTTGGGAACGCAGTAAAATGGTAGAATGAATTCAGTGTTACGTGGAACCAACACCACGTGATCACAAATGAAGCGTGATCACCATAACCCATACGACGAGATCAGGACCGGTTTAATGCACAACGTGGAAGAAAGATAGACGTCTAATTTCCAAATTTGATTGCACATAAGTTTAAATTGATAATTATGTGGAGGTTAAATTTAACATTCCCAACTTCAAATAAATGTTGACAAGATGAAATTTAGAATGCCGGATGAATGCCAGACTCGCATGATTAGTGAGTCGAATTCCGCCAAGGTTATAA
The DNA here is from genome assembly GCA_034641835.2 of Pinus albicaulis. NCBI lineage: Eukaryota > Viridiplantae > Streptophyta > Pinopsida > Pinales > Pinaceae > Pinus > Pinus albicaulis. The sequence continues at coordinate 1,062,725,399 of CM076577.1, read as the reverse complement.
GGTTATCAACAAAGGGTAAGAGTGAACGATCGCATAGATGTCCACATGACCGTGGAACCATAATCACATGAGACCAATGTAGAACCAAATCGTACCCACTTCTATATATGTATATGAAAATCGAATTCGAATTCAAAGGCATGCGATAGAAAACGAAGATTAAATATGGAAGTAGGGGGGGGGGGGAATAGGATTATAATTATATTGATGTAATTTTAATTAATATAACTATAATTATTCCAAAAACAAATACCTTGCAAATGTGGTAAGATAAAGGGTATATATGAATGGAAATTGAAAAGAACAGTAGTGAAAAACTACAACGAAATTAATTCTGTAAACCTACAACGAATTGACCGAATGCATAATTAGCATTAAACGGGAACGGATGCAACCCAACAGAAAAAAAAAAAAATGTGTCGTAAAGTGGGAGGTGTGACAAATGGTATCAGAGCCCAAGTTATAAAACTGGGCTGGTGACATTGTGCTCACTGTTGCTGTGTATTCACTGTATCAATTAAATTTTGTGGAAAAAAAAAAAATTGTATTTTATTTTTTTATTTTCACTGATCTGTGTTGAGTATGTACAGTGGTGCTGAAATGGAAGAAGGTGGCGAAATTTATGTCGATCTGCGTGGTGAGACAGATCCCAATGCGGCCATGCTGGCTATGTTGCGGGAATTGCAACAAGATTTGGCTGAGATAAAAATCCAGAATGACAGATTGTCATTAGCCAGTGAGGAGCAGGAAAAGCTCATCAGGGAATTAACTTCGTGGAACAGTCAGGAAGGTGAAGGTTCCAGAAAGAGGAAAACTGATGAGTCTGAAGATGAGGATGCAGTAAGGCATCAATACAAACAGAAAAAGGAATTACAGGGGGAATTCCGAAAAATCAAGCCTCCCTCCTATGATGGGGAGATGGAAGAAGATGCGGAACCTTGGTTATTAAACATGATCAATTATTTCCATGTTTATGAATATGAAAGTAATCTGAAGGCCAGATTAGCTATCTACCAGCTACAAGGTAAGGCTACCTTGTGGTGGGAGGAGACAAAGATGGTGCATGCCATTGATGAAAATACTGTCACCTGGGAAGATTTTCAGGTTAAGTTCAAGAACCGCTACTTAAATGAACGTTACTATGATGATAAAGCCAAAGAATTCCATGAACCTAGACTGGAAAAACTCACTATTGATGAGTTTGTTACTAAGTTTACAAATCTGTTGAGATATGTACCCTACATAAGGGAAGAGAAGGCAAAAGTTCAGAGATTTCTGAATTGCTTGCCTATTGTATACAAAGAGAAAATCGAGTTTGACAACCCAAAAACAATGGACGAAGCTGTTAGAAAGGCCAGATTATGTTACCAACAGTTCAAAGGAAAAACTGAACAAGGAAAAAGTTGGATAAATAAAAATGAGTTTCAAACAGAAGTAAATTTGAATATTCTGCCCTTCGGGTCATATGATCTATTCATAGGAATGGATTGGCTGGAAAAGAAGAAAGCCTTGATGAACTGTTGGGATAAGAATTTGTGTTGTGTAGATGAGGAAGGGAAACCTTTTATTCTTAAAGGTAAACCAAAACCTATTTCTGTAAGACAAATTTCGGCATTACAATTAAAAAGAACAGCTAGAAAAGGATACCAAGTTTATGCAGTGCATGTGGAAGAACCAGAACAGAAAATAGAAGAAGAATTACTGGATGCTGTACCAGTAATAAGAGAATTTAAGGAAGTGTTTCCAAAGTAAATCCCTCATCTTGCCCCTAAAAGAGAGATTGATTTCTCAATCGATCTGGTGCCGGGAGCAACCCCTATTTCCTGAGCGCCTTATCGAATGAGTCCTCCGGAACTAATGGAACTGAAAATGCAATTACAACAACTGTTAGACAAAGGGTATATCAGACCGACTGTATCTCCTTGGGGAGCACCGGTGCTGTTCGTGAAAAAGAAAGATGGAACTTTTAGGATGTGCATTGATTATCGTCAACTGAATAAGTTGACCATTAAAAATAGATACCCTTTGCCTAGAATTGATGATCTTTCTGATCAGGTGAGAGGAGCTTCAGTATTTTCGAAAATTAACTTAAGGACTGGTTATCACCAGCTTAGAATTAAAGAAGAAGACATCAGCAAAACAGCTTTTCGAACCAGGTATGGCACTACGAATTCGTAGTCCTACCTTTTGGTTTGACAAATGCCCCTGCCACATTTATGTGCCTAATGAACAGTGTGTTAAACAAGTACTTGGATAAATTTGTCCTTGTATTCATAGATGATATCTTAGTTTATTCAAAAAGTGAGGAGGAACATAAAGAACACTTGAGGATAGTATTGCAAACACTAAAGGAAAATCAGCTATATGCCAAGTTTAGCAAATGTGGGTTTTTTAAAGATAAGATCCAGTATTTGGGACATATTATTTTTGAATAAGGCCTTGCTGTAGACCCTAAGAAGATAAAGGCTATAAAGGAATGGCCTGTACCAACTGATGTTTCAGCAGTGAGATCATTCATGCGGATTTCAGGCTAGTATCGCAAATTTGTAGAAAGGTTTTCAGCCATAGCACATCCCATCACATCACTACAAAGGAGAGGTGTCAAATTTGAATGGACTGAAAAATGCCAAAACAGTTTTGACCAATTAAAACTGAAACTTACTACTGCCCCTATACTAAATATTGCAGATCCTGACCAAGAATTTGTGGTATGTACGGATGCCTGTAGAGAAGGATTGGGAGGAGTTCTTTTACAGGAAAATTTAGTTATTGCCCATGAATCTAGGAAACTGAAGATACATGAACAAAATTATAGTGCCTATGACTAGGAATTAGCAGCTGTTATCCATGCTTTAAAAATGTGGCGGCACTATCTCCTTGGAAAAAAAATTACATTGATGATTGATCATATTAGTCTCAAATACTTCTTTTCCCAAACTGATTTGATGCTAGACAGGCGAGATGTTTGTATTTTTTAAGTGAATTTGATATGGATATAAAACATATTAGAGGGAAAGAAAATAAAGTTGCTGATGCATTGAGCATAAATGCTTGTCAGAATACCAATAGCATTGGAAGTAGTGCTCAGATTGATATAGAAGATTTGGTGAATAAGGCAGCAACCCAAGACCCAAATTATGAAACACTTCTGGTGAAACTACAGAACAAGGAGAAAACTGATTTCACTCAAAACCAAAAAGGACTGACCAGTTATAAAAACAGATTGTATATTCCCAATATAGCGGCTCTTAAAAGGGAAATTTTGGATGAGTACCACCAACATCCATATGCAGGACATCCAGGATATCAGAAGATGTTAACAGCCTTGAAAAATAAGTTGTTCTGGCCAGGAATGAAGAGATATATAGAAGAATATTTAAATAGATGCATGGAATGTCAACTAGTCAAAGTTGAACATCGGCATCCTGCTGGTCTGCTAAATCCTTTACCGATTGCATAATGGAAATGGGATACAGTTTCCATGGATTTCATAACAGGATTACTCAAAACCAAACATCAGCATGACTCAGTAATGGTGGTAGTGGAGACCTTAACCAAAGCGGCACACTTCATACCTATTAAGTCTACTTTTGGAACAGCTCAAGTAGCAGATGTGTTTTTAAAAGAAATAGTAAGATTACATGGGGTCCCAAAAGTCATTGTTTCTGACCGAGATGCTAAGTTTATAGAAGCTTTTTGGAAAGGGCTATTTGGAGGGATGGGGACTAAATTGAATTTTAGTACTACTTACCACCCTCAGACAGACGACCAAACAGAGAGAACTAATCATATTTTGGAGGATATGCTGAGAATGTATGTGATGGATAGGCCTTAAAAATGGGAAGAGTAATTGCATTTAGCTGAATTCGCCTATAATAACAGCTACCAATCCTCCATCAAAATGAGTCCGTTTGAGGCACTTTATGGAAGGAAGTGTCGTACTCCTTTGAGCTGGAGTCAGCCAGAAGATAAACTAATGTTGGGACCAGATGCTTTACGAGAGATGGAAAGAATTGTTAAACAGATACAAAGAAACATCAAGACAGCCCAAGATCGCCATAAGAACTATGCTGATAAGAAAATAGTACACCGAGAATTTAAAGTGGGGAGCGGGTGTATTAAATTGTCAGCCTTAAACACTTTCCTATGTTGGAAGTTGTGCAAGCCACAGCCTAGATACGTGGTCCTTTTGAAATGTTGAAAGAGATGCCGGATTCTACTCGGCGGCATTACCACCCCAGCAAGTTCATGATGTTTATAACATGTTAAAAATGTGTGCTTGACACATGATTGTTGGAATGTTGTACAGGTGGAACTAGAAGGGGAGTTTCTGCCAGAACCGCTTCAAATATTGGAGCGGGAAGAAATTGAATTCAGAAACCGAACGGTAGCAAGAGTAAAGGCGCAGTGGAAGCACTTTACTGCTGAAGAAGCTACCTGGGAAAGAGAAGCTGAAATGATGGAAAGATATCCATTTTTATTTGAAAAATGAACTCTAGTAGTTGAATAATAACACCGGAACAGTCTTTTTACAAACTTTTATGAGAGAATATCACCTTTGCTAATTCATATTGTCCCGTTTTAAAATTCCCGATGTTGAAAGAACTTTAATCCTAGGGAGTGAGACTAAAGGATAAATGTTTTGTGAATGTAATTAAATATTTAATTGAGGAAATGAATAAAATGATGTGGGTGCGGATTGACTGAAAATGATTTTGAGATCATGATCCATGAGGATAGGAAAGGCGAAATGTTACGGTAACAAAAGTCCTTGAAAGAAATTTATTTTAAATTTAGTTTTGGGAAAAATATGAATTTGAGCCGTGGAAGTAGTTGGAAGAAGGTAAAAGTTGAAGCGGGAAAAGCACCATGGCTTTAAAGAATCCCTAAAATGGAAAGCCTAGGCAAACAGGAAGAAAAGCATCCTGAGATTCTGGACACAGAATTAGAAACATTCTTTGGGGAACAATAGCTTAAATAAGCTACTCTTGTACAGATTAGGGGTTGATCTGTTACAAGGAGGTGATCTCAGCTCGGGGGTGAGTTCTGGGAGACAGAAGGACTCTAAGGTTGGGAGGTTGGTCAATTGCATGAGTGGTATGTCTTTAAGTTTATTGTTGTTCATTTTATATAGCATGAATTGGCTACATATAAAATTTTAATTTAGGTAAGAACATAAATTCTACATTTAACAGAATTGATCAAAAGGAAGTTACCCTTGAAATCCTGTATGGTTGTAGAATTTAAATCAATGAAGTAGAATCTTACAGAGTCTCTAAACCACTGATTGGTTTAAATATGTAGATACTTATTCTTCACAGGAAAAATTTGTGAACTAGTTTTAATCTACTTCTGTTCTAGAATGACTTTAATATACACATACATGAGAGAGAAGATCTGAAGTTCTGCATTATATTGGAAAATAGTAGAAAAAGAATGGTAATTTACACTGTGCATGTAAGCAACATATAGTATAGCAAAGGAAAGAAACTAATCATCTATAGAGACTGATCATAGACAGTTACCTTAGGAAACCATTCATCTATTATAGCATCGAATGGAAGTACACAAGAAAGTTAAGAAAATTTCCAACATGCATACTCATCACAGCCTGGCATATAGAAACATATATGTATCCTAGTCTATCCCGATAACCTGAATTAAGAGGGTAAGTGATAGATTACAAATCCCAATGTCTTTTAAACATAAATATAGGGTTACAGATGCATTCATCCCTGTAGATAAATTGGATACATATGCTGTGCAAATTTATAACAACTTACTTCTTCAAATTTCTGCATGGAGCTACTGTGCCATTTTGTTATAGATAATTATAGCACTCTGGTTATTTAAAATAACAAAAAAAATGCAGTTGAACTTTAAGGTTAGCTCAATAAACTGATGGAAGAAATTTAACTGAGATACTGATTTCCCTTAGACATTTAAATGTTACTGTCACCGAAGCTATGGTTTCCTGAAATAGGAAAATCTATTCTACAGTATATTATTCATTCAACTATCACCACATTATAAATATAGTTACCCATGGTATGGCCTGGGAGCCTGAAAGCAATAAACTACACAAAATGATGAATATGTGTATATGTCATACTTATATATATATAACAACAAAATAAAAATTTAAAATGCCAACGATTAAGCATGTAGTTCCAGCCAAATCAGAAGAGACAAGGAGAGAGTACTTCTGGAACATACTCTTAATAATAATAACTGAAATCAAAAAAATTGGGTATTATCAAAACCCAACACGACAGAGGCATATACGGATGTATTGAACAAATCCGAGAGCATTCTTATAATGTCCCATGAACAGAGATGTATAAATGTTCAGAGCGGGAATTAAATTGTAGCTGTCCAATAATTACAATTTCATTATTATAAATTTTACTGTCAAAGATAAAATATATATCCAGGAGAGAAGAACGAATTCTTCTGGCAGAGTCCAGTTAGTATCGACCTGCAATTAGCATGAGGAACCCAATGTTAATGTCTGGGAAAGTCTCGTATCTGTGTAGGAGAAAAGGAGAACACGATGCAAGTTGAAATTACCTATGACACAAAACCAATACAAGTCAGACGCCGAACATGGAGAATAAAAACAACATTGAAACCAGAAAAATAATAACTGAGAAGGGTATCGTACCTCGTAAGGGAGAAACCCTTAAACCCTCCTTAACCTGCTTCATAAAAATATACAATTCTCATGAATAGAGGTTGACAGGAAGAAGTCGAATAATAAATATAAACCTCTGTAGAATGAACAGTATCCATTGCGTCCTACGCTTGGTCAAAAGAAACACTTACCAACTCGTGAAGCCGAGAATCATAGTCCCCTTATAGAGCCGAATGTATACCCTCGCAAACCCCTTTCAGTTGAGGAGAGGGTTGGGCTACGACGCCAGCACAGCCTGTGTTCAGAATATTCACAAGAAAATGTGAAGGCTAGGGAAGAAAAACAAGCCATTCGAACCCCTGAAGCGAAGCACACGCACTCTCTGCAAAAGGAAATTAGAAATTCATCATATATATTACAACCTATACCGGAGACATAAAACGATAATCCAAAATCGTAGCACTGGTGTGAAGAAATGAGCAAAATTCTTAAGCAGAGCTGGGAAGCCTGCGAAATAATATTAGAATGAAAACTTACAAAACGCATATGGAAGGTCTTACCAATCAAGCGAATTAACGCACTGTCAAGCGATGACCCAAATGAACAGGGAGGTAAAAGAACCACCGTGACAATACCAAGCTTGATTTATATCAATGCGTCTGGATCAAACAACGAAACCCTAATGATCCAAAGACATCTGAAGCGTACACCTGGCGAGATCCGGAGAGCAAATCCATGGATTGAATAGTTAATAGGACCTGTACACTATCAGTCCCAAAAATTTAATACGACAAGTATGGAAATAAATGAATATCGACCTGGCCACGCTGTGGATATTGCGTTGGGAACGCAGTGAAATGGTAGAATGAATTCAGTGTTACATGGAACCAACACCACGTGATCACAAATGAAGCGTGATCACCATAACCCATACGATGAGATCAGGACCGGTTTAATGCACAGCATGGAAGACAGATAGACGTCGAATTTCCAAATTTGATTGCACAAAAGTTTAAATTGATAATTATGTGGAGGTTAAATTTAACACACCCAACTTCAAATAAATGTTGACAAGATGAAATTAAGAATGCCGGACGAATGCCAGACTCGCATGATTAGTGAGTCGAATTCCGCCAAGGTTATAAGGTTATCAACAAAGGGTAAGAGTGAACGATCACATAGATGTCCACATGACTGTGGAACCATAATCACATGAGACCAATGTAGAACCAAATCGAACCCACTTCTATATATGTATATGAAAATCGAATTCGAATTCAAAGGCATGCGATAGAAAACGAAGATTAAATATGGAAGTAGGGGGGGGGAATAGGATTATAATTAATATCGATGTAATTGTTAATACAGAGAACATAATTATTCAAAACAACTCACCTGCAAAATGTAAGATAAATGGTAGATATGAACAATAATTGAAAAAGAATCCGAGTGAAAAATCGGTGAAATGCTAAAATAATGAAATCTGCAAGAAACACCTAACATCATTAAAGAAGAACGGAAAGACAACTCAATTTAAAAAAAATTGCAATGGAAAGGTGAGGTGACACACAACACCAGAATATTTGAGATTGATCAAGCTCAATGGGTTGTACGGTTGAGGTTATTTTCGCTTCAAAATCCACAGAGAGGCAAGCCATAGTATGTTTTCTCCACATAGAGTGAAGTGGCTAAAAAGCTCAAGAAACAACAAATAAAGTCCGAAGGTGCAAATAAAGGTGATTGAGAGGTACTAACTATTGACGGAGGAGGATCTTCAAATACAACAAGAATTTCAATCTACAATCTTAGACAGGATGAACAAAGTCACTAATGCACCATCATGAAAGATGCAATATTATATTCTCAAATTAGGGGAATAGAGGTCAAGGATGTACAGTGAAAATTCTTGAGTAGAGAACAAGAAATGAAATCAAAGAACACATGGAGAGGTCAAGTATCTGATCGTCATAGGAGGCAAAAGCGCCAAGCAAAGATGAACTTCTGATAGAGAAGGAGCAATTGAAAACTAAGAAAGGTTTATTGATGAGGTTTAAAGACCACCGTCAGAGGCGTAAAAGCCAAAGCAAAGCGATGAACACTCGAAAGATGGTTTATCGATGAATAAGGAGAATACAACAAGACGAGACCTAGAACTAGAGGGCTGAAAATAGGTTTGCTCTTGAAAGACAAAGGGAGGCTCAACCAGAACAACAACTTTAAACAGAAACTACAGAAGGGATGAGTGAAAATAGGAGAAACAATGGAGAGAGCCAACATGAATAAGGACAAGCCTGCTGCACAGAGAACAAAAATGACCTCATTGAGGAGGAAAGAAAACACTGCATGCTCTAAAGAGAATACATGGCTAAGTTTCAAAAAGAATAACAAAAGATTGAATGATTTAATTATGAAGGAGAAGAAAAGTTGGAGATATCTGTTGATACTTCCCTCCAAGTTTAGACACATCATCATCAACTATTTCAACACTTTATACTGAAACTTTTTCCAAAATCTGATTTTCTTCAGTTTTTGTAACACATTTAGGGGAGAAATTAACATTAAGCATGTCTCAGCCACTACGCAAATAGGGTGTCTGAGTATGAAGATCACTACATTGATTCTAAAGGAAATTTTTCTCACCCATTATACAAACTTTTTCCATCCTTAGTTTGAAGATTTGATAGGCAGTGCAAAAACCACCTTCAAAACATTTTTTGCTCCCTGCTTATCTAGTGTTGCACATTAGTTCTTGGGAGAATGATGTGCTTGAGGGGGTCACATCTTCACTCAAACTGAGTAATATCTCAATAGATATAAGACTTTCCAAATCTATCTTAAATGATTTGAGCTCATACACAAGTCATCTGTATGGCCTCAAACAATGAGTGCGCAAATGACACTACCAAGGCACAAATGACAAAGGGAGGGCGCAAATGACCATTTTGTTGATATTTTAAATTTCTGAATTTGGCTTTTTTCAAAAATAAATAAGCCACCATGTAATAATGATAAATAATATGCAAAGAATAGTTAATAGGGTAGATTCATAGATAAAGTATTATTGAGTCAAAATAATCATGACTGTAATGTTTAGTCATTGGATCATACCTCACCAGCTCAATATTTTAGATCTCATCCACCACATGACCTCTGAGGATGAGTGAATTTTTTGATGTCTATTTAGTCCCTTTATTCACTCTTAGGCAAGGGTTGGAATTATTTTGGATGCTATCTTATTAATCAAGGAACTATTGTACTTATTTTTGGTCAAGCATTGGAAGAAGAGATGCAGCCTATTTTTTGGGATACATGTGGTATGATGTTTTATCATTTTTTTCCTTTAGTTTAATATGTTGTAATGTGTTGTATTCATGTTAATTACATCTCTGCTAGCTGATTCATTTCTGTTGATAGGAAGAACAGATGATTTCATGCCTCTAGGGAAGACACTGCACTTTTTCAGGCTTTCCTCCGCTTAGAATAACACATCTCCATGGTCTTCTAGCTCCTCAATAGTCATAAAACCATCTCATAAAAATAATATTTAAATTGGTAATACTTATACCTACCTTGACCTATTGATCTGCAACCTTATCTCATTTTCCCCACCTAGCTCCCTGGACTCCAATATCTTCATCCAACCAAACCCAAAAATCAAATTAGAACAACCCTACACTTATAACTAGCCTAAACCTTAATTCCTCCAGCTCTCTTGGTCATGGATCTCTGTGGAGAGACTCCCTCTCCACTTTAGAAGTTACGCCTGCCAAAATCTCCAATTCATACCTGCTGGGATCTTTCTTTGCCAGCCTTTGGGAACCTGCAGGATACCTCAGGTCATGTTTGGGATAATGTCAGAATATCTCTTGAAAGAATGTAGCAAAGACTATTCATTGTTGATAATGACTGCACAGAAGTGGCCCACATCATTCACCCAGGACTTTACACTAAGAACCCAAGGTCAAAAATTTCACACTCACCTTTAAGAACCAACTCAAGAACTTCTAAGTAATCATTGTTGGTGAAACATTCAATCACTCAAAGGTATGCTCCCACAAAGCTGAGACCACACATGTTTCCAAATCATAATTTTGAAGTTGATTAATACATGATCTGCTAAGCTCAACAGCAAAAGGTAATGATTTTTCTCTTTCATCTAGTGAGACTCTCACAATGCATGATGAAATACTTGACTTAAGATCGCTTTCGATGAAGATATTCATGGCTACCAGTGGAAGGTGAAGCCTCGATTTTGGTATGAAAGTTTCTCCATCCGTTTGTATTTACAATTAAAGTATTTTCATACCATTTTATTTGAAAGGTAGAAAGAATATTGTCCATCCTTAACATTAGCTCAAAACCGTTGTAAAAATGTTAATATTTTTACTAAAAATCTTGAGAATATTTATGGAGATGATGAATTCATGGACGATGAGATCATGGAAGTTCGTATGAAAATCCATTTCGTGAGTATAAAAGAACTTAGAGGATACTTATCAAGATGCCTGTGAAAGTTTGCATGTCGGAGATCTTTGTACAAATTGAAAATGATGGAAGACAAGGTCTTATTTCAGATCTACTTGTAGCGTATCATGGTATGTAGGAAAATCAAGTTCCAATTTCAAAGTCAGGTAAAGTCAATCAAGTTGATCCAGATCTAGTTTCAGTCAGGATGATGAAGAGAATTTTGTTCTAGATCCCATGAAGGAGGGCTCTATCGTTGAAAATACCTTGAATGAATAAAAATAGAGCATTACCCAAGTGTTCTCATCCCATTAGAAAGTCTTCAGGAGGAGGTAATCCATCTTTTCTGAAAAAAGATGAGATATTTGTTCAAGTAAGTGAAAATTTTATTGATGATTATGGTAAATTATAGAAGAATTGCTTAGATTTTCATAAACAACTGTTTATCTTCGACTAATAGTGTGATAAGAAATGATGACAACCAAATACCGTCATATGAAGATGATCAAATAATGTATTTAAATTGCGTGAGACCAATGTATTGGAGGATTTTCATCTTATTTCTTTTCTCAATGTCATGTTTAATTTATTTCAAGAAGGTAATTTTCTCACCTACTTGTTTAAAAAATTAATACCAGAAAACATTCTTGCTACAATATTACAGAAGAGAGTCAATCAAGAGAAAAAATTTTTTCTCTCTAGATCGCCAAGAGGTACAATTTCATTTTTCAAGATATAGTGGAAATTTCATTAAAAAATTTAAGGTTAAAGGCACTATTAAAAAGATTCGTTGATGATGAGATCACTTCAAAATGCTTTTAGCCGCCAAACAAAATATTTTTCATTGTTGTCCAATCTATCAGATAACAAACGGCAGATGGGCTTTTCTTGATTTATTACATTGGAATTTTGATGAGCCCCACGTATATGCTTTCAAACGTAGTGGTTGTTATCGGATTTGAAGCCCTCAAGTCTCGGCGGATATGCTTCCATCAATAAGTTTAGTAATTTCTTTTATTTTAATGTATTGAGTCAAGTTTCAGAGCATTTGAGTTTGCATTGAGTTAGTCTATTTTTCCGAAGCCTTTTAGTTTTCGCCAAAGTCGCTGTGTTATTGAGTTGTTAGTATTTAGTCATGCATTCTGAAGTTTGCAACAATAAACAATGAAATTGGCATCCGTAAACAACATCTAACACTCACGCCTATATTGAAATTTGTGCTAGTGACTATGTTAGTTTAAAAGTGTTCTATTTTAATATCTTTAACACATGATTACTAAACTATGACTCATTTCAATTATAACTTGTAATAGTTAATCGAGGGTTATAAACTATTAAAGCAGTGATTTTGAGTTAGAGGTAGTTGGTGAGGCATGCGTAGTAATTTAGCTGTTAAAGTTCAAAGGCATGGTGCTTTAGTTAATTCCTCGTTAGGACTGCCTTAACTTCATTTAAGTGAGTTAAACTGCTAGATAGTTGTAATTATTAGATACACTAGTGAGAGATCAAGTGAATTAAATATTAATTAATTCACAATCGTTGATATCACATGCAACCGATAATTTACTATTATTAGATGCATGCATTTCTACTTCCCAAATAGATCTGTGTGAAAGGGAAGTGTGACTACTGGGCCAGATATTGTGAGCATACTCAGGTGTAGTTAAAACAATTAAGCACAATTTCCATGATAATCAACGAAAGCAGAAGGTTGGAATTCTCAGAATAGGATTGTATTCATCATGAATTATGTTGAGTTGGGCAGAAATGAGGATGAAGCCGAGAATTAATATGGACAATGATTTTTCTAAGGCATAGAGACATCATTAATACATGAGGCTCTTGTGAGAAGATTTGCAGGCATTGTTCATGATCCTGTGAACATACAACAGCAGATAGAGGATTTTCTTATAAGTGCTTTCCATGAAATTAACTAGCACAAAAGATTTGATTTTTCATGTCTATGATTATGATTGTGTTTTTAATTCCGCAAAATATTTGTATAGTTTATCTAAGATTAACTCTTAAAGGCATTGTTAGATCTAGTTAATCATATATACATGCATGTTGTATGTAATTTCACACACTAGTTTGTTTTTTTACTGTTATTTAGTCTTTGTTGTTAACATTTGTCTATAGACATAATGGACACCTCATGACTGTTATGTCCTTAATAAGCTTTAATAAAGAAAAGGGAATTTTCATTCGCCATCGTTGATCAAATCTACTCTTTTCATATTCATCTTACTTGTCCCAATCAAGAAATTTTATCATTCCATTAGGGTCATGTAAAAAATTGATTCATCGATGGTAGGCCTAGTTATAAAACCTCACTTCAAATTTCACATTATCCACCATGTCTGTTTGAGCATGCATCTCTAAAACATCATTTCATTATGTAATTATGTCAATTAAATCAACCATGGAGTCAAGTCATCCAAGGTCCCATTAGGTCAATTAGGTTTTATTTTTCAAGCTTCATAACTTGCCATTTCATCTCAATAAGGTCGTGTAAAAGGTGGAGAGTGACTCAAATAAAACTTTCAATCATCCTATAAAGGATTTATTAGCACTTAAATATCATTTTAAACAATTTATTTTAAGTGATTTTCATACCAAATGTAATTTTACTCTCAAAATGCAGAGATGTAATTTTTTAAATCTTTATGTAATTTTATGCTCATAATATGTAATAAGTTATGTCCCAAGCTACCACATGTGAAGATAAACAAATTCAAAGGAAATTACCAAACTCATAATATCATCGCGGCAAAGAAGAAAAATCAAAGGAAAAGGGTAATCAACAAATGTTTTCAAAAAGGTGAAATTAAATATTACAAAAGTGGGTTTTTAAATCCAAATTCAAATTCACTTAAGTATTTATGACTCCTTGAATTCATTTCAAAATCACTTTTATCCAAACACCATGAAATCACTCTAAGAAACCAAAATTTTGACTTCCATGTGAAATTGGTAAAAGAAATTGAGCTGAGGGGCGCTAAATGTTTCAAGTTGAGTGCTATAAATGCATAGTTGAGGGCGAATGGTTTGGTGAGGGCGTAAATGATTGAAAATGGCATATACAATGCTGAAATCCAACATGTTTGGAGTGTCAAAAAATCATCTCTTCAAAGCTTCTTAATCTGCCACATTGACCTCCAATACAGTAAGAAGCGCGCATGCATTAAAACCATTTTGCACAGTTTATGTTGAAGTGTTATCAAAATTGAGGTTATAATCCCGTGTTTGATTTTTTTAAAAACCATAGTATTCTCATTACACTTTGAATTCCAAAAATTGTACTCTCCTACACTCTTTCTTCCTTCCTACAATTATGTAAAACCTATTCAAAACTTCCTGCTTCTTTCAAAACTCTTTCAAAAACATTTTCAAACCCTAATCCTAGGTGTTACATCTGCCTAGGATCCAATCCTCAAATCCATATCTCAAATCTCATTACATTAATACTCCCTATCCTCTCCCCCATTTCATACATCCTCAGAAACATCTCCTCATTTTCTCCATTCTCTATTTTCCATTCCTAAAACATATTTCACTGATCCACTTCATGAAGTTTTGAAAAAAACACTACAAAGAAAAGGAATAAAGCAACATCAATGAGTGAAGTGAGAGAAACAGGTGAGGAGGCCATAAGGGGAAGAGTATTTTAGACTGAGTCCCACCAACACTAGAGCTTCTCCATCGACTATGACATGCTTCAATAATACTCACAGCTATGATTTGTGGATAGGTGGTTTAGAGGGTCCAACACCATCCCATGCTAATCGACTTTTCATATCTAGACTCCATGACAACCAAGTTACATTACTGTGTCAATTTTACTCTATCAAATACTATTATTTAAAATCACCAAGCCTCAAATGTTAGAGAAGGTGGTTCAAGAAAGGTAATTGAATAGATATAGGGACTTTGACTTCTTTAAAACCAAGAAACCAAAAGCAGATGTAAAGAGGTTCTTTTCCCTTTTTCTCATCTTCCTCAGCCATATATGCACCACTAATAAGTATAATCACGCGGCACATTTTCATATGAGGGTAGACTTCATCGATTTATGCCTATCACATCCTGTTATTTACCAACTCACTAGGTATGAAGACGTTAAATACACCTTACTATTTTCCAGCAGACAGATGAAAATATTACCAAAAGGAGTATGAACAATAATTTGAGAATTTACTACTGCACTGCTAGAATCATAGTCCTACACCATCTCAATCAACTAAATATTGCATGGAGTACCTTCATAGCTAATGATATTTTCAAAGAGCCATCTACTTCAAAGATGAAGAAAATGTCCCTTCATTATCCCATCCATCCACTTCATCCCTCCATCTCAGCCCATAACACATCATCATCATTTGATCGGCCTCTTCACCTCCTTCTGTCTCAACTCTCATCACCACATTGTCACCCAGCTGATTAAATGCTGAGCCCAAAGGCTGGTTGAGGCTGACAATACAAAAATCACCAGAGAGGCTAAGAAATATTTTTTTCTCCACATAGAGTGTAATGCCAAGCATTTCAAAACAAAAAAAAGAGGAATGTGCAAAGAAAAGTGATTGAGGTGTCTTTAACTCAGTGATTAGAGGACTCATGAAACACAAGAATTTTAGTTTGTTGACCTAATAGGGGTGAAATGAAAATCAAATTAACGTGAACTATCAAAGTAAAGATTTCAAGACAAGGAGAGTTCTCAAATGGAATTCTGGACAAACAACAAATATGTTATAAAATTCTTGATAGAATGAGTAAATTGAAAACTAAAATGAAAAGCTTATCGAGGTCATATGCTACTACTCAAAAGGAGGCAGAAAAGGCTACAGCATGCTATATGAAACACTTTAAAAGTATGCCTTACTTGATTAAAATGAGGAACAAGTTCCAAGATAGAGACCTAGAACTAGAGGGGCTGAAAAATGATCTAGCTCTCTAGAAAGAAAAAGGAGGTTTAGGTCATTGATCGTACCTAAGCCTAAATGAGCAACTTGCTATAGTGATAAGAAAACAGGGAGCCATGGCTTGATATAGCTAATCAGCACTTGGAGAAGTTTCTAGCAAAGGAAAGCAAAGATAATAAATTGCTGAGGAGGAAAGTGAAACACCAGTTCTAAAGGAGAAAATTGCAATGGAAAAGTTTTCTAAAAGAGCTAATGCAAAGATTGACAAATATCTACAAGAGAAGAAAATTTGACCATACTTGTTGAGGCTTCCTCCAATACCAGACACATCATCAACCATTCTACCAATTTTGAGGAATTTTGAAACCTTTTCCAAAACAGATTTTTTCCAGCTTTTTTGCAACAGTCAGCTTAGTAGAGGTTTTGGGTCATTATAACTCCTGGCCGTTGCACAAATGTTTGGGGAACTTTTTGATGGAAAGAAAAACAACCATCGATCTCTAAAGACAAATTCATTCCATAAAAGTATGTTTCCCAGCCTTTGCTTGTAGATTCCGTAGGTGAAAAAGTTCGAAAACCACCTAAAAATGACCTTTCTCGCCCCTTTTTGACCGACCTAGGGCGTCGTATAAATACCTATCTTGTGAGAATGAATTTTGAGGGGTAAAATGTCCTTCATTTTCAAAATGGGACGATATTAAGAAAGAGGATAGGAAGGGTTTTCCAACAAAGCCATCTTTTGGGCCTGATTTCGACACCTATAAGTCATCCAAAGTGGCCCTAAACATGTAGGGTGCAAAATGACACCTGCCATGCTAAAATGACAAAGGAGGTTAAACATCATTTTGCTAATATTTGGGAATCATTCAAATTTGACTTTCTCTATCTCTAAAATCATGTTTTTACCCATAAATTAATGATGGTGGTGTCAACACACATGATTGAGCCACTAGGGTAGATTGGTGTGTTATCAGCTGAGTCAAAATGAACGCTTTAATAATTGAGGAATGAGTCACTGGAATAATCTGACATTTGTTTTGAATGGTGATTTAGATCTTCTTCACCTGCGGATTTGACTTGAGGATGATTAATGTTGTTTGACTTCATTTAGTCCCCTTCTTCACCTTTATGGCATTGACTATTTGATGCTAGCTATTAATCATGAACATTGTACTGTGTTTTTCAAACAAGCAGTTAAAGAAGAGATGTGTTCTGCTTTTTTGGATACATCCTGCATGATTATCATTTTTCTTTGTTTATATTAATGTGTTGTATTCATGTTCACACACTCCAGCTTTATGAGTTACTTAAGTTTAGAATTATGCATACTATCATGTCTCTTTTTAGGGGGAAAGATATCATGGAACGTCCATTTTCCGATTTAATACATCTCCCATGATCTTCCTATCTCCTCATCATTATTAAAACTATCTCATCACAATCATATTTAAAGTGGTGTTTTATGCCTACCTTGCCCCATTGATCTTCGCAACCCTATCTCTACTGCCCCAATCAGCTCCCACCTGTTATCTTCATCCACGAAACCCAAAAAATCAAATAAAACCCCTGCACTTATACATATTCTAAAAGTTCTAATTCTCCTAAGCCTCAGCTGCACATTGTGGATAGAAAGCCTTCTTCGCCACTTGGTAGCTGCTACTGCACAGCAGCGTCTGTTTGTTGTTACCTGTGTTAGATCTTTCTTCAACCCCACAACTGCGGAGGATAACAACATCTAGAACTCCTAAGGCTCCATGGGAAACTTATAGCTCCCTCCTCCAATTCAATACCCCACCCACATAGTGGACCTTCTCTCTCAAACCAAGTATTCCCGTAACTTCAAGGATGGTTTGAGCCTCATATCTAGGGTACTTTCCCATGCAAACACCATTACTTTAGCCATAAAATTTGAAATTACCGTCCAATGCACCACCATGTTATCGTTTTCATGGTCCCAAATTTTTTCAACCAAATCTTAATTTCTACATAAAGCCAAACATCAATTTAAAACTATTTTTCTGAATACCCTCAATTAATGTTATGTCATATATTTTAGAGGGAGATAAGTGAATTCATAAAATTCTCATTACCACAATGTAAAACACCTAAAGAACACAAACCTTGAATCCATAAACAAGCTAGAGGAGAAATATATGATTAGAGCTTGTTAAAAAACTATTGTTGAAGCTTCATGAAAAACCATCAAGTTAAAAAACCTTAGACTTTCCTCACCTCTATCCTCATAATTTATGTGAGATGTTATCTCAGAATGAAAGACCAATACAGTTGGAGAATCATGAATATGGGTCCTATTAACTAAGTTCAAACACCATAAACACAACCCATTCCCTCATAATTCAATAACTCTTAGTAACATATCAATGAAATCAATTGCTCTCTATAATCCGGTATGCATTGAATTTTACATTTTAACTTGAGTGTGAGCATATTTAAATATTTGTTAAAAAAAGGATACATCAGAATTAGTCTCACACTGAAGTAGACCTCTCAATCTGGAATTAGGTTAGGCATTATAGAAACAATAAAATAAAATTCCATTTGGAATAACATTGTTATAGCAACACTCTTAAAATTGCAATTCCTAAGGCAATAACCATTGAAATTTTTGTCATAATGCACTCTCTTGTAAAGACTGTCAGAATTGCACCTCAAATGCCTGTTATCTTTATTTTAAGCATTTGATTATTTCACAAAGATTTAATAACTGGTGAGTTTGTGGTATTCTTTATTGTTATGTTTATTATTTCATCAAAATCTGAAACCACTTATGGATATTCATTCTACCGTAATATCATCCAAAAACCTTTTCTCAAGACTCCCTTTGAAGGTACTGATGAAAATCCTCCTATGGTGGACCACTCCTATAAAACCCCAATGATCTCTCATGAGGAACATAACATGATTAACTCAAGCAAATCATTTATTATATGATATATATTCTTTTAAAATGATTCTTTAGGGTAGAAATTAAACTAGTAAATATTCATCATTAAAAAATTTTTTACTACTACCCAAGGTTTTAAGTGAGCATATTTTCCTCCCCACATATTAAGTAACTTATTTAAGGTTAATCATAGTAAAAGTTTATTTTAAAAAATATTCATTGAGGGATATGAGGTCTCGTCATGAGCTGACCTACCATGATCATGGGTCCTAATGAGAATGGAATTACCACTAATTATTCACCAATCCAGGAAATGGTTTCACTATAAGATGGAAGGTAAGAAACCATCATTACTAATGCTCTATGACCCTGAATTATATTTATTAGCTAATAGTTACCATCCAACATGCAACAACTTCATTTAATTCCCAAACCAGGTACTTATTTAAACATCAATTTGTATCTTATAGTTGGGATGCACAACTTGTGGAGGTTGTGTGAAACTCTGTTTGTGTTACAGATCGCCTTCAGCACAAGTGAGTCACATATTAAAGTTAATTTGCTACCATGATTGTTTGGTTGTTTTTTTCTTCTTGAACTCATCATCACATCTCTCCTGAGAATGGTTTTGGCTATTCTTTCTAATGTGCTTTGGAGTTCTATATTTCAGAAACATAAAAGCATGATGTGGACCCTATCTAGTAACTAAATCTTTCTCGATGCGAGAGTCACATGAATGGTAATGCTAATATGGTCATCCTGGGAAGTTATTGTTTTGTCATCTTTTCTTTTCCCTATTTCCATCCATCTTTAACATTGAATGATGTCACTCATCATAACAGTCATTATGCTGAAGATCCACCATTTAAGAATCATATTTGATGATTCTTTGAAATTTTATGAAGTTGGCTATTTCATGATGATGCTATACTTGTATTCACAACATTGTTATCATTCCTATAAAATTGTATTAGTTAGAAAATAATAAAGATTCGTCTTGGACATCACTCAATCTATGGTCTCAGGACTTTCTTATCTTTTACCGATGTGAAGGGATTCAAAATAATATGGAACTTACCTAAATTATATTACTCACTATAATGAATTTAACAACATGACTCAATAGAGAAACTTCTGCCCCAAGCAAGGCTGAATTGAATTAGTTTTTCAGAGGTTTTCATGCGAGTATATGCAAGATGATCGGCATGAGGATGTTAGGTCTAGAATTATCGCGGTTTAATTCACATTTTCACCCCTATACTTACTCATGGTTTTCATTTTTATTACTATCATTTGCACAATTGTTGGGCTAGTATCTTAAACTTGAGCATGATCATGTAATTGTTAATTATTTAAATCCATTTTCCTCTATTTCGATAAGATTTGCATAAAAATGGTTAATGATGGTGCTTCTATTGTTTTAGGAAGTGCTTCAAAATCACCACAAATGATAAACATGCATCAACAATGAATTGCACCGTTATGTTCAGCATCAAACATTCCTACACTATCATTCCTAAATTCATTTGGGGACAAACGAGACATCTTAACAATAATTTCAAAGAAACCTGAGGGAATTTTTTGTAAAAAATATTGTTTTACCACCTTCTCTTGAGTTAGATTCGCACTTCAAATGCACATTTGGGGTCTCAGAACAAAATCAATAACTGTCAAAATCACACAATAAATCAACCTCACCCCAAGTTACATATATGGAGAGAATCAAAATAAGAAAAACACATGTTTTAAATGGGTATATAAAATTATCTGAAACCAAACTTTCCTGGATTCACATTTATTCAAGATTTGTACTAGGTTCTTTTTGAGGTAAATGCAGAATGATTGTTTTTCCATCTAGATTCTGTTTGATTTGCCAAAATGGCACCAGATCCAGACAGATTTTCATGGTGAACAGGTATTTGTTCTTGGTTGATAAAATGGCTGGGATTCAATTTATCATCTTTTTTGTAATGGATTGGCCGGCCTAAAGCCAAATTTGTATCATGAAATGTATAAACAAAGCTATGGCTCCAAGCTCAGGACACAAATCCATTCTTTGTATTTTTATGCTGTTTTACAACTAGGGATCTCAGTTCTAAGCATGTTAAACTGATTAAAGAAGCTCAACATGCACCAAGGAATGAACTTTATTAATATAATCAATGCTAGGTTCATGTATCCATTTTATTTATTTCCTATAACGTTAATCTTTCTCTCTCATGGACTAAGCATTTTCCTTAAAGGGAAAAGAGATGGCTGGCTAGGCCTAAAAAATCCATATCATTCTCACATTGCTATTATATTATGTGTTAATTATAGGAAGTGATTGGTGTGGAGGTTACTTATGGATATGAGTGATTGAAGGAGCTCTTGTGTATTTATTTTCCTTTGTAGCAATGTTCTCAAATCTCGAGGTTTTGTGTGTGTGCTAAGTGTGCTTCTTTATTTTATTAAATCATTTTCATGCTATTTATTTAAATCACAACAAGAATTTTTGGTGTGAGAATTTTTCCATTTTGAATCACCTTCCGCTTGAAGATTAGGGTTTGCATGGTTTTCTTTATTTTGATATTGCTTAATGGTCAATATAGATTTTGTTCAAAGGATTATTCATTTGTAGCAAGAGGGTAAGAACTCCCTACCTGATGAATACATATTACAAATGTGTAAGGGGAACCAATAATTCCTATGGAATTACTAGATTTAAATCACATTCCTCGCTTTTCAAATACACGTTTATTAGAATTCGAGTACAGGAATAAAAAAATATTATTATTTAGATTAAATATTACTGTTGAATATTTTGTCTCAGTTAATATCTTTACAAGTACATAAGTTTACTTAAGGACACAACTCTAAATATTCTAGGGATATATGCAAAATATAATATTTAATATGCATCTTTATTTGAGTGCAAGAGTTTCATTATTAAAATAAGGTTTGATAAAATTTCCAATTGATTTTGCAATTCATATTTCATAGTCGCAATTTATATTTGAAGGAGCATATGATGATTTGGAATTTTTATCTTTACTTGAGCTAAAGTTTCCATTTCACAACTGATTTCGTGTTTGATATCATGTTGTTTTGTTGAAGAAGGAATACAAGGTTAAGTCCAACATAGAAATATATTCATTCAAGCACAAGAACAAAATTGTTCTTGTATAGGAATACACTCAACTCCATTACAGAAACATATTCATCTGAAGTGAAAGAATTATAATCAGTCTGTGACAAAGACAATGTGTTTGTTCTAAGAGAATGATAATTTTTAGTAATATAAAATAATTTACCAGTAATTTCTGCACATGAATCAAATTACAGAATAGATCTGTTTTTTTTCAACATTTATTTTAAATTCTGATTTTATTGAGTGCATCTAAATTCCCAAGTATATTTCATTTATTTTGAATCTAATGAAGCTTCATTATACGAATTAGTAAGGTGAGTAAAGCTTCTACATAAACTAGGGTTTTCTTTTGCAAAGTTGTTGTGTCCTTCTTCACATTTCTAGAGTTGCCTCGTGTCCATGGACCCCAAATTGAAAATTAAATTTTGGTCTATGAATACACCACATCCAAAAATAGTTAGCCATGACCCCCAACCACATGGCGCTCTATGTGACCCCGACTCAACGCTTAGGGGGTTATGGAACATTTTTAAGATGCGAAAATTGCACCTTTTGTAGCAAGAATCAGCTTCAGCTTCAAGGAAAAATTAAACATAATAATTTAAAGTAATCTGCACATATTAGTTAGCAGGTTTTCCTAATTTGTAAGATGTAATAGTAGAGCTTTGAATTTAAAGAGGTGAGTTTGTTAGTTTTTTAACCTTTTTATAGGTCAATAAGAGCCTATATAAGGTTTTTGAGTGTCCTAAGTTAAATGGAAACCTCAAATTTATGATTTGAATAATGTATGATGAATTTTACAGCAAAGCATTTTAGTGGTAGAGGAAGAGATATTTGAAGCAATATCAGGGCATATTTGAGCATAAAAGAGCTCAATTATAGTTTTTTTCCATCCTCCAACTTCATCATAAAAACAATTACTTTAGTAGAGAAACTATTTTCTCGTTTTTTTATCAATGTGATTATGACAAAAACTTTTCAAATGTTTGCAGAGATGTATGAAATCAGATGCAAGTATCTGCTACAGAGTTCATTTTTTGATGACATATTCTGACTGCCAGGCTATTTTTTTGAGGAAAATTATTTAGAGGACAATGTTTTTGTAGGAGAAGCTCAGTCACCTGAGTAAAAACGGTAATGTAGCTCAGTTCTGGATGCTGAAATTGAATAGGTACACCAAGGTCAGATAGGCCTAAATATACAGCCTCAGAGAGGGAAACTTCTCACATTCACTTGTTAGTTTTCTCTGCTGTTTATCTATTAGTTTCTATATGAAACTTTTTCACTGCACTGTTAAAAATGGATCACCAAAGATTTGGAGAGTTTCAAAATGAATTTTGAACAGGACATGGTTATTAGTTTAAAAGTGTTGGAGTGATTCAAAGCTTTGTCTGCTTCAAATCACATGGTATTAGATTTGGTTATGACCAAATTACAAGTATGGGAAAGAAGATGAAGTGAAAGACTCTAAGAGTTGGAGGAGATTACAAATCTCTTCGAATGAGAATTTTGTGCCAAGGGATATTTCTTGAATTTGTAGAGGAAGAGAAAAGGAAAATGCAATCTATAGTTCCAACATATTTTGGAGGAAATGAATACTCGAGTGTTCTATTCTTAGGAAGAAACAACGAGTCCCTCAAAGATGAAACCAATTTGTGGGTATGGTCGCACACATGATATGTATCCTATGATGAGAATGTTGTTTGCTATTTTTTTCAGGATATGAAATATTCCTCCATGTTCCAAACTTGGTAAAAATGGTTGGTTAGAGACATCATCCACTTATTCATCAACATCTAAAACAAAAAATATGGTGATGGCCAAAGGAGGTAATTAGTATTTTTTTTCTCCTTAGCTAATGTTTGATAACACATCTTTGTAGCTTTGGAAAGACTCAAGAGTATTGGTGACACTTAAATCATAAACAGACAGAGGCCTGAGCGACAATATGTATCATGATCCTATCACATGAAGAAACACCATGGGCAATAAGACTGGTTGTGCATGTTGAAGAAATGAGTGCTCAAAATTGCTAAGTGAAAAGAAATCATCGAGGGAGCTCATGCTGCAGGGCATCCCACAAAGTGATAAACACAATATGGTAGTGATAATGTAGTAACTATTCTTTAGAGATAAACATTCAAAGCACAAGGGACCATTTCTCTCGTTAATCACAATAAAAAAGACATGTATAAGCATCATGTGGTTTTTATAAATGTTTGTGCTAGAATAATTATGGGAATGTTTCTGTATTTTGTGATGCATTTGACCATTGTGTGGATGAATGTGAGAAAAATAAGGAAATGGTCAAAAAAAAATCGATCAAACTTTGTGAAAATATATGAGGAGCCTCTCCTGTATGAAGGCTTCTTGTCGGCGAAAAAGCGTAAGTATTTTTGTACTCATTTTAGCATGAATGGGGATCAAATTGAAAAGTGTTGAAACCTATCCATAACTTCATCCCAAGAAGGATAAAGAGGCTCATGCAATCCCTTGCAAGATAATATAGGTGGAAAAGGTAACCGATGTAGTTCCTAAAGAAACCCTTTGAAGTAGAGTGAGTGGCGCAGAGAACCACATGGTTAGGAAAATAATGGCAGACTATTCGTAATTAATCTTTCAGAAACTGTAATTACTTATTGCATTCCTATTTCAAAATTTTAAAGTGAATTCATACAAATCAAATATCTCAACAAGTGTATTTACATGTTATGTTATTTGATTTTTAGTTATAATCTAAAGGGACCTTTAAGAATGTTATCATTTCATCTAGTATGTCTTCACAATTGTGTCAATGAACAACTTAAAGCATTATTTCTATGTATTGTTTTTGTTTCAGATCTTTGTAAAGATTTTGTAGATACGAACAGCAGATTTGAAAAATCATGATAGTGTTAACAAAGGGTACATGTAAAGCTTGAGGATAAAAAGAGGGTTTAATCAATGCAAAGCATACATTGAGTTTTTGTGATTTAGTAAGTTGACAAAGTTTTTAGCAAAAGAAGACTCATGGGACTGTTTAAAGCCGCAAACATGTAGTCTCAAGAAAATGCTCAAATTCCTGTCTAACGAAAGTTTTTCCCCTAAGGTTAAGAGACTCAATGGCTACACCTTGTTAGAGCAAGATCCAATTTGTTAAGAGGGATATGGATACCTAATGACAGCTCAAAGGCACCAATTCAAATAGAAAACAGATTGAGACTGGAGGCAAAGATTTATTTTCACTTGAAGCAGAGAAGATAGAATTTTGATAACCAAAACTTCACAGTAGGCATGATCCAATAGATAAAAATAAAGCAAAAACATAAATAAAACTTCAAAATCAAGGAAACGATAACAGCCCACATCATGATTCCAACGCTTTCTAAATCAATGCTAATCCAAAGATCATATTCTCAAGTTATGACGTTCCAAAGTTTTGGCTGCATGGTGTTCAAAAAGTCAAACAAAAGTGTTGGACTGATCTGCTGAATGGAAATCTGCACAACCAATGTGAGAAAATAATGTTGATAGCTAGCCTGGGATTATGCACAAGAAATGAGAGAATGAATAAGGAGACGGCTATTGAAGGGCTGAACCCAACCAATGAGAGTTTGCTGGGGCCCAGCATAGGGTGTCCATATGTGTCTTATGACTAGTCAAATGGTGTACTTGAATGACCTTTAGAGAAGTTTTCCCTGACCTTTATAACAAAAACCAACCAGTTTATTTATAGACACCGCATTATCTTGTAGCTGTGGTATGGGTCAGTGCCTTTATATTTATTATGAACCAGTTAAGGAGATTTGGGGGAGGGGGCTGGGGCATTGTCTGGGCTCGGCCCACAAGCTCACAAGACCACCGACAAAGAGACTGCGTAGGGGAGTAGGTGGGAAGCCAAATATCTGTTTGTTTCTGTATCAGCAAGGAACCTTATAACAATGAGGCAAATGTTTTTACGAAAGATAAGAAGGCACTTAGCCCTAACCCGAGTAACCTTGCTCACGATACACCTGCATGAAGGAGTGGGTATACATAGTCTGGCCTGGGCCTGCTGGGCAAGATCACACCATTATCCAAAGCATGCAGAGGGTGTGGTGGCAGATAGGACCTGATCTTCACGATCCACCCCACCACAACCATCACTTCGGAGCACAGAGGGCAGAGACAGTCCTGACCACCTCTGTCTGCATGAATGTCAGCAGACCATGACCATGAGCGTGGAGAACTGCAAGAGAGGGGAGGTAGGTTGCTAGCTTCAGCCCCCTTGAATGATATCACTGTTTTTATCAAAACTTGACATGGAGGCTTTAGCCATGAGGGGCGGCATGAAGTAGTTTTATTTTTAAACACATAAAATGGCAGCCTTATCCACGCTTTAGGTTATATGAATTTAAGAGAGACAAATTACATAATTCTTCTGTCAATCCCACACTTTAGGAAACTTTCTGTACTTCATGGAGTGTGTAAAAGGTAATTTGAAGAAGGACAGCTTTTTCAATTAATATAAATATAGAGTTTAACTCAAAGGTATTCTGTTCATTTTTAAACTTTTTAGTGTCAAAGAATATTCTAAGATAGGGCTTTTTTGATGTCCTGAACCCTGTTTTAAAGTTCATTTTTATTTAAGTTTCACATTAGGTTTGACTTTTTGTAGCGCCAAAGTGATTTTTGAAATGGATAAAATAGAGCTTTCAATAAATATGGATACATTTTGAGCTTATGGCTCATTACAGGTGGTTTTCTGACCTTCCACCTAGATCTTTCATGTCAACCATATTTAGAGAGCAACTATTCTATATTTTCTCTAATGTGCTTATGAGAGAAGCCATTTTCAACACTTCATTGTGAAGTAGTTGCATGTTTGTGCTTTCTTATTTAAGGGTGAGTACAAGGACCTATTGTAGAGTCATTTTCATGTTGACATATTCATGACTTGCTATAGGGAGTCATATTTTTGAGTGAGAATATTTGTTGAATGTTTTTCAGAGAATAATCCACTGGAGTCAACATCAGAGCACGTTTAAATGAGTCAAAATCATGACATTGATGATTAAGGTGAAGGTGTGACAGAGCTTTATGGAGGTGAACCCAGCCACATTTGTTAGTTTTTCCTCATGTGTATCTTGTTTGGTCACATGAATCAGGTCACTTTAAACATGTGGAAACTAATTCCATCATGTCCAAAGAGGTTGAAAAACCGATTTACATTTAAAAGACCCATGTTATCATCCTTGAAAGTGTTTCGAGGATGATCAAAGTTTCTTCCATTATCAGATCAATCATTCAAGCACACTGGATGGAGAAGGATCACAAAGTTTGATATGACTTTCATGAAATATTTTGTATTTAGAGACACAGAGGATGTTATCGCTAATGTTGGTCATACACAAACAGCTATGAGGATATTTTTAGATACAGAGATTCATGATATAGTAGAGAAATTGGTATATCTGTTATTTATTTGAATAGTTATTTATTTTTGTAACAACAAGGATGCCTTGATCTATTCAAACAGAACTTGTTATGAATTCACACATGAACAAATATGCCTGATGTGTCTCATGTTAGTTTATCCTATAGTTTTATATATCTTTGTTTTGTTTGATGTTTAGCAATCAAGTGTAGTTTTGCAATAATATACAACTTATGTTATTTTAATGTTTTAAAAAGAATCATCAGTAAGACAACAACATATCACTAGTGTTTAAAGTGAGCCTTCAACACTGATTATTATGGGAATTTAGATTACAGCTGCTTTTGACCAATCAAATTTAACTGCTATTTGGAAAACAACATAAAATATTTACAAAACAAACAATGTTTGTAAATAATCAATTTATTTATAAGTATGAATTTATTCAAATCTATGCATAGTTTGAGATATTGTATTTAAATGTAATTTTTATATTTCAGCGTTGTAACTGTTCAAATAACAATAATATAGAGAATATGATTTTTTCATTAATAATAGTGATCAACACTATGAACCTAAATTTAATACATTTCTTCAAATCTGCAATTTCTAATAATGTAAGATTTTGATTGGCAGCAATTTATACTATGATCTACTTTTTTAGTTTAGATTTGATTTATTTACTTTGTTATGATACTTTATTTGCAGTTTATGAATGTCATTTCATTATTTTTCATATTGAAACCAAGTGTTTAGAAATAAGAAAATAAATATAAAAATTGTAATTTGATTTGTAATTAGAGTTGCTTGCTTTCTAGAATATGAATGTTTTCTTTCAGTTAAAATGATTTGAAATTTTCTGTATCAAACTTTATGCAAGCTTCATTAGACTAAATCTTTACCTTCAGCTATGTAGATTAGAGATTCTCTGCTGCTTTAATATATTAAGCTTGCTAGCTATCTTTATAGGATTAATATTCCATGCTTTCAGAGATTGCTAACATGCTTCCATTCACATTATTCACTTTCATAGAGTAGAAATTACTTTCTTTGAAATTTATTTTCATTAGAATTGAAAGCTAAACTCCTAATATATATTGTGTTGTATACTTCATGTTTACATACCTATATCGACAATTTGAATGTAAAAGCAATTTAAAGCACAATTAAATTATTCAACAATAGGTGGGAGAATTATAGGTATTTCTCTGAGGGCTATAAAAAGAGGTATGTGATGAAAATAAAGATACTTGGGTTATTTATATTATAAGTATGTATTGATAAAAGGTTAAAACAAAAGATTTTGAATTTTTTTTTAATATCTACTAAGATAAAAGGGTATTCTTTAAATATCATATAAACATAAGCTCTATGATACAAGTTGACTAAATGGAGAACCCATGTGGTGTGTATTGTGTCTTTCTTCACATATATATTTACTCCAACCAAAGGTGTTGTAATTAGGCACTGCATACATGGCTACCTACCACGTTCTGAAGGGTTTTTTTAATATATTTTTTAGAACAAAAAGAAATCCTTTGTCTTAAACATTTAATTTCATCTTAAACATTTATTTATTTATTTATTTATTTATTTATTTTTGGTAGTTGTAGAAAGTCATACTTTGTCTTAAGCATATCGTATTAAAATTTTTTATTTGTTTTAAATGAGGTCATGTACAAGGACTTTAATTATTAGTTTTATAGATATTATCATCTTAACATTTTATTTTGTGTTAAACGAGGTCATGTATAGGGAAATCTGATTGTTAGTTTTTCATATATTCTTAAGGGATGAGCATAGGTCAAGACTTTTCATTGTTTTAGGGATTGATGGGGAGGAGCATATTTGATAAGCTGAGTGAACTGCCATGGATAGCTCTGATGAAATGGTAATTTATCCTCCCTATGCTGAAATAAAGAGCCTGCCTGCACCTTCCTGTTTAGCACAGCAGTTCTTCCATCATGTTTTCATTTCCATTTCTAGTTATATATCCATAGTTTTTTTTTCATATCCTCGAACGGATCCATGACCAATTGCTTCAAATCTAGTTTTGAATCTAGTTCTTTTCATTCGAGAGTTAGTAGCAGACCTAACGTTTAATATGTTCAAATCCATTCTAGAATCTAATTTCCTTGTATTTGGACCCTCATTTTCAAAAGTAATTAAGTTGTAGCAAGGAGTTTGATCAATTCAAAACATCAATACAAGCTCATAGAAGAATCAATACATGATGGACAACAATTCTAATTCCATTTGAATGAGAATTTAACAATTCCTTTTAGAAGTTGGTATATACCATCTTCCAATGCTACTATAGGAGCAAGATTTCAAGGAAGCAGAAGAGGAAATTATTTTTAGAGAGTATTTTATTTCCATCCCACCTCTTTGGAAGCTTTAGAATGGCAACGCATGAAAAACTTGTATTTTTCCTTAGATTTTATATTTCTAATTGGTTGTTTCACTCTTGTTTATTTATTTTGTAAGAGGTATTTCTCAGGGGATTTGAAGAAAATTTTGAGGTTTACATATTCACTTCAAAATTTTGATTTGGTAAGCACATGCATGAAAAATTTAGTCAACATAATTTATTTGTCTATAGAATGATAAAACATTTAATATCTATCAATTTTATTGATGTTTATTTCAAATTGTCAGCCAAGAAAACTACTTTTGGTCACATTTTTTCTAATAATTTTACAAGATGACACCACTAGGCTTTTTTATTTCACCATTTGAAGCATCCAAACTTCAAATATCTATCCAAACTAAAGAAAGATTTAATACATATTTGATTTTATATTCATGATAGGGTTTTACTGAGATACAATCATTTTGGTTGTAATATTTTGTATAACTCTATGGTTTTCATGTGTGGTAGTCCAGATTATGCATTTGAATTGTTTGTTTATTATTTAAACTTATTTTATGTTTTTGGTTTGGTATTAAGAATTATCTTCTGAGAATTTTGATGTTCTTGATCCACTTTAAGGTGATAGTAACAATTTGTATATTCTCTATACATGTCACACTACTGGCTAAAATAGTGAGTTTTAAGATCATTAATAAATCTTTGGCTAAATATGTTTATCAGAATTGTGATCAGTTGGAGTGAATTGAAAGAAATAGGGTTTAAGTAACAAAGCAAAACATCGGTTGGTCATTGATGAGAAGGTATTTATATATGTAGAAACAGAAATACAGGGGGAAATTCCTGTGAGATTCTACATAGAATTTCCATGGATGAGTAGTTCACCTAATGAAGGAAATGCATGTTCTTTAATATGATACTCTTGATGAAGCCTAAAGTTCTACATTGATCCACAAATTAATATGTTTCATATGTTAAACCCAAATTAGACAAAACAAAGGTTTGAGATTAAGGAGTGTACCTTCAAGTTGACCATAGTTTAAGGTGAATTTTGAGTAAATTAATATAAAATATTTGAAACAACAAATATTGAACAGACAATAATCACCACATAAATAATAACAAAAATACATGATGAATATTTCACCCACCTGGGATATTTCCTCCTTAATAGTCTAATGGCCTAGTGCCCTTCTATTGTTTCAAACAGATTACATATGTTTACAAAAAGGGCTCAAACAACTTGCAACATGTTCCACGACTTTGTAATGCCAAATACTGTGTAGCCTGTCTTATTTAATTTCATCAAAACGTAATAATGGAAAGATTTCGTTTTGTAACTAACCGTTACATGTTCCCTCCACTAGGGCACATCCTACACTGCTCACCTGTAAGCTACCTGAGTGCTGCAATTTCTGACTTTAAAATTGTTCATGCTTGACTCACCAAGGCTTAAAGTTTAATATTATTTTAAATGGTAAAAACATCGAGAGATTTTGATAACTATTTTAATTAAATGTTAATGGTGGTCACATTGGATGTGGTGATGTTGGTCATATTCTAAGCGTTAGCTAAACTGAGAATCCTGATTGTTCCAAGTAATGTGAGTTCAGTCACATCTCTGAAGATTGTTAACGTTGAAGCATATAATGAGTGGTAATAGCTTTTCACCTATGAATCACTCTAGAGATAATAGCTAGACTTTAACCTCACTCTAATGTTAAACCATAGTAAATGTACTTGAAACCACATATTTTTAAGTCTCATGGTGATACTGAGGGTAAAGACTTTGCTCATTTTGGAGGCTGTAACTAACTTCGCCGTCGCCAGCTTTTAACAACTTTGTAATTATCATGTATGCTCTGTTATTACATCTAACAAATAATCAACATGCCATCTCTTCAATACAATAAAATGTGCCACTAGAATAATATTTCATACACCATGAAAAACTGTATTGCATAGTCACCCCTGCCAATGGATGTCAGCTTCATCTAACATCACTGATCTGGTTGTTCCATTTTTTAAAATACTTTATTATTTATTAAAAGTAGAAAAATGTAAGTTTTGTGATAATACAAATTTGTTTTCTTATGAAATGAGTAAATGATTCAAAATAATGAGATATATTTGACACTTACTGCGTTCACACCAATCTAAATAAATCTTCTTTTTGGAGCATAATTTTGAGCACATATTGATTTTCCGTTCAAAGCTTTTGATCTCAAAAGATCACTTTAATTGAGTTCGAACAGGGTGAGGGTACAGCTTCCCCCACCTTTCCATCCAATCATCAGCCTCAGAACATTTGAAATGATTCCCACACACCAAGGTAATTTACTCCCTGCTTATGTTCCTGTTTGTCAAGAATGGTTTCTTTGCTAAGTCATCAAGGTATTATGGAGAAAAGTCTAATATGAATTTAATGTTCTCCTGATATCAAATTAACTGAGTTTATACAATCTAAGTTCTGAACATTAATAATGAGTAAATTATACATAGCAATTCAACTGAGTAAGGCACCAATATTTCAAAATTTAATACCATAATGACCAAGTCGCTTACCTTCCTAAAGCCTCTTCTCGTTAACGTAATGAAAACTTGTCATCAGACCTTGAACTTGTGACTCTAATAACATTGTTACGCCTGCTTGAAATTTCCTTGGTTTTTCAAGCCAGGTCTTGTCTGTTTGATATCAATTAGATTTGTCTATGAATATTATTAGTTTTTCTAGTTTTCATTATAAATAATTAATTATACAAAATTTCCAAAATGAAATCAATAACAATTTGTAGTGATTCAGATACAGCCTCAACAGCTAATGTTTGTGTAGAGAGTGTTTGCAATGTAGCTGTAAGCATACACAGTAAAAGTTTCATCACAACAGATTTTGCTGCAGATTCAAATAAAATTTATGATCAGTTTGATTGAATAACATTTTACCATTTATTTAGATTTGTGTTGTACTTTTTTCAACTGGTATCCATCAAATCCTACAAACTCAATTAATTATGCCTAAACAATGAGAATTCAATCACTAATAATTTGATGTAAAACCAAAATGAACTAAACATAAGGAAAGAATAGTTATTGTTTATTTCATGATTTTCTCATGTATTGATAATGTGATTCTGTTTTGAATGTGTGATCTCACACCTCACATGCTGCAATAATCATAATTTTTTAATGTTTGCAACATTCTGCACAGAGACAAGAAACACTTCCTTCCATTGAATGCAGAAGGTATAAAGCAGGTAATAACTTGAATTCTCCAATTTGTATTACCTACCTAATAATAATGAACAAAATTAATAAAACGTGATGACATTTTCATACTGTGAGGTTAAATAAAATACTCCTCCAAGATGTGGACATCATTTTTTCTTTTACAAACAAAAAACCTCTATCATAATAAGTGTGAAGCTTCCTAAGAAATTTACTTTCCCCTTGTGAATACAATTCTGCTCCAAATGATATAAATGGTTATTGTGCACACAGAAATCAATTTCTCCATTTCATTTCTCACTCCAAGTTTCATAACATTCTTGAAACCACTACCACTGCATATTGTTTAACATAAATTTCATGCAAAATAGAATTATGTTTGACTAAAGTAGCTGGCCCAACAATATGCCTAGAAAAATATCAGCAAACCTTGTTGTACATATATTTCTTACCCACACTGACCAAGTGGAATTGTTGTAAGAAACCCTATCCATCTGTAAGTTCCTTGGTTTTGCAACTTTAGCTCGTGATTGCAAGCATTGCAATCGTGCTGATCAGTCGTGTAAAGGATGGTTCCTTTCCCATAAAGTAGTGTTTCCACCTTTCCCACACTCAACTAAGTCGCATAAACCTCCTTGTCATAAGCAGGATAGTTAATCAACTTGCACCATACTATGAAAGTGCTTTTGACTGAGTACTGAAATGAGCTTTACCACGTAGCACAGGACTACGCGCATGGCAATGAGTCGCCTGCATCATCGTTTGAATTTCAAAAGTGTTGTTCAAACTGTCGTGCAGTGCTGGCTAAACCAAACTTCTCTTTGAAAAGTAATAAATTATTTTTTACTTGCCGCTAATTGGAAGATAATGCTCACGACCACTCAATGCATGCATTAGGAGCTGTGATAGAAGATAGTTAAGCCAAATAAAAATTCTTTCCAATATTGAAATCTGCTCTATCTGTCTTACCTGCAATGGACTATCTCGGGCATTAGCCAATCTCCACAGAAATGACCTCAACCTTTAGAAGGGTTTACCCTCAACTCACCTCCCTCTGCAATATTTCGAGTATGTGAAGAAGTTTTTACCAAACTCACATGTTTACATCTTCAAAATACAATTGTTCTTTCCTTTAAGACATCGAGTACTTTTCTTACTGCGATTTCGAGCATGTTCAGCAAGTGATTTACCTGAAAATCATGATATCATCTATAGATGACTATGACGTAATCAATCAATAAAATGGCCTCTTTAACACATCGCTGATCACGCATTTCATGAAGGTAGCAGGAGCATTACATAAATAGAAAGGCAGTAACAGCTAGCCTGACAAGTAAACTTCTGGTTTTGTTCGAAATGATGTATTTCACATCGCTACTGACTCTAATTTGATGGTAAGCACTCCTGAAAGTCTGACTTAGTGCGAAAATAATTTGCATCTTTCTAAATGATAAAGTTAAATCATCTATTCTAGGAAAATCGTAGCTTTTTTCTTTACATCAATAATCCACAGTAAAATCTAACACACATGTGCCGTGTGTCCATCCATCTCTGGCACCCGACACAATGAGTGACGCGTATGTAAGTACTTGGTCTCCATGATCTTTTTCGAGCATTTTGAATTTTGTTTTTGATTTCAACACTCTCCATCATCTAAATTCTATGCACATGCCAATGTTAGGAAGAGGTAAATCTTGTTGCACGATCATGTTTCATGTTTGGATTCCCCTCTTCGGTAGGCATCCCTTTAGTTCTGGAAGATCTGCATTATTTGATTAATCGACTTAAATCAAATCATATTTAAAACTTTGGATCTCAACCTTTAAATTCATCACAGCTAACATCGGCATTATTTGGTTTAATCATAAGAAAAACAAAATTCTTGCTTGAATTCACTAGGTATTTTTCATTTCCCATGCACTAACTAATGAAAATATTTAGTTTCTTACACGATGACACTCGCAACATACTCCAAAACCATCTTTGAAAAAGTGGTACTTGTTTCAATGGCGATAGAATATGGTTTTTCTATTGCAGAGGCAGGAATACCAAAAACAATTCCTTAAATATCGTAGCTGCACAGTGCCATCTAGTCCAACCTTT
This sequence comes from Pinus albicaulis, assembly GCA_034641835.2. Classification (NCBI taxonomy): domain Eukaryota; kingdom Viridiplantae; phylum Streptophyta; class Pinopsida; order Pinales; family Pinaceae; genus Pinus; species Pinus albicaulis. The sequence goes on along the minus strand of CM076577.1, from coordinate 1,062,690,253 downwards.
GTCAGATATGAAGTGTGATGTGATTGAAAATCGAAGAACACAGTACTTTTCTGTGTAACCTTATACAATTTGTATTATTGCACATCCAACCCAATGGATAAGAAGCTTTATGATGTGGAACTAGGTTTTCAAGACAGTTTTCTTTCGACTAAGTATTTAGATATCAAATTGGACTGAGAATTTCACTTATCGAAACAGTGTGTCGACTATGTTTTGAAATAATCCCACACATGAAATAGTTCAATTTTCTTTGCTTTATTCATTTGGAATTACTGGTGAAAATTTGAGGAACTGAAAGTGCTGGTCAATGTGATTCTTGCCTTTATCATACATGTGCTGTAATCTTTGGTCTCGTCACTTGACTCGAATCCCAAACACTCGCTGATTGCTGCAACTAGTTTTTTGTTCTTGCTATTTTTAATTTCTTGGGCCTCATTCCTGGATGAGGCTTCCACTGATGGTCTTCATCTTGACCCTATTTGGAGGCATTGCTAACATGTCATGTTTACCTCTCCTTCCTTTTTTAACCAGCGAATTTTTCTTTCATTTTCCTTTTGAAACTTTCCTCTCTATCCACCCTTTAAATGGATTCTTTTTACCCTCTTCTAGAATTATTTTTCCCTCTTGCCTCGAGGTGAGTGGTTTGCGCACAAACCTCATGTCTAGACTAGTGGGATTTTTAGAGTCAGGATTAGTATTCCTTAGGTAGAGACGTAAACCCCCTGTATATATTTCAACAATGTGCACTGTGAATTGCAACTAATAACTTTAACATAAGAGCTCTTCTAAATTATTAGGCGTACCTTTGGCACTTTTTACCTTTAAGTTTCTGAAAGTTACGCAATTCATGATGGATTTCTACATATATGAGAGAGGGTAAACTACTCTTTTAATTGAAACAGCCCAAATTAGACCAAGGTGATCGAGATCTTTAACACGCAAGTTTTATCTGCATCTTGTGTCTCTGGCTTTTCCCACCACAGCTCAGTGCTACACACACTGCGACGATGAAGCCTGGCTCAATACGTATCATCATCTTGAAGGTTTGAATCCTTTAGTGAGACCTCCAACTGCACTAGACCCTGCTTTTCAAGATTCTTTGCATTCACTTCACCATTATACATAGGCAGCGCCCAAAATTGAATATCGCGTTTTAATAAGGGTTGTTTATGAATTCCTTTTGAGGTGTGTTTATGAGTATGATTAAAGGTTGGAGCGATTGGAGAGGACGAAGATGAGAGTGCAAGATGTAGTGAGGATTATGGTGGAGTAGATGGTGTAGCCATCAACATTTCCATTGCCTCCCTCCTCTTCAAGGCTGGAGCTTTCACGACCCTGTTACTCTCTTCGAAAGAGGCCTGAATCACCATCTCCTGTCGTGTCAAAGGAAATCGCTCTAAAAGCCTTCTCATCCTCCTGTCATGTTATCATTTCCTCCTTCATGATACACTCTTAACGAAGCTTTCTGCTCACAACTGGAGGTGAATCTTGTGGGTGGATGTGTGGAAACCATGCCTCCTTCTCCTTGCTCCACTCAGAGAACCCACACCTGCAAGAGATTTCCTTCTCCTCCTCTTGGCGTCACTGCTTTCGTATGCATTTAACACTTTCAAAACACTTTAAATCCTCTTTGCACAATGTAAACCTAGTGCTCTGGAATTACCAACTTGTAGATAAGGAATGGGAAATTTAGTGTGTGTGCTAAATCTAAATTTTAGAATATAAACCAGAGCTTAAGGCTTGTGAGGTGCAAGTGCAAGTTAACCATGAGGCGTATGAAGTTTTTATGTTAATTTCTCGAGAGAATGACATAAAAAACAAAACTTTAATAACAACATCAATCTGACTGCATGAACATCGTACCATAAAAAGTAACACAGCACACATGATGAAGCTCACCCGCACCTAGGCTGCTGCCTCCTTGGACCCGACTTCTGATGGCACTGAACCTCTCTCTATTATGCCTACAGTGTAGATTACATATGCGTAGAATGTGCTTTAAGCCAGCCTGCGGGCGCTCAGTGGCTCTAGGAAGTGCAAACATGCATATGTAGCCTCTTTCTCGCATCGAATCTGGTCAAAAAGCTGAGTAGTTAAAACTTCCCCATGTTTTGTGCACTAACCACCCACAATTTTCCTCCAAATCCAGGCATCATCCTACAAATTTGCCCCTAAATATCCTAACTAAGCAATCACACCCAATTTTTGGGCGAAATTGTCGGCGCTTTAATGAAGCAACAGGGCCCATAAGTTTGGATGAGCGAAATACACCTCAGCATGATCTTAACACGTCGAATTAAAGTAAGCAATGTTGGTCACATTGGAGGTGGTGTAGTCTCTGGCATTATCTTATGACGATCAAACGGCGGCACACTGCACGCTCTCACACGTGGCGGTGAGTCTCCTCACACTCGTGTTAGTTGAACTGACCATTGTTGCACAGTGGGGGGTGAGGTTAGCCTCCCTCGCGTGGTCCCACCTCTGCGGTGGCCAGGAGCTCGGACCCAGACCCCACCCACCACAAATGTGTGAAACCATTATTAGAAACAAAATGACCTCTGAAAACCATATATGTTAAGTCTCATGGTGATGGCGCAGAGGGGTAAATACTCTTGCTCCTTGCTTGATAGTCATCGCGCTCACCCACTTTCGCTTGGCCCTTCGACCCACTTTTGGTGGTTGTCGGGCTTCCACATGGTAGCCTCTAGCTAGGCCACACAGGCAAACAGCTTTCTGTGGTTTCCGATGTAACGAATCAAAACACACCATTCAACCCAAGGAAGCATGCCAGCTTATGCAACATACACGTCGGGGAAAGTATCATGCACTGCCTGGTCCGCACACTGCCCTTGGAGGCATTGCCCAAATCACAACGCATGACTCACTGATAGGTTGTCCTACATAAATCACCTATTTGACAAAGTGGATTAAACATGTTTCTGATGAGCATATGATGATTCTGTTTCTACAAACCGAGCTGCACCATAGTCGAATTTGATGCAGATCATACGCCCAATAGGTGAGGTTTCAGCGCAAATCGAAAAATTTTCATTTTTGAGCACACTTTTGAGCACACAGTCAGAGATTACGCTATGTATTTCACTGGCTGTGAGCCACTGCTAACTGGAATATCCTGAAAAGATTGACTTTCTAGCTCACCTTTCTGCATCATGGGAGAAAGGAATATTGCACAAAGTATAGGCTTTGGATCATACGACTTTTCTCACTCTGGGTGTAGCCTGCAGGATGGAATAATTTCCTCACCACTATTGCAACCCCAAATGTAGTGCCTCCACCCAGAGCCATCATGTTTATGGGAGTTTTCCCACATTCAATAGTGCCATAAGAAATCTGTCAACATGAATGGTTCTCCAAAATTCCATCAGATACCGTTGTTACATGAACATCTTCCATAACTATGAATTTGAAGTTCACCTTGTACTAACTCTTTGTTTCCTCGATTAATGACACAAACGATCACCACAAGTGAAGTTTCCAAGAAGAGAAACTAGAAATTGTCTCTTCTTTATACACGAGGGATGCCTCCATGAAATCAAAATATTAGTATGAACAGTAGAAATTATGGATTGTGTGAGTGCATTATGGGCTCTCTAAAGGATTTTTGTTGTTCAATTTCCAACTGGTTTTTCTAATCGTGTTGTTGTTAGTGTTATTTTTGTAATGGGATTTCTATGATCTCTTTCTTATCTTTCCTTTCCTTCCAAGAAAATATGTTAATGGAGAGATGAAATAATTAGTGTGCTACAAAATGCACTCTTTATCAATGTCGATTGGAAAGTATGCATTTCTTTTTCTATCATTGGTTTATATATACAAATAGATGAACCTAATTTTTTCTATTATGGGTTTACATATATAAAAAATGAAATCTAGCATTTTATGTCCAATAAAATATTAATGAGAGCAAATGAAGAAAAAAATATATAGACAAATTTCATGATTGAATCATGACAAAGCAATGATTGTTGAGATGCCTGATAAACGGAAAGAAGAGGATTAGTTGTAGTGATAATTAATGCACTTTAGTTAGAAATCAAGAATAATATCAAAATTCTGAGGAAGTGGTAGAGAATATACTTGAAAAACAATAAGACCAATGTTTGTTGTAAGATATTCACATTTGCTTGAAGAAGTCCTCTAAAATATTCAAAGGCCTCAGATGCTTTAACATAACATTGTGTTCATGATCTCAAGTAAAAAATAAACAAAATGTTAAAAATGTTTAGCTCAATAGTTAACTCTTTTTAAGTTTTAGCAAGAGATTATTCGTCATATTTGTGAAAATCTAGGTAGTTATCTATAATCCCACAAAAACAATGATTATTAGATCTTGTTTGATAACAAAGTGTGCTAATATTAGGAAATTTTGTATTCCTAGAATTAAACAAAAATATAAAAATTGAACAATTAAAAACCTAAAAACACAAGGGGAGAACAATTTATGTGTGGGATATTGCCATTTTGAAAGATTAAAAGAAAATTCAAAAAAGTTTTTTGTTGGAACACATTATATGCTCATTCTTGAAAATGTGAGATGAATACGTAATATCTCTTTCTTATTTTTGGGCATCCTTTCCTAGATAAATAATGTATTTTACTTTTAGTTACGTAAGATGACGTAATATTTATGGCTAACATATTGAAATATGAATTCATTCTCATGATAATATTTCTCAGCTATATGAAACACGTAAACATGTAACCGCTGAAATGCCACTTTTAAATTTGAGGAAACGAAAGAAACAATAGTATTTTTTTGAACATAAACAAATCATGATTATATTAATATTTTACAAATATTATATCCCTTACTGCCCTCAACCTTATGCGGAGACCATGATTAGATGAAAGTATTGGATATACATAATCACATTCATGTGCTTATGGATTGCTTTGATACATATACCTAATTTTTCTACATGTTTAGAAATGGAAATGGACTTCCCTCATGATTCCATTAGCAGTGTGTTAATTGTAAAAACATTCATGTGTTAGTACGATGCATTATTTAAATTTGATTCACAAAATGAATTGAGCCACCTTATATTTAGACTTAAAGAGACTAAAAATGTCCAATAGGCTTAACTACATGTCATTATACAAAGAAAATAAGATCATGGAAATAGGTTTTAACCTCTAACTCAGGACATTTTTTGCTCTACTTTAGTTCATAAATATCCATTTTTCGTGACTTTCATTACGAAGTCATTAGATGTTTGAGTCCTCAAATCTTGGAGATACATGCACATGTTGCAAGACATCCATAGTTTATTGGGAATTATGAACACACAATTATAGTGTATATGAGTCATTTAGATCATTATGTGTCCATGATTTGGAGATATGTGGGTGTTAATATGTTAAATTTAGTAGAAGTGTTGAGTGAAGAAGGGCATGTGTCACATGAGAAATGAAGTCATGATACAAAATGTAAAGGGTTGTGGTTGAGAAAGAGTACATACACACATGATGTGTTACATAGAGATTTAGAGGAAGCATGATATATATTGCATAACACACCAAATAAGGGTTTTATAATTTTTTCTCTCTCCATATCTTATGCTCACGTTGCTTGTAGTGTATGTATATTTTTCATGACTTGCATTCAAGAATATTTTACATGGTTTCAAAACATCAATTTTTAAATGATATAATATATTGGGGCTTTTTAAGAGATGATATGCCTTGGTGAAATAGGTTTTGCAAGGGTATTTGTATATGGGTTCTCAAATCATATGAAATATTACATTCTAGGTGTTTGATAATTCCTTCTCTTGATTATCTCGTTAAAATCTAGATTGTTTTCTAGTAATATTTTCTTTATATAAGTGTGCTAGGAGAATATGGATATGTAACATCTATTTTATGTGCATGTTTTGTAATATTTTCTTTATACAACTAAAGTAGATGTGAGATCACTTACATCATTATTTTAAAAAGTGGTCAAATATCTTTCATGCTGCCCGCCGCTTTCTTGCTCTGTTCAATTTTTTTAAGTCTTAATTAGCAAGTTTTGTCACGTGAGTGGATCGAAATGTCGACACTAAGTTTTCTAGTATTTTTGTGAGTATCTCGCTTTTATACCCATTTTTAATGAGGTAAATCTACCTCTTATTTGTCTTGGTTAATTATGAATGTGTAGAAATTATACTATACTTGCGAAAATTATGCATACTATCTTGAATCTAATGTGTATGATTTTTCTCAAAATCTGTATGTACAATTGTTCTTTGTTTCTATTTATCCTCTCACGTATGAGTTCATTTATAAATATATAGTGTTATAGCAGAAGGAAATACTACAATTTTTCTTACATGTGTGATAGTTTAATCCCTATGTTTACAATGGAACAAATATCAAACAAAGAAATGGGTCATTTTAAATGATAGTCTAGATCAATTCTAATGATACAAATATGTTGTAGCTCATTGGTTTTCTTCTAGGTAGGTGATATATATGGGTACTGAATCCATCGTGATACTTGTGCTCTAATACCTTTTTGATCATGGTGGTCTTCACATGATTTTAATTTACGCATAATAACATAGTTAACAAATAACAATAAACTAGGCATTAAGATCGAAGGTAAGTACTAAGGTGGAATGATCTAATCATGACGCTGTGTACTATCCATTGTTCATAGAGAAGCATGAAATAATATTTTTTGAGCGAGGATTATGGGGCTCAGTGTTGTTGATTTTGGTGTCACGCAAGTTTCTGCGAGTTGTGGAAGTGGAGCTTATTCTATGACTACAATTGTTGCTTCCCATGGATACATAGCTCTAGGTTTGTGATGTTGCATAATGTAGAAGTATTATATATGGTGTTTTTTTTCTAACCTTGAATTCATTTCTTTATAAAACTTTTTTTCTGTTTTTCTTTTTGATTTTCATCTTAAGGAGGTGAGATTTGAGTTCAACCCTACTTTGATTCCTTAAATAGGGCATGTTGTCCTTCAATTCATCTCATCAAATCTGCAAGACTTGATGCAAATGATTTGTGTTTTTCACATTATATTTATGTTGGATGTTTATGCATGAATATAATGTGCTTTTTTCCCCATTTTCTATTATGAGCTTCATGCTTATGAGCCTTTTACCTCTGTGCATTTGATGTTGCCTTTGAAGAAGCACAATTAATTATGGCTTTTTATAGGGCGTTTGGTGTATGGTTTAAAATCTCGGGTTGTTTTCTACGCATTATATGTGGGTATTAGGTCCATTCGATAGCCTAGGTGGTGGAATCCATCAAAATCTACAAACCCACCTTTGACACTGGTTTTCTCATGTGCCAAGTTATATCAAATTCTTTATGAGAAATCCCATTGTTTTTGCATGATTCACTCCCTAGAATTTCGAGGGTATATTTCTTTGGCTACTCTCCTACATTGTTTGCACAAACTCGTAATGTTTAGCTAGGGTATTTACTAGAAGAAAATATTATGATCGAGTATATGTAAATGCCATATTAGATTGGATTTCTCTACTTGCATATGTAGATATGGGAAATGTTAGAAGCATATACAAAAGAAGACAAGAGAAATTAGTGAAAAAGAGAGTCCTTTATTGCCACTTGCCATTAATATTGATCCTTCTTTTTATTCCAAATTATGTTATATTTCTAACTCAAGTTTGGTATTGATGCATCTGTTTCTATGTACTTGAGGTTTATCTTGATGTTCAATATGATCGGCTCATGTACTATGCCCATGCCAAAGGTGGCATCGATTTTTATTATTATTCTATTCCTAAATTTGGGGTTTTTTGCATACTTTTATCCACTTGATTTATAATCTTATTTTATGCCTGATTGATCTTCTGTATTTTCCTCCATGAAATTTATCTCTGCGTAAGTGCTTCATTATTAACTTGATATTGATGTTGAGGCTGCCAAGAATCATTGGTCCATGAAATATCCTAATTTTTGATACATTTATTACTTATCCTTGCTGAGAACATTGTTTCTATTATGTGATAATTTTAACAACATATTGAATTTGTCTCATATTTCTACCTTGAATATGCCTTATAGAGCCTAGTTTTGTAGATTGAATAGAAGTCGATTTTTATGCTAATATTTCTTTTGTTTGGATTTTGAATTTTAAAGAGTTGTGGATAGAATTTCAAAGATTTATGTGTGCTATTGTGTTGAGTATGAATACACTCTTGAGGTGAATTAAAAAAGTGACATATATAATTTTGGGAGTTGTGATATTGAGCTCATAACTGGTAGTAGGCTAATCAGATCTAAAGTTTGGAGAGAAAAGAAAGACCTTGTGAAGTGGTTAGAAAGTAAACAAGACAGCAATGAAAGATGTATTGCATGAAGTGTTGGATCCCAAGCTTGTGGATTTCTTCAAGGAGGAAATGATATACAAATTGAGGAGGTTCTCGAATTCCTCCTACCTTTTTCTCCCTCTTTAAGAGTCTAGAATGCTTTCGATTTTAATCAAATATAATTAGAGAGGTTGAACATTACAAAACCTATTAATGATTACCGTGTGTTCTCATAGTATCATTTTCATGCTTAATGGTTTTGGGATTTTCAACTCAGACTTTATAAACATTTACAACACCAACAATTTTTACTCTTCTGTCAAAGGATTGTTTGTTAATGAGCTTTATCGATCTTATTAGTAGTGAGATTTTTTTATATATAGAGGATCTCATGGTATAGCCATATGGAACTCCTCATTCAAATATGGTTCCAAGAGTTCAATCGAATGATGTAATTGTCACCGACTCGAGGGGGTTTTGGTTTATAACTAATACACCTTTACATTGAGCATAGGTAAGAGCGTATGACCTTTTTTTCATGGAAATCTAGTCATACAAATTTCAAGTAAAATTGTGATTTTTTGTTATTTAAAATATTTTTTATGAATTTATAAATGGGTTCAACACCTCTAAAAAATCCATTAAACTGTAATTTTCACAAATTAAACAAATTAAATTCAATACTTCAAAAAATATCTCTAACTTTGGTTAAAATTGGCAAAGAAATTCCTAATAAAAACCATGTTGTCAATTAGACTACTCTTTCCATTGTGCGCTTGGGTTCCAAGAATAAATCAACTACCTCAACGCACTACGATACTGGTGGTTACACAAATAATCATATCATTTCCAGATTCCACATGTGATTAGGTAAATTGAGATTCAAAAATTTAGTGTTTCTCTTTTGTGCATGTATGCTAAGATTGAGTATATTGTTACTCACCATAAAGTTGTTTTGGAGTGATCAATTCCATTAGATTCAACAACTTATTTGAAGAAAACAACTTTTAGGTGTTGCGTCTGTCAAGGAGGGATAATTTGTAGGATCCTTATCATTAGGCTCCCTCTCTTTAAAGGGAGGAACGAGAATAATAATAAATCTTTAACATGGAATATTCCCCTGTGAATCACATGAAGAAATGCTAAAAGGATATTTCGTCCCTTTTTTTACTTTATATACGAGTGTTATCCATGCAAATATATTTTGAACTATTGAACCTATATATAAAATGAAAGATAGTCTTGAATGATAACCCACCGTGAGGTTAAGGAGGCCATATGACTTTTTCTATTTTGTAGATCTAGAGAGAGACCTAGTATTAGTGATTGATTTTGATGTTGTCAAATGAATCCAACAGTTGTGCTCATGAGTCTCCCACCAGTTGCACCAATCAAACTAGTAGAAAGATGTTCCAAAGAAGGGGAAAGGTAATACCCTACACATTGCATTTTCCCTTCGATATTTGTTGCCTCTACTAACACCTCTATATCAATTTTCCGATGAACATTCTAGATTAGGATATCAATGATAAAACTTGTAATTAACATCTTTGATTTAGTTGAAGGGACCATGCATTGAAATATAATTCTCAAGATTTACTTCAATAAGGGTGAATGATCTAATAATGGTTATTTCTCTCTAAATTTTAGTTATAGTTTTATAATTTATGTGTTTTTATTTATATTACAAAATGCACATTGAAATAGAATACTTTGGTACATACAAGATCATCCAAACGAGTGATGCTAATGATTGGAGGATTAGCAATTGATGTTATGTTGTATTATTGAAATTCACTTATATACTCAATCGTTCGGTATTCATAAATTCATTTGCATTAACATCACTACTATTACTATGACTATTACTGTTAGTTATATTTTTCTCTTTTGTTTGTTATATTTTTGTCTTTGTTAATTTTTGTCTAAAGAGAAGGTTCCACATTTACAATATTCATAGGTTTACACATGTAAATCCTATAAATGGAAAGTGATAGTCCCGACCAAGAAAGCTTCAAGGTTACATAATAGAGCTAGCAGTGGAGCTCCTCATGAGAGAAATAGCACTAACAGAGGTAGCAAAGCCCCACGTGCTTTCTTTTGCCATTTTATCTGCAACCCATTTATGTTACTAGTGTCCCAGAGACAAACATATTCCATATCTTGCTCTCTTCGTGAAGCATCGTTTTGAATTTCTTTTGTTTCAAAATCCACAATTTTTTTAACGAAAAAAACCTCTCGAGTATATCATACAATGAAAAATAAGTATTCCATTATACATATAATATCACGTGTTCAGTATATTATAGTGGTTTTCATGTGCTATCTTCATGATGGTGTCCAAAAAAACCAAAATTTCGTTAATATGAAAAAATTTCCAGGTCCATATAGAGACAACAGATATTACGAGGTCTTGTAGGATGGAAGAGGCTCATTTTGTTTAGTCTAATCTACCATAGAAAATAGATCATGTGCAAACAAGATGTATCATTTTCCATAGACCAAGTAGGTTGCACTCGTGAACAGTGATTTCAAAAAAGGTTGTTCCGGCACCATGCAAAGTCTAAACAATCTGTTGATAAAAATTTTGGAAAAACCATAGCGACTGGCACATCGAAGAGTTCATAATGGATTACACCGAAACTAGCCCCGAGGCCCAACTTTGATAAGCAATCCGTAATCTCATTGTTTTCCCTATAGATGTTTGGAAAAAGTGATCCTGGAGAAGGATCTTTGGAGAGGGTTGATCGTCCAACCATTTCAAGAGGTGTGCAGTGGTCCAAGTTGTTCTTGTGGCTCACATAATCAATGAGGGCCTTTGAATCACCATATACCCAAAGTTTGTCAATGCAGGTGCCTAGAAAACCACAATAAACCTTAGAGTGCCAAAGTTTCCGCTCTCATATTGGACCCTAAATCCGCACGGCACGTTGCAATTTATAGTGGCAACGTGGGGATGGCATCATCAACCAAGCCTCGCACCCACACCGAATCCGTGAGGCCCCATTGAAGAAACCGACAGAAAAAGGATATTCAAATGGTATGTTTCTAGTCGATAGATCCTTCGAAGGTTTGTGTTGGATCTACATCGTAGTCCAGCATTTTTTATGATTTTTGAGTTGCAACCCAATTTGGTGAGTCATAGCTTTCATCAAACATATTGTTATTCCTATTGCACCGTACTCTCAAGAAAAAGGTATAGAGAGGATGATGTTTAAAGTTTCCCCACTCGTACCACCACCTGCATAATCCTCCACGGACATGAACACAACCTCCCCGTGATTTGAATATATATATATATATATATATATATATATATATATATATATATATATATATATATATATATATATATATATATATATATTCCAAATCTCAATGCATAGTAATAGACATAAAGAAAAGGTGATGGTTGTCTTCCCCGACTTCCATACAAAAAAAATACCGATGTCATATCTTGCCTCCACTTCCCGATATTTTTGCAATGTTAGATTCATATCTGCAAAACAAACCGCATGAAAATGATATTTTTAATTTGTACCTTGATCTTCCATATTTTAGCAAACCATACACATGCAAAATGTGAACCTTGAGTGACTCGTAACTTCCAAGAAGTCTCGGATGTGTTAGTTTGGCCATTAGTCAATGTCGCATGTGAGTAGGTCACCATAGTTTTTGTGATAGCATCCCATGCTTTTTAGAACTATAGTGTGGTTCTCCCACTCCACAACCGCATTGTCCCTCGTGAACCAATTTCTGTAGCTTTATCTTCCACCTTGGGCCCTCTCACATCCCACTTTACTATCAACTATCCAAGAAAAATAGTCCTCTGCGTCAGTAGGTGTTGAGTCACTGCTGAGAGATCGAGCTATTCCGAGAGCATCCATATTATCAATCCCAACAAGAATATGACCACCATTTCCAAGTTTCCACCGTAGCATCTTAAGGAAATCCAACCAAATCTTTCGGAAGCCATTCCATATAAAGCGAACATTTTCTTTCCAGCTGCTTGTCCAATAAATGTAATTCGTCCCTTGTTGAAAGTTCAAAGGTATTTATGGGTAATAATGAAGTCTCCATATACCTGTCATCGGTGAATTTACACATCGACTTCATGAGAAGTGCTTGCCCGAAATATTCCGCCCATTATGCCCCGTCCTCCACACTCTTTTACACAGAGTAATCGTATCCCATTTGATGAGGTGATATTTCTCGCTTCCCTACCACTGCACGTGATGACATTAGCCATATTTTTTATTGCTTCTCTTTCTATGACATACTTTGGAATCTAAAAGAGGTGAGCCAAATAGACCGTGAGTTGTTGAAGCACCGCATGAACAAGAACTAGTCTCTCCTTTTACCAACCATTTCAAGGCCCAACCATTTATCCCTTTTTCGATATTTTTCTATGAGCCGCTCCAATCTAAGACCACTTTGTACGAGGTAGGTTTAAGATGAAAGCCCAAATATGAAAATCCTTGTTCCGTGAGATAGATGTTGAATTGGAAGGGACGTTTCTTAATCTGATCGATGATGTCCCGATCACCCTCAGTATAATATATACATGATCTACAATAATTTTCCATCATACTTGATGTGTGTAAAGAACCAAGTGAATATTCTCGTATTTTGATCCAAAGTATTCCAATCCGATCATACCAAAATGATGACATCAGTCTACGAAGAAGTTGTGAGTCATCTCCTTTTGATTGGAAATTTTGATACCCCGCATATCACCCCTTTTCGCACATGCTGAAATATGAGTAATAAGGCGTGTCCATGACTAATATGAAAAGTAAGGGTGAGAGGGTAAACTCTATCTCGCATCTCATCTACATGTTACCTGGTCGATCCATTTATTATAATGGCCATTGTGGAATTTGTCATGTGAGCCCATAACTCAAGAAATTGCATCGCTTCTCATACCAATCTTATGGAGGATCAGTCTCAGAGCACCCAATCAACTTGATCGTATGCCTTCCTCGAGATCCACCTTCATAATGATTGCTTTCGAATAAGCGATCCTTTATCGAGTGCATTATATCTTGGGTGGAAGCCATGACATCATGTATAAGTCGATTATTAAGAAAGCCATATTCTTTCTGGGATATGAAGTTGAGACACTCATTGATTTAATGTGTTCAACGATAAGTTTGGAGACTATCTTGTACATGGTGTTGCACGGGAGAGATTGGTTTATAGTCTTCAAAGAATGTGAGCCCCTTTTTTTAGGAATGAGGGCGAGGAATGTTGAGTTGAGAGCCCTCAGAATCACGCTTGTCAATCCGGCTTCCTCTACCATGGCAATGATATCATCCAACGGAATGTCCGCAAAATGAATAAAAAAGTTGAGGGTCCGACCATTTGGACCTCGGACTCTTATCTAGAGGAAAATATTTTTCGAACATGTTCTACTTCCAACTTTGTAACCGGGTCAAACAATCGACTTTTCTCCTCCTCCCCGAACATAAGAGGCGAGTCTTTGATAAGTCAGATTTATGCCCCCACACTATGATCATCCAATTTCTTATACGATGTCCAAAAATAAATGACCTACTGTTCTTGTATTGCTTCGATGGAGTGAAATGCTCGACCATCTTGTACTATTTTCCAAAATAACATTTTGTTTTTTCCTTCCACATGCATAAGAATGAAAATATTTATTATTTTTGTTTCACTCTTTCAAACTGATTTCCCTAATTTTCAATTCCCCGATTAGTAATATCCTTCTCTTCTCCCCCGGAAATTCCTTAAGTCTCCCCCCAAATCTCACTAAGAGAAGGCCCACTCTTTAGTCGATAAAAAAGGATAGAGGTTTCCCGTGACATTCTCTTCCAAGGTCTATAGTAATTTATTTTTTTAGAACTTTCCCAAGATCTTAACTCTTGTTTTCAGTTGTTCGAGAGGGATGATGACATAAAATCCATGATAGAAGAATTAGCCGATCTTGCCGGTGAACCAAAATATCCTCGGATCACATTATTAAATTCGACATCCTCCAACCAAACCCGATTGAATTTGAAAGGAAAACCAATAGTTTTTGGTTCGAAACCTCACACCATAGTAATTGGCCTGTGGTAAGAAACCAATAGGTTCTCCACCCTGTAGATCAGTATGCATTCCATCTCGCGACCGAGTTCCTCATGGACCTGGAATTCTACTCTAAACAACGACCCATATATTTCTCACCCTATCTTCCATTGCACCGGGTCGGACATCGTGATTCAGCTCAATATCCCGAAGATTTTAATCCCGAGAAAATCACCCAAAAAAATCTGATATTGGGTCATACTATCCCCCGAGTCCCCCGTGTCTCCCATGGGTGAAATGTGCAGTGAAGATATTCCCTGCGATAATTAAGTCTTTTAAGTGACTAGAAAACCACGGGCTTTCCAACTTCTACCGTAACGGCACCCTATCCCAATAAGGAGCATAGACATTAATCGGATGTAGCCGGTGAGAATAATACCTCCAAATAAACCGAAAGCATGGAAAGATGCCAACTCTGATCCCAAATGACTACTAGACCACACTGGACCTCCCCATAACATCCTTCGCAACCATGTTCCACACCGGTGAGAGGACTGAGTCGACGATCGGTCTCGATAGAGAAATTATCCATGTCGATCGCCACCCTTTCGAAGGAGGAGTCCGGTCCACTCGTTGCTATCATCTCGCACTCGCCACTTACTCTCGCTTTGAATAGTGTCAAATTATGCGCTCATCAGAAACAATTGTGGCACTCGAAGGGGGATGCATTAGTAATCGATGAGTTGGTGGTGAACTAGTGTATCCCACTATAAATCGATGTGTTCTAGAAGACCTCAAGCAAATGAAACCTCTGTAAGAATCCAGCAACCCTCTTGTCGAAAAAACCTACGCACTTGGGGGTCAACATATCCGTATTTACCAATACAGCTACCAATGGTGTCAAAGCAAGTGGGGGTCCAAAACTCCATTGGAAAAATCGAGAAGTTTCACCCACACCAAGTGGTATTGTGGGGGAATTGGTAGTTGGATGGAAACCTATAAACCAACTATGAAATTGTAGAAAGATAATGTCCAAGGACCCGAGGTGCATTGAAAAAATTCACCCACATCCTCTAATGTCATGAAGTGAAAAATGTACCAACTTCTCCCTACAACAGTGCATATTTAGCTCGGTAACCTAGAAGCTTCGTCTAACGGAAATGAGCTAGTCGTTCATGTTAACCCGACTTTGTTTGTCAAATATCCAACACCCAACAAGTGCACCGGTCTGAGACTCTTCGCCTATTCGAACATTACATCCTATCCGAAACTAAGGAGTCTCCCTCGTGGGATGAATTGGCAAGGCTTACGGCTTCCGATGCCTCCCGAAATTCCCCGATGGAGAATGTGGTCGAAAAGAATGGGAGAAGAGCGTACGATCCACATTCGAAGGAAAAAGCCGTGAGAAGAGTCATTGGGCTTGGACACTGGAAAGAATAAAATGATACACCGCCTTCGGCCACCTCTGGCCACATGCACGATAGCCTCCGTGATGTTGACATGATCCAGCTCCTCCGAAAGAGTCCGGGTCCATCATATTCGGCGATAATAGGACAGATCCCCAATGTGGATGCCAACTGTATGTAGGTTGTGATCCCAATGTCAAAGTATGTATAGTGTGGAACATACTCCGAGGTCTCAAGTCACTTAAGAGAGGATTAGGGTCTCACCGAGGCCGCATTTTAACCAGGAAATCACGCCGCCCATCTGAAAACATTTCCCCGCTTCGTCGTCGAGACCCGACATCCTTTCGACATCGCCAATTACACTTGGGATCACCGCGTGACACTGTCGAGTTGAAAGCATATCCACATTCATCACGTTGTCAGACCCACCACTGCCATTGCCGTTAAAACATAATGATCCATCGCGCGCCCACTGAATTCAAATTTGTATGTGAAATTCAAATTTTTAACCCGGCCCGGCCTGGTAGACTAATCCGTTCAAAGTGACTACAGGCCACCGATTGATGGAAAAGGCCCGCAAGATTACAGACCTCCCATGGATGGAAGCCGCCGATGGATGCAAGAGGCTCGATTCATGATTAAGATATACTGTTTAGACAGTAAAATAGCATGAATATTGTGCTTCACGAGAACCGGTGAGTCGTCATTTGGATCATATGACTTTGGAATTTTGTGCAGAAGTTTCTACAGCTTGAAGCACCATACCAGTTGTGCTTTACCTCTCCTCTTCTGTAATTATATGATCGGTAGCAGAGCACACAACAGGGGATGCGAAAGATGTCATGGTGTCGAGCGATTCCATTTGCTCAGGTATTTAAAATTCAATGTGAGATTCAAGTATGGCCTACACACTGAAACTCGGTTGCAGCAGGACGGTGAGGCGCAACAAGATATACGACACCTATTCTACCAAGGGGGAGAGCAACTTCTTTTCCGATGGAAGTTATGAGCCATAATTGTGGATACACAATTCCTCTCATGCTACTAAATATTTCATCTCACCCATGGCAGCCAAACAGCAATACATTAGTCTCGATGACCTTCGTGAATGCCTCGAGATGAAGATTTATATGGATGAAGGGAACGGTAGTTTCTCTGTACTCAAGATGCCCAGAAGCCGCTGAGGTTTTCTTTAAGCTTAGCTCTTGAGGTCAGGCTATATATCTACATATGCCATGCAATATATTTTAACCTATTGTTTAAATTGTTTACAATTTTATTTTCTTCTCAGCAACTTTGAGCAGTTACTTACTCCGGAGATCACACATTTGCATATATTATATCTTTTGTCTTGTGCGTTTGCAGAGTTGCATTTACAGGTCATGGCAGGTACAGCATACTGCTACTCTATCTCATCTGCAGTTACTTTATTGTGAATACCATTTATTTTCTGCTCTGCGAGCCAGGTTTACAATGGCATAGTCTCGGTTTCGGAAGAAAATTTTAATCATTGCTTCAGCAAAAACGCTGAGCATAATGGAGATTTCTATATTTTTTTTGGTTTTCAAACATAAGAGGACAGAAAATAATATTGAGAGCAAGAAACAACTGCTATGTAGATCTTTGAGAGAGAGACTGGCGAAATGCGAAATTGTTTTGCTTTTTTTAATGATGCGTAATGAAACTTTTACAGGTTCATGGGTTCATGAGATGTCCTAAGTTTGACCGTTTGTAATTTTGCAATGATTTTTAAAGTGTGCGTAGTTGTGTTTTAATATTATTATGGGAATATAATTGTTTTATATAGATAAAAGTATAAGTTTTGGTTGTGATGATTCAACGGATCAAACGGAATAAATGTGAGGAGGTTATATTTGATTTTAATTCTTTTTATTTGTTATTTTGAAATTTGAATGTAATTTTTTTATTATATTATGTTTTTTTTCTAATTTTATATCTTGAAATAATTTTATTAAATATATTGGATATTTTTGGTATTTTTGGTGGGAATTTATTGGTGAAATCTTTATTTTTTGTTATATAAAATTTGTTTTTGATTGTATATATGGATTTATGATGAAATTTTTTTTAAACATTTTGATTACAAAGAATTCACCCAACAATATTGTGATTCTAATAAGTCCTTATTAAATTTTAAGCAATTTTGACTGAAAAATATACCAAAAAACCATTAAAAACATATTATAAACTACAACAATTTTAATTAACTTTAAAATATTAAAATTAATATTTTTTAATCCATTTAAATGTATGATCAACTAGTAAATTAATGCAAGGGAATTTTTTTAAATTAAATGTTAAAGAGCATATTGAATCAAAGTCCTCAGTGATTTAAGAAAAAAATACACAGCCAATCTTCGATTGAAAATTTTAAAAAATAAGAGCAAGGAGCCACGAGATGAAATCAAATACACAAAATTCTATATCGGTGAACATAAAAAGATATGATCAATTGTAAATCGGCAAATCTAAAAATATATGACCAACCAATGACAGTGTTTCAAATTAAATTTAAAACGAAGATTGATACAGTCCTGAGTAATTAAAAAACATTACACAACCATCTGCCATTGAAAAATTTAAAAACTGAGAGCAGGGAGCCACAAGTTGAAATCAAGTATATGAAATTCTGTTAAAGACATTCAACAACAGATATATATATTTTTTTATCATAGAATTAAAATTTCACTCAAATTTCAAGAGCTTATGAAATTGGTAATTGAATAGGATTCTTCAACGTGGATTCTTAAAGAGATTTGCAGTTACACCAAAATTTAGAGGTGTAGGGAAAATTTCAAACCAGTAACTAGGATCGATTTAGAGGTATAGGTGTTGGTAAATTTTCAAACTAGTAACTAGTATCCTAGAATTATGTAGGTATTGGTAAATTTTCAAACTAGTAACTAGTATCCTAGAATTATGGATTTCATAGAGGTGCAGTGATTACTACGACACCTCCCTCAAAAGTAACTTAGAAGATTCGAAACTGAGCCCAGAATCTGATACCAAATATTAGTAAACTTTCAACCAATACAAATTCCCACAACAAGAAAAGCTCTCTTTTAGCACCATAAGTTAGCACCACTTACGTTATGTGGTGTTAATGTGATGTAAATGTTTATGTATCATATTAAAAATGGAGTATATCACCATAAGTTAGCACCACTTGAGTTATGTGGTGTTAATGTGGTGTAAATATTTATGTATTATATTAAAAATTAAGTATATCACTATAAGTTAGCACCACTTAAGTTATGTGGTGTTAATGTGATGTAAATGTTTATGTATTATATTAAAAATGAATTATATCACCATAAGTTAGCACCACTTACGTTATGTGGTGTTAATGTGGTGTAAATGTTTATGTATCATATTAAAAATGAAGTATATAATCACCATATTTGACGGACAAGTTAGCACCATTCTTAATATGTGGTGTTAAAGTGAAATAATTTTTTATTGATCTTATTGGAAGTGGAGTATATCACCATATATTTAAAGAAGTGGTGTATGCTATATTGTCAAGTTCTATAAAGTAGGGTAGTTAACTTTGTGTTTTCCATGTTGGCATGTACAAGTGGATTTATTAATGTGAATTGTCACCATAACTATAAAAAAATTACAAATATTTATATTATGAATATATAAATTAGAACTAAACTCACAAATATTTATTTTATAATATTTATTTTTTTGTCATGTTTACATGTAAAACTAAAATTCAAAGTAATTGTTTTCTAAATATTTTATTTCAATTATTTACTTTTTATATTATTCTCATGAGAAAATAAATACAGAAAACCATATTACATAATTATTTATTTTATGAATAAGCCAATTAAGATAAATATTTTTATATTATTGTAATTTCAAAATAAAATAAGGGTGAATTCGATGGAGTTGGGTTACTCTTTTTTGGAAGAACTTCTGTAGGTTGAAAATGTATATTTGTGAGGGTATTTTTTAAGCCCTCCATCAAAGCTTTTAAAAGGTCCATCTAGGACTAAATAAAACCCTAAATTAAACTACATAGCTCCATCGTGCTATGGAGCTTGATGGAGACACATAGCTTGATAGAGCTATAATATGTACATGTGTCATTAAATTTTGCTTCAACTTAATGATAGTGTTTTATGGGTTCATGGCATTGAGAATCCAATAGTATTGCACATGGTATAGTATGGTTTGCATTTTTATATTATACTTAGTATATTTTTTATTATTTCATTACATATATGTATGTATGTAATTTTAGAATTTGTTATTGTTATTAATTTTTTACATTTTATAGTGTTTTTTTTTTGTAAGCTTGGTAGGACTCCTTTTCATTCATTTTATAAACAACAAACAACTAGATTTACCAGTTTGGTGGTCTCAACCCATCCTGTGCGGGGAACCGAGTCTGTTGGCCACTTGATGGCATGGTATGCCATCCAAAAAAATAAGGTTTTGAGTCTGTCATACCAAACAAACAAAGCCTGGATACTCACACATATATAGTTTCTCACAGATTGACTAACATATTTACAGGATCCTTGAAATTTAAATGTTAGCCGCATATAAATACTAAGCAAAAAGGGAGATTAAAACAGCCATGAACTACTCAGCCTCGTCTAGAATTGACGCTGACTCCATTAGTGCTAGATCCTGAATCGAGGTACTAGCCTAATCAAAAGGCTTGGAAATACACAGGAGGTGGTAGTCAATACGCTTGAGGCGCCCATCCTGTTTTCTTAGCTGGAACTTGATCTTATCGAACTCGCTCTTGTAGTCTAGGAAGTCTTGGGCTAATTTCACCAGGCTTATAGAGATATGCTCCAAGGCTTTGCCAAGGATGCTCTTCATAGACCAATAAAGATACAGTGTCTGCTTGAATTATGTTAGTCTACCCCTTGTTTGTCCCAAATCTAGTATTAAACCTCTCCATTCCTTAGTATCCATATTTGTCTCTGCATGACTATTTATGTCAGCTTCCCATTTTTCAATGAGCTTTTGAATTTCCTTTGATGTGTTCTCATGGTATGATTTCGCTGCCTCTTGGATCACATCGATTGCAGGCCTCCTTCCTCTCGAATTTCTTGGGGGTGAGCTAGGTTGGGCTTCTACTACCTTCCCTTTATCTTTCCAGCCATGGCCTCAAGCTGCAAGGCTCTTAGAATGGTCGTGAGCTGCAAGACTCTTGGAGCATGCCATCCCACAATCTTTGACTAGGTTTCCGGGTAGGTGACCTATCCACACAATCAAACAAAGGCATAATTCCATATAATGAAAACGATCAAAGGTTAATGCATCCCAGTTATCAGAAGAAAGGTGACCCGGGGGCCTCTTCCCAGGATTTCTCCCCTGCCCGTCCCTCTACGGACCCATCGCCCTCATACCCTGCTTAATTTCTACCACCCCCTATCACTGATGGTCGCACACACCCCATAAATTATCCCCATAACCCAAAGAGCTCATGCCTTCCTTCAATCTCCTGACATCCCTTCTGGTGTCATCTCTATCATCATACCTCCCACCCTCTAAATTGACAAAGGAGGCATCGCTACCCATTGCTCAGGCCTGGGTGGAATTCCCTCTCCCATTCCTCATGCGCACTGAGCCCAAGTAGCTCAAGGTGGTATAAACCAGAAAAGCCTTTGAACTAAACACAACCCATGACTACTCCTTAACTCTATACCTTGGTAGGATTGCCTGACCCCTCACCATTCCATCTTGTTGGCATCCCTTACCTGACAGACTCACACTCAGGTGCAAGTTGAGGCCATGCCCAATTCCTACTCTGACACAGAGGTAGAGACCCAAAAGAACCCCAAGCTTCCCCCAACTAGAGTCGTAATGGTTCCGCTCTCCCCTACCTAGCATACGACTATACCAGTCCAACTTAATCACCTTAGGCTCCCATAGAGACCACCCCAAATCATAAAACATAAACATGGCATGAACAAGGGAGAGGAAACCAAACACATACCTGAGTTTCATCATGGTGGAAGTGCAATGGAGGTTTTTTATCCCATTGTCGCGCCTGCACCAAATTATTTCGTCATAACAAAACCCCCACACCTTCCTCCACCCTGTTTTAAGCTCCATGTGTGGGCCTCTGTCTCACTACCTCACCTCATGCTGCATGCGACAGTACAGCCTGCCGCCCTTGCCACTCATGTGAAAGGTGGTTGGCTTCAACCCCAGGGATGCTACCATTAACACTGATGGGAGGGTCGATCTTCTTCGTTGCACCCTGATCGGGGAGCTGAGTTCGAGAACTGTGGGTGAGCTCTACCCTATGACCTGTCCTGCTCTTTGATGCTCTGCAACTTGATCCATCGTTCTTCCCCGAGATTAGGAGGCATGCTTAATTCAATAAGTTCATTTAGGTGAGCACAACCACAATTTTCCAGGAGGTCAGCTGCTCTGTTTCCTTCCTTCCTTACATGGGTGATAATGATATAATCAAATTTCTTATTTGTATCCTCCAATCCCTGCACATGTGAAGAAGTACGCCATCTTTGGCTTAGTTTTCCCCATTTCGTTCCTTGATTAAGTTTTTTGAAAGTGTTCGTAACCAACTTAGAGTCTCCTTCGATGACTAGCTTTATGTATCCTAGCCTGATGGCCAAGAGGAGACCTTGGTGCACTCCTATGAATTATGCTTCATTTTTGCTGGAAAAGGCACAAGAGTCATCATATATGAATCTTTTTGTGCCATGATGATCTCGAAAAATCCCTCCAACCCCTACTTGCCCCAGATTTCCTTTCGAGGCTCCATCAAAGCTAAGTTTGATGAATCCTTCTAGAGGAGGTTTGAAGATCCTGATGGTGTCCCCTATGTCAAGCATAGCTTTCCAATAAGTTGGGGAGACCATGCTAGGCGCTAGGTGGAGGCCTTGGAGAATTATTTCTTCCTGAGATTTCCTGTTCATGCGGCTTGTTTGTTGTTTGCTCCCTTTTGCCTTCGTTCGGTCAGGCGCGCCGTGTGAGGGCGCCCGCCCAAATGCGTTCGGGTCAGGTCGGGTCGTTTTCTTTAAGGGCAGCTGTATCAAATTTTCTAATTTGTGACTGCACTGGTGCCTTTTGCACGTTTGTGCAGCCCGTTTGTTGTTTGCTCCCTTGTGCCTTCGTTCGGTCTTGCGCACCGTATCGTGCCATGTGAGGGTGCCTCCCCAAACGCACTCGGGTTGGGTCATTTTGTTTGAGGGTGGCCATATCAAATTTGCTAAGTTATGACTGCACGGGTGCCTTGTGCACGTTCGTGCAGCCCGTTTGTCATTTTCTCCCTTGTGCCTCCTTCGGTCGGGCACGCTATGTTGTTTTGTTTGAGGGGGCTCGTCCAAACCCGTTCGAGTCGGGTCGTTTCGATTGAGGGCACCCACCCAAATGCGTTCGGGTCGGGTCGTTTCAGTTGAGGGCGCCCTCCCAAATGTGTTTGGGTCAGGTCGTTTCGGTTGAGGGCGCTCGTATCAAATTTGCTAAGTTGTGACCGCACGGGTGCCCTGTGCACGTTCGGGCAGTCCGTTTGTCGTTTTCTCCCTTGTGCCTTTGTTCGTTCGTGCGCGTCCTGTGAGGACGCCCACCCAAACGCGTTCGGGTTGGGTCGTTTTGTTTGAGGGTTGCTGTATCAAAGTTGCTAAGTTGTGACCACACGGGTGCCTTGTGCACATTCGTGCGGCCCGTTTGTCATTTGCTCCCTTGTGCCTTCGTTCGGTCGGGCGCGGTGTGTCGTTTGGTTTGAGGGTGCACGCCCAAACCCGTTCGGGTCAGCTCATTTCGGTTGAGGGCGCCGCTGAAATGCATTCGAGTCGGGTCAGGTCGTTTAGGTTTAGGGCACCTGCCCAAACGCGTTTGGGCTACGTCATTTCGGTTGAGGGCGCCCGTATCAAATTTTCTAAGTTGTGACCGCACGGGTGCCCTGTGCACGTTCGTGCGGCCCGTTTTCCAGTTGCTCCCTTGTGCCTTTGTTTGGTCGGGCGCGCCGTGTGAGGGCGCCCGCCCAAACGCGTTTGAGTCGGGTCGGGTCATTTCGTTTGTGGGTGACTGTATCAAATTTTCTAATTTGTGACCGCATGGGTGCCTTTTACACATTCGTGCGGTCCGTTTTCCATTTTATCTCTTGTGCATTCATTCGGTCGTGCACGCAGTGCCGCATCGTGTGTGGGCTACTTCCCAAACATGTTTGGGTTGGGTTGTTTCATTTGAGGGCAGCCGTATCAAATTTTCTAAGTTGTGACCGCACAGGTGCCTTGTGCACGTTCGTGCTACTCGTTTGTCGTTTGCTCCCTTGTGCCTTCGTTCGGTCGGGCACACCTTGTCATTTCGGTTGAGGGCACCTGCCCAAACGTGTTCGAGTCGGGTCGTTTCGGTTGAGGGTGCCCACCCAAACTCGTTTGGGTCAGGTCGTTTCATTTGAGGGCACGCATATGAAATTTGCTAAGTTGTGATCGCACGGGTGTGATGTGCACATTTGTGCGGCCCGTTTGTCATTTTCTCCCTTGTGCCTTCATTCGGTCATGCACGTCATGTCGCGTCGTGTGAGGGCGCTCACCCAAACGCGTTTGGGTCGGGTCGTTTCGTTTGAGGGCAACCGTATCAAATTTGCTAAGTTTTGACTGCACGGGTGCCTTGTGCACGTTCATGCAGCCCATTTGTAATTTTCTCCCTTGTGCCTTGGTTCAGTCAGGTGCGTCGCGTCGTTTCGTTTGAGGGTGCCCGCTCAAACCCGTTCGGGTCGGGTCTTGTTGGTTGAGGGCGCCCGACCAAACGCGTTCAGGTCGAGTCATTTCGGTTGAGGGTGCCCGTATCAAATTTGCTGACCTCACAGGGTCCTCCCATAGGACGCATGCAGAACAGTGTTCATTGTGGGTGCGTTCAGGTTGAGTCGGGTTTGTGCAGCGCGTCCATGTTCAGGATGTACAGAACAATGATTGAAGGCATGAAGGTTGTTCATCAGGGTCAAGCTAGGTCGAACGCAACCCGAATGTGTTCAAACATTTTTCGAACATAGTATCAGAGCTAAGGTGCAAGAAAGAGACTGAAGATCACAACCTAGTTGGCATTATGGCAAGGGTTATAAACAAGGGCTTCAAGTTTGTTGGGAATCTCACTACAGTCATCAAGGGTTTCATTTTGAAGATCATTTCCACGCTATAAGTAATGGATGGAATTTTGTTTTCCACTTTGTATGGGACTTTCAAGACTGAGAATGTATGGGTTATTGATAATGGTGCTTCTAGACATATGATGGGAGAATGCATCCAACTTCAGATTTTGTCAGAAGGAACCTCCATCTCCTAGCTCAATCTAAAATTGCATATCCTTCTCGTTTAGGTAGCTGAAATAATTCTTGTTCTTGGTCATGTGGAAGGATGCTCATGAATAAATATACAATAAACTGTTGTCTGCTGAGCTTGCCATGCAAGCTATCAATGGGAAATCTTTCTCGAACTAGGCAGAAAATGCATCTACCTCCACTAATGCACCTACATGATCCTTACTCGACTCCTTCCAATTAGGGAACTTGGTGGAATAATGTCCGAACTCATGGCAATGGAAGCACTTTATCTTGCTTAGATCCTCCTTCTTCTTCTCGTCCTTCTGACTAGACTCATCCTCTCCTTGGTCCTTCTTGCCCTTGGCTTTGCTACCTTCTCCTGCTAGGGAAAAGTTCTCCTCGTCCTATACAGGATATTCTCTACCAGCTCTTGCCCTTCTCTGGATCTCTTCTTGAACACAATCACTCCATAACCTTTCTCCTAGTTACTGGTTTGAAATTTTCCCTACACCTCTAAATTTTGGTGTAACTGCAAATCTCTTTAAGAATCTAGCTGTTTAAGAATCCACGTTGAAGAATCCTATTCAATTACCAATTTCATAAGCTCTTGAAATCTGAGTGAAATTTTAATTCTATGATAAAAAAAAATATATGTTGTTGAATGTCTTTAACAGAATTTCATATACTTGATTTCAACTTGTGGCTCCCTGGTCTCAGTTTTTAAATTTTTCAATGGCAGATGGTTGTGTAATGTTTTTTAATTACTCAGGACTGTATCAATCTTCATTTTAAATTTAATTTGAAACACTGTCATTGCATTTACGTACAGTTGGTCATATATTTTTAGATTTGCCGATTTACAGTTGATCATATCTTTTTATGTTCACCGATATAGAATTTTGTGTATTTGATTTCATCTCGTGGCTCCTTGCTCTTATTTTTTAAAATTTTCAATCGCAAATTGGCTGTGTATTTTTTTCTTAAATCACTGAGGACTTTGATTCAATATGCTCTTTAAAATTAAATTTAAAAAATTTCCCTTGCATTAATTTACTAGTTGATCATACATTTAAATGGATTAAAAAATATTAATTTTAATATTTTAAAGTTAATTAAAATTGTTGTAGTTTATAATATGTTTTTAATGGTTTTTTGGTATATTTTTCAGTCAAAATTGCTTAAAATTTAATAAGGATTCATTAGAATCACAATATTGTTGGGTGAATTCTTTGTAATCAAAATGTTAAAAAAAAAATTAATCATGAATCCATATATACAATCAAAAACAAATTTTATATAACAAAAGATAAAGATTTCACCAATAAATTCCCACCAAAGATACCAAAAATATCCAATATATTTAATAAAATTATTTCAAGATATAAAATCGAAGAAAAACATAATATAATAAAAAAATTACATTCAAATTTCAAAATAACAAATAAAAAGAATTAAAATCAAATATAAGCTCCTCACATTTATTCCGTTGATCCGTTGAATCATCACAACCAAAACTTATACTTTTATCTATATAAAACAATTATATTCCCATAATAATATTAAAACACAACTACGCACACTTTAAAAATCATTGAAAAATTACAAATGGTCAAACTTAGGACATCTTATGAACCCATGAACCTATAAAAGTTTCATTACGCATCATTAAAAAAAGCAAAACAATTTTGCATTTCGCCAGTTTCTCTCAAAGATCTACATAGCAGTTGTTTCTCACTCTCAGTATTATTTTCTCTCCTCTTATGTTTGAAAACCAAAAAAAAATAGAAATCTCCATTATGCTCAGCGTTTTTGCTGAAGCAATGATTAAAATTTTCTTCCGAAACCGAGACTATGCCATTGTAAACCTGGCTCGCAGAGCAGAAAATAAATGGTATTCACAATAAAATAACTACTGATGAGATAGAGTAGCAGTATGCTGTACCTGCCATGACCTGTAAATGCAACCCTGCAAACGCACAAGACAGAAGATATAATATATGCAAATGTGTGATCTCCAGAGTAAGTAACTGCTCAAAGTTGCTGAGAAGAAAATAAAACTGTAAACAATTTAAACAATGAAAACAATAGGTTAAAATATATTGCATGGCATATGTAGATATATAGCCTGACCTCAAGAGCTAAGCTTAAAGAAAACCTGAGTGGCTTCTGGGCATCTTGAGTACAGAGAAACTACCGTTCCCTTCATCCATATAAATTTTCATCTCGAGGCATTCACGAAGGTCATCGAGACTAATGTATTGTTGTTTGGCTGCCATGGGTGAGATGAAATATTTAGCAGCATGAGAGGAATTGTGTATCCACAAGTATGGCTCATAACTTCCATCGGAAAAGAAGCTGCTCTCCCCCTTGGTAGAACAGGAGTTGCATATCTTGTTGCGCCCCAGCGTCTTACTGCAACCAGGTTTCAGTGTGTAGGCCATACTACATTGAATTTTAAATACCTGAGCAAATGGAATCGCTCGACACCATGACATCTTTCGCATCCCCTGTTGTGTGCTCTGCTACCGATCATATAATTACAGAAGAGGAGAGGTAAAGCACAACTGGTCTGGTGCTTCAAGCTGTAGAAACTTCTGCACAAAAGTCCAAAGTCATATGATCCAAATGACGACTCACTGGTTCTCGTGAAGCACAGTATTCATGCTATTTTACTGTCTAAACAGTATATCTTAATCATGAATCGGGCCTCTTGCATCCATCGGTGGCTTCCATCCATGGGAGGTCTGTAATCTTGCGGGCCTCTTCCATGATCAGGTGGAGTCCCTTTGAACGGGTAGTCTGCCGGTAGGAGTAGGTTACAAATTTGAATTCAGTGGGCGCGCGATGGATCATTATGTTTAATGGCGGCGGTGGGTTTGACAAGGTGATGAATGCGGTTATGTTATCAACTCACGAAGAAAGGGTCGGGGGAGTCATCCCAAGCAACGGTAGCGATATAGAAAAGGATGTCGAGGTCTCGGCGGCAGGCGAGGAAATGTTTTCCGGTGGGCGGGTGTTTAGGGTTAAACGCGGCTGGGTGAACTACTCCCTTAAGAGATATGGAAAACGAGATAGTATAAGGAGGGATAATCGGTAAAGAAACCCACATAATTTTGTACACATAAATAAGAGATCGAATGGAAATATATTATTTGTAAATATTTATGACACCCCGGAGGATGGGAAAGAAATAAAGAAAACAATCAATATATAAGCATACAAAGAGAAACCCCTCCACCCCACCCGATTTGAAACCATTAAAAAAATCCGGTTGACGGAGAGTGGTCGGCGGGATGCAGGAAAAACCCGGGAGGAGAGATGACCAAATCCCGAGAGGAAGAGAGGGGAAAACGCAAGTTACGGAGCGTCTGAGAGTCAGCTGTTGGAATTTTGAGAATTCCAAGCAAACAGTGGAGAGAATAAGCTCCACTTCACAACACAGAGAGATTAAAAAAAAAATTTCAACAGGAGACAGAGTTTCCCAGACTTTTAAAGCAACTTCTATTTCTTTTTAAAAAAAAAACTTATACAAGTCTTCCTCTTAACAGAGGGATAACAAAAGTGGTGACTGCTTCAGACGCAGTGCACAAAACTCTCTGTTCTCTCAAAACAGTACTCTGTCTTCAAAAAAAAACAACACACTGCTGTGTTTTTTCACTCCGCGCTGCTGTGCGAATGCAAATTACAAATTGCTCAGGCTTGCGAGCCTTTTGGCTTTTATATGCCGCATATAAAAAAACTTTACATATATCTATATAAGACTTTAAACAAAGTCTATTTAAAATTAAATACATGCGGGCGGCCCCTGCTTTGAACGCACGATCAAAACATTTAAATTCGATATATACAATCGGGTCCACAATTTAAACAAACAATCGCACCAAAAAAAAGTTCATAAAGTTCCAATTGGAGTTGGGTCATTGGCGCATAAAATATGGTGTATAATACAATCGGGTCCGGCCTTCAATCGGAGGTCATAACATATCCGCTCCGATTGAGCCTTGCGATTGAAACCGAATGATTCCATTCAGGTGTCGCCACGTGGTCAAGTGGACCCACGGGCCTCTGCTATACGGGAGGGCGATTTATATATGTTTCGGTTGTATGTTTTATATACAGCCGTTCCGTTGCGGAACTCTGCCATATCAACAAGACACTTGGATCTTCGGATCATTTATATTGCGATTGCGATTTGCTATTGAATCGCATCGCATCGCGACTTCACATCTGCAAGACATTTGAGTTATGAAACTTATATGAACCATGATTTGCGATTGCGATTAGATCGCATCGCATCTCATCCTTTTCATCAACAAGACACTGCTTCAAAAAATAACTTTAGTTGTTGAGGGCTTTAAAGCCCGAAATGACTGTCTTAACTCAATCTGCCCCTCCGTAAAGCTAATCTCTGTTCTTCCGTAGACAAAAACGGCTCTGCCCATCACTGAGTTAATTCTTCTGCAATCCGTGGCTGCGGCCCATCAGGAGTAAATTTATCTCCATTCTTCTTCAATGCAGAGTGCTGTGCACTCAAAATTCTGCTGCCTCTGTGTACTCGTTTTCTTTGTTCTTCCTGCCCAAGGCACGGCAGGTGAATTCAATATTTTCAACACTCCCCCTTAAAGTCAGCTGCTGGGTTATTCATCATACCCAAGCATTTCCTTAAAAATTCAAAGGTCTTCTGTCCCAATGGTTTAGTTAAAATATCTGCATATTGCTCCTCTGTTTTACAATGCTGTAAAACAACTTCACCATTATTCACCAATTATCTGATATAATGATACTTTGTGTCTATGTGCTTTGTTCTTTTGCTAAACACAGAATTATTTGACAATGCAATAGCTGAGCTATTGTCACAATAAATCACAGTGCCCTTTACCTGTTCTTGGCACAAACTTCTCAACATCCTTCTCATCCAAATTTCTTGACACGCTGCTGCTGTAGCTGCCACATATTCTGCCTCTGCTGTAGACAATGCTACAATAGGTTGTTTCTTGGAAGCCCATGAAATGGCTCCTGAACCCATATGAAAAATATAACCGGAAGTGCTCTTCTGATCATCTACACTTCCAGCCCAATCACTGTCAGTATATCCAACCAATTCTGAATTTTCTGAAGTAGTATATAAAATACCAAATCCTTTTGTTCCTTTCACATACCTCAGAATTCTCTTTGCTGCTTGCCAATGTGCTTCTTTTGGCTTTTCCATAAATATGGAAATTAAACTAACAACATGCATAATATCCGGCCTAGTTGCAATCAAATACATGAGGCTGCCAACTATGCTTTTATATAAACTTGGATCGACATCCTTGCTGCTGTCCTCTCTGCTGAGTTTTAATCCCATTACTGTGGGAGTGATTGCTGCTTTGCACTCTTGCATGTTAAATCTTTCTAGAACTTGATTCACATACTTTGCTTGAGAAATAAAAATTCCTTTTTCACCTTGCTCCACTTCTATTCCCAAGAAGTATCTTAATAAACCCATATCAGTCATTTCAAATTCATCTTTCATGACTGTTTTAAAATTTTCAACAAGGTAATCATCATTACCTGTAAAAATTAAATCATCAACATATAAGACAACAATCAATACCTTACCATCCTTTTCTTTGATGTAGAGGGTGGGTTCTCCCTCACACTTTTCAAATCCATTCTCCAATAGATAAGAATCTATTCTACTGTACCATGCTCTTGGTGCTTGTTTCAGCCCATAAAGAGCTTTCTTCAATTTACAGACCTTATGCTCTTGGCCTTTCTTCTCATATCCAAGAGGTTGTTCCACATATACCTCTTCCATTAAAAATCCATTTAAAAATGCGGATTTTACATCCATTTGATATACTTTCCATTTATTTTGTGCTGTTATGGACAACACTGTTCTTACCGTCTCCATTCTTGCAACTGGTGCAAAAGTTTCTTCATAATCAATCCCTTGCTTTTGCTTATATCCTTTGACAACAAGTCTGGCCTTGTGTCTTTCTATTTTTCCTTCAACATTGCTTTTGGTCTTGTATACCCATTTAACTCCAATGACTTCTTTACCTTCTAGTAGATCAACCAACTCCCATGTTCTATTCTTCTCTATGGCTTTAATTTCTTCATCCATAGCTTCTATCCATTTTCTATCTTTAATAGCATCTTCAAAATGAATAGGATCATCAACTTGACAATACAAAGAAAATAAGGAATTCATACCTTCATCTGCTTCTCCTTGCTCATAAATTTCTCTAAGGCTTCTGAATCTTGTTCCTCTTTCACTTGGTGTAGCCGTGCTTGATGAAGCACTCGATTCTGCTCCTTGTGGTGTACTCGGTGAACCATTGCCGCTTCTTCTCAAGGGTGTTCTTACTGCCGCTTGAGGCGTCCCTTGCTGGCTTTCCGTTGCTGGAGGTTGTGCAATGGATGGGTTATTAATCTCAACCACATCTACATCATCTTCATCATGAGATAAACAGTTTTTGACATTGACTGTTTTCTCAATGCTTCCATCCCACGCTTCCTCTTTGATGAATTGCACATCTCTGCTAATTACAAACTTCTTTGTGGATGGGTTATACAGTCTGTATCCTTTGGAATCTTCACAATATCCAAGGAAAATGCACTTCTCCCCCTTACTATCCAACTTATTTCTCAATTTGTCTGGAATGTGTGCATATGCTACACACCCAAAAACTCTCATGTGGGTGACTCCCTGTTTTCTTCCACTCCACGCTTCTTCTGGAACTTTGTTCATCACTGCTTTTGTAGGGCATCTATTCAAAATATATACAACACAGTTTGCCGCTTCTGCCCAATACTCATTCGGTAAGTGTTTCGCCTTTAGCATACTTCTCACCATCTCCATTATGGTTCGATTCTTCCTTTCAGCCACTCCATTTTGTTGCGGCGTGTACCTGGTGGTAAATTGCTTGTGTATGCCACTCTCTCTGCAAAAACGCAGAAATTCTTTTGAGATATATTCTCCTCCTCTATCTGTTCTGAGGACTTTAATGTGAAGTCCGCTCTGTTTTTCTACAAGAGCTTTAAATTGACGAAATTTCTGAAAGACTTCACTCTTATATTTTAAGAAATAAACCCACACTTTTCGTGTGAAATCATCAATGAAAGTCAGCATGTAATTGCTGCCCGAAACGGATGCTGTTTGCATCGGCCCACATAAATATGAGTGGATTATTTCCAAAGGTGCTTTCGCCCTTATGCTTTTCCCTGAAGGAAAATTTTCTCTGTGTTGCTTTCCCAAGATGCAGCCTTCACATAGGCTGTCAGGCTTCTCTATCAGTGGTAAACCTCTTACCATTCCTTTTCTGTGCAACAAATTCAAGCCTCCGAAATTTAAATGTCCAAATCTCAAATGCCATAACCAATTTTCATATTTCTCTTCCTTCTGGAAGGCCTCTTGAGTTACAGCTGCTACATTCTTTCCTTTTCCTTTCAAGTCAATGTTGAGCTTGAGTGGAAACATTCTATTGCTGGTCATTTGTATTTCAGCAATAATTTTCTTACTTGGAGGAATATCTCTTATGGTGCACACATCATCTTTGAATATAACATTGTAACCTTTGTTTATGAGCTGCCCAACGCTCAAAAGATTACATTTCAGACCTGGAACATAATACACATCAGGAACAAATTTTTGCTCCCCATTCTTTGCACAAATACTTACTCTGCCTTTCCCTTTGACAGAGATTTTAGTATCAGTCCCCGTGGTCACTTCAGATTTAACTTCTTCATCAAGATTGGAAAACATTGCTCTGTTGCCAGTCATGTGATTACTACATCCAGAATCTAAGAACCAAACATCATCTTCTTTATCTTGTGCTACATTACAAGCTAACAGCACATTACTTGGGTTCTTTTCCTCTTTTGCTACATTAGCATTATGCCTATTCTTCATGTCATTTTGCTTCTTTCTACATTCATTGGCATAGTGCCCATATTTCTTGCAATAATGACACTGGACATTGGATTTGTCATACCTTTGTCCTTGAGCATGTTGGTGTTGATGTCCACCTTGCTGGCTGTTGCATTGGCCATGGCTCTGGCTTTGACTGTTGCTCCTTCCATGTGAATGTGAAGAGCTGTCCCTTCCACCTCTATTCTGACTTTTGCCTCTTCCTCTTCCTTTTCTTTGACCTCTTCCTCTTCCTGAAGGCATCTGGGTCTTGAAGGCGTGTTCAAGAGATGAGTGTTCATCTCTGCTCAATCTTTGTTCATGAGTTATCAGTGAGGCATGAAGTTCATCCACTGTGAACTGTGAGAGATCTTTGGTCTCTTCTATGGTGGTTACAATAACATCAAACTTTGAGGGTAAGCATCTCAAAAGTTTTTCCACAATCCTTCTATCTTCAAGAGTTTCTCCATGGGATCTTATCTGATTGACAATCCCAATCACATGTGTGAAAAATGTGTCAACACTGTCTGACTCTTTCATGCAAAGAGTTTCAAAATCTCTTCTCAGCAATTGAAGTTTTGCTGTTTTAACTTTCTCCATACCTTGATAGGCTATTTTCAGAGTTTCCCATGCCTCCTTGGATTTCTTAGCTGCTGCTATCCTTGGAAACACACTCTCATTTACATCTTGATACAAACAGAAGAGAGCTTTGGCATCCTTCTTCCTATTATTCTTCAATACATCTTTCTCTGCTTGAGTTAAGGCATTAAAAGCCTGCTCATCAGCTGGTTCTATGAAACCATCTTCTACTAGTTCCCACAAGTCTTGTGAGACAAACAGGGCTCTCATGGTAATGGCCCAATAATCATAGTTCTTTCCATTAAACTGTGGAAGCTGAACACTTCCAAGACTCATACCAGTGCTTGGT
The DNA here is from genome assembly GCA_034641835.2 of Pinus albicaulis. Lineage (NCBI taxonomy): Eukaryota > Viridiplantae > Streptophyta > Pinopsida > Pinales > Pinaceae > Pinus > Pinus albicaulis. The sequence goes on along the minus strand of CM076577.1, from coordinate 1,062,656,415 downwards.
CCAGCCATTGCTTTCTTAAAATCGAACTCGGACTTTAAACAAACCTGTCTTTCCTTTATCGGAAAGAACAAACTCCTTTTTTTTAAATACAGATTAGCACTATTATCTTTGAGAAATACCTGAACTTTGACCTCTGTTGAGCTTTTCACGCTGCTGGAGAACACGCTGCAACCGGTCTTCTTCTTCAGCTTCTTTGAAATCTCCAAAGAGCCTAGACTGGCTCCGATACCATGTTGGAATTTTGAGAATTCCAAGCAAACAGTGGAGAGAATAAGCTCCACTTCACAACACAGAGAGATTAAAAAAAAATCTTTCCAACAGGAGACAGAGTTTCCCAGACTTTTAAAACAACTTCTATTTCTTTTAAAAAAAACTTATACAAGTCGTCCTCTTAACAGAGGGATAACAAAAGTGGTGACTGCTTCAGACGCAGTGCACAGAACTATCTGTTCTCTCAAAACAGTACTCTGTCTCAAAAAAAACAACACACTGCTGTGTATTTTCACTCCGCGCTGCTGTGCGAATGCAAATTACAATATTTCAGGCTTGCTGGCCTTTTGGCTTTTATATGCCGCATATAAAAAAACTTTACATATATCTATATAAGACTTTAAACAAAGTCTATTTAAAATTAAATACATGCGGGCCCTGCTTTGAACGCACGGTCAAAACATTTAAATTCAATGTATAACACAATTGGGTCCGCGATTTAAACAAACAATCGCACCAAACAAAAGTTCCGATTGCGATTGACCAACCAGATGCGATGGTCATATAAAACATGCCTCATATAGAAATCGGGTCCGAACTTTAAACAAGTGCGATCGGACCTCATTCAAAAATGTTCCGACTGCTGATCAAAAACGAATGCGATTCGACTTATTAACTCCAGCCTATTCCTGGATCGGGTCCGCCACTTTCAACGGTGCAATCGGGCCCAACACTTAAGAGTTTCCGATTGTGATTGGACAACCGGATGCGATTGCCCATTCAACTGTGGCATATAATATCATCGAGTCCGCCATTCCAATCGCAGGACCAAACAACAAAACTCCGATTGCGATTGGATTATCGGATGCGATTGGCACATAAAATATGGTGTATAATTCAATCGGGTCTGGCCTTCAATCGGAGGTCATAACATATCCGCTCCGATTGAGCCTTGCGATTGAGCCTTGCGATTCCATTCAGGTGTCGCCACGTGGTCAAGTGGACCCACGAGCCTCTGCTATACGGGAGGGCGATTTATTATATGGTTTCAATGTATTAAAACGTTCCGCTTGCGGAACTCTCCATATTAACAAGACACTTGGGCTATGCAATATATTTATGTTGCGATTGCGATTTACAATTGAATCGCATCGCATCGTGACTTCACATCTGCAAGACATTTGAGTTATAAAACTTATATGAACCATGATTTTCGATTGCGATTAGATCGCATCGCATCTCATCCTCTTCATCAACAAGACACTGTTTTCAAACTAACTTTGGTTGTTGAGGGCTTTAAAGCCCGAAATGACTGTCTTAACTCAATCTGCCCCTCCGTAAAGCTAATCTCTGTTCTTCCGTAGACAAAAAACGGCTCTGCCCATCACTGAGTTAATTCTTCTGCAATCCGTGGCTGCGGCCCATCAGGAGTAAATTCTTCTCCATTCTTCTGAGACCTCCCAATTATAGACCGAGTTTAGAAAACTAGTCTACAACTTTAACACGAGACCACTTACCCCTAAATATTTAGTGGCGAAAACAACAATCAGAGACATCCTCCAAACTTCCACCAATGTTTACAGATCCTAACTTCCATACTCTTACAGGGGCGCGAAAAAGAAGTAGCGAGGAACCAATGTAAACATGAGTTTGTAGTCGATTCAACACATTCCTGGTTATGATCATTCAAACCCGGTGAAGGCAGTTCCATATAGCCTTCCACATCCAGTGACACATACTTCCAGTAACACTGGTAAGCAAGAACAACAGTTCGAGCTCCAAAATCTTACACACCATAAACAATATCTCAACAATTGTTCTTGTGCTAACACCCTTCTGTAAATAACTACACAACCCTAGCAAAAAAATTAGAAAACTAGAACGCAAATTTCATACAAAATAGAGAGATATAAAATGCCCAGTCGACTTGTATTTTCCCACTCTCACGTCTGCCCTAAAATCTCCAGAAAGCTTCCCACTGTTGAGCGCACAAGCTCGTCCATCAATCTCCAGCAAGCTTCCCACTGTATGTCAACTTGTATTTTCCCACTCTCACGTCCGCCATGAAACTTGATTTGTATTGTTTGGCTTCAACTTCAGAAAACGTATTCAACTACTATCTATGGAGATGTAAGAAAAAAATGCCCTGTTGTAAATCCCGACTCAATAATTCCACCGTTGTATCCATGTAAATCATGAATTTCCATTCAATAATAGTTCGTGCCCCAATCATCTTCCTGTGTTTTCCCAACCATCATGTTTTTCTCTCGCTTACTTGTTTCGTCTCCCACGCCAATCGGAATCCTCCAACCATCATGTTTTTCTCTCGCTTACTTGTTTCGTCTCCCACGCCAATCGGAATCCTCCATACCTTTGTTGTGCTCCTCGACAGGCTAACTCTGCCCCACCCCTTTCTATCTCCAATCGAAATCCTCCATACCTTTGTTGTGCTCCTCGACAGACTAACTCTGGCGGGTCCCGACCATTTCCCCGACACCCCTTCCGCCTGTCTTATTTCCCTTCACCATTTTTTCGCTGTACTACATCGTTTTACCATCGCTCTATTTAACCCTACTTTTCTGTCTGTTCCTTGTCAACGAGTTCTTCTAGTCCGCAAACTAATTCTCCGACCAACCATTGTTCCAGTTCATTGGTCCACCAATACCATTCGTCGACCGTCACACTGGTCAACCTCCAGACGTGTCTCCTTGCTTGGTTAGTATATAGTTCATTTAAATTAAAATACAAATTATATAACAAGGTTATATATAACATTCATGTAATTTTCTTATAATTATTTAAAAAATAATTATTATTTAATTAAAAAAATAGCGAATTAAAAAAACAATATTATTTAGTTTATTTAGACAAAAATTGGTCTCGCTAAGAAAAAAGAAACAAACTGGGGAATAGTAATAACAAAGTAGACACAAAAAAATATCAAGAAGAACTAGATAAGGTACGATGTCATTTCGATAATGTTGAGAAGAAACAGGTAGAGTTAGGAAAATGTCAAAATAGGATAATTATAATTCAAGAGGAATTATCAAGTGATATTAAAAAAATATATAACATTGAGATAATGTTGTATAGAGTGAAAAACCAATTAATGGGAAGGGTTAGTTCATTTTTTAATCATTGAATTTCTCAAGGATCAACACAAAGTCTCAAGACTCCACAAAGTGAATATTTTCCAAATCATGAAATTCCACAAATGTATCATGAAATTCTGAAAATATCGCAAATACACTTCTCAGGTAGTTAGTACTATACAAAATTTCGAGAAAAAAAATATTAAAGAATCAAGGAGCTCCCAAAATATGATGGAAAATACCATATAAGTGTTATCGTGTTGGTTAAAAAAATGAAAGCCATTTTTTAATTGAACCCACCAATAGTTGAATGAGAGAAAATCATGACTGCATCCAAAAATTTGGAAGTTGAGGCATATGATTGGTTTCTATGGTGGTCCGGAAAATGTGAAGCTCGTTATTTCCTCTAGAATTTTTTTGTGGATGCTTTGCTAAAAAGGTTTCTTGACGAAGAAGAAGATGATATCTACAAAAAAATCGTTCATCTCAAGCAAAAATGGTCTGCAAGCGAATACATCCATGAATGGGAAGTATTCGCTGCAAGACAAAATATTTACTGGAGAACAACTACTTAAAATGTATAGATGCGGGCTTAAGGATTATATCCATGCAGAATTAAAAATATACAAACCCAAAACTATCGAAGAAGCTAAACATGCGACAAATATTATTCAGCAAAGACATAAGTTCAAATGTCATCATTCAAGGAAGATGAATACCAACAACAATACTCAGGAAAAAAAATAAAAAAAAATATAGGTATTATGGAGACAAATGGACATCAACACCAAGTGTTGTAACAAGAAGTTGTATACTTATGAAGTTCAGAAGGAATCAGACACTACAAGTAATGAGCCATATAAAATGATAAAAAAGAAAAATGATTGGCGCAAGTGTCGAGAAAACTACGTGCCATTACATTAATGAGAAGACACTTCCTTACACTACTATAATATAGTAGATGGAAGGAAAGTTGAAGTACAATAATTTGAAGAAGAAATCGTTGTCACACACAATGAAGATTCAGATCTCCAAGAACCATTATTATCTGCAATCTCATGTGTCCAAAAAAATCAAGACGAAGAAATCCATTATTCAAAAGGTCAAAAACAACAAGACATTGCAAAATGCATTCCTCCACACCTTCAAAAGCAGAGGAACCAATCCCCAAGATGGAAGAAAATTAAGCCTATTACTCTACCAAAAAACATGACAAGGAGAGTACAGTACCCTAAAACCCTAAAGCTTAAAGGGCTCGTAAGAGGCATAAATGTCATTATACTTGTAGATTATAACATTAATCACAATTGTATAAACATCAAGTTTGCTAAAAAACTTGATCATTGTAGATTCCCAATCAAGGACCTAAGCATTACCATCGCCATTAGGCAGAAGTTAGAAGAGGTAGAAGAATGTCTTAAGGTTTCAATTTAAATACAAGAACTAGAGCTAGAGACAGATTTATATGCCCTAGCACTCAAGGAAATGGATATAGTTCTAGGTGCAGAATGGTTAATACAATTAGGAAGTATTCCTATGAACCTTAAATAAAAATTAATGGAGTTTAGTTGGAAAGGAAAAAATTATAAATTATATGGTGTTAATGATTCCAACTTTAAGGAAGGTGCAAATACACATGAGGATTTCACCTAATCGCAAGGCACAAACAAATTCAAAATAAAGGATGCCATTCCATAACATCATGTTAAACTAGCGAAAACCCTTCTTGTTATGATTTGAGGACAAAGAATCTCTAAAGGGGGTGGAAATGTTATAAAATAAAATATTCATAAAAAATTAATTAAATAATAATGTTAATAATAAATTAAATAAATAAAAATGTCTATTTTGGAATAGGGATTCCAAAGTTTTACTTAGATAGGCATGTTCATTTTTTAATAGGGTCTAGTATGGATAGAATGCACAGAGCTCTGCTAGGGTTTCTGAAATCTCAGACAACAAACAACAACGGGTCAGTCTGTCATGCTTTAGATGTTAACACCCGCCATGATTCCCCTTGACAAAGTCCATGAGTATACCAGCAGGGATGGGAGAGATCCCCTCCTATCGTAATGTTACTATCGGCGATGTAAGTGGTAGACCGAATGAAAGTAATGCAGGCTCTCACAGTTCCGACACTAATGGAGGCTTGGTAATGGGAACTCACTGGAATTCCATCTTAGAGGGCAATTCCTACCCCAAGAAATGAAGATACCACAATTCGTTTTTCCGGACAACAAGCTAGATAAATATCAAACCTATACGAAGAATAGTGCGCTGATATACAAGTTCATAGGAATATGGCATGGGGTTTCTTTATAGTTATCTTCACCAACCTGGAGGATAAAGAGCGAATCTTTGATAATGGACCTTATTTCTACTATAATGTTGAGTTCTTCATGAGATTTTGGGAAGAATGTTATAATCTTGACCAGGAATAGTTTATGGAAGCCCTTATGTGGGTTCGCCTCATTGCCCTTCCTATGGATTTCAGGGATCCTGAGATTCTGGAGAGCATAGGTAATTCCATCGGTATATTTGTCAAAGCAACAAATGCCACTCGGAGGGGAAGATATACATCATATGCCTAGATATGATTATACATGAATATCATAGAACCACTACCTGAATCAGTGGAACTGGGATACCAAGGAGTGGTATGGAAACAACCACTTGATTATGAGCATATTCCATTTCAGTGTAGAAGGTTTCGTGAATATGCACATCTGTATAAGGAATTTTTCTCAATTAGGGGGATATAATGGGAATAGTGGGGATGAAAAAAGCAAGGCAGGGATAGGAGGATAACTAAGGGTTTAAGGAAGTTTATCACAAGAATAAGGCCAACAAACCCCACCAAGAAAATCCAGAAATTAAAAAGAAGAAGACTCATAACAATGAGAACCATTTTGTGGTTCTTCAGGAACTAGGGTGAACCTCGCATGAAAATGAGAAGGGAAAGGAAGCGGAACCAAGGGCTATTCATAAGAAACACCCGAAGCATAAAATAAAGGCACAAGAAGAACCAAATGAAAAGGAAATTCTGAAATCAGTTATGAAACAAAACAACATGGAGATCGATGGTGCAAAGGAAGACCTCAATGATGAAGAGTTAGTCCTCAAGATATTACTAAACGAATGGAGAAACCTGGATGAGAGGTTTATACCTGAAGATCAAAATAAATTATATCAAGAAACCTTTGAAAAATACCAAGCCAAACAAGCCCAAAAACTGTTAGATCTTCTAGACCCCCTTGGATCCCAACTGTGGAGCTCCCAATATCTTGGAGGACCCAACAAAGGAGGGAAGAAACAAGGTATAAAGAACCTACATGAGCCAATTCAAATGGTGGAAGAACTGTTGGTAAATTCATGAAGGGTAATTATGTTGTCGACGATGTTTCACCAACTTAATAAAACTTCCCAATGATAGTGTTCTCATGGAATATAATAGGCCTCAACAACTGAGGCTAACAAATATATCTAAAGGATATATTAAATAAGGATGACCCAGTATAATGATGCTCTAGGAGACAAAGGTGTCAGAAGAAAGACTCAAATCAATCATGAGATCCATGCAGTTAGGATATGAAATGATGGCAAAAGACAACCGAGGAAGTGCCAAAGGTCTAGAAATTATCTGGAAACCCTCTGAAATAATCTTTGATAATTGGGTAAGTATGAAAAGACTCCTATCAAGATGCTTTTGTCATTTAGGAACAAAATACTGGGTGTTTCTCACAAATGTATATGGGCCTCACATCTCAGGTGAGAAAGGTGCCTTCATTCATAACATATGAAAGCTCAGGAAAACATGCCCTGATCAGTTGTGGATCATAGGGGGAGAATTTAACCTGATTACATCCTTGGAGGAAAAAAGGGGAGGCATAATATGCCATGAAAAATATATGGGTGTATTTAGATATGTGATCTCTGAGCTGAAACTTGTAAATATTCCCACCAACAATGACATCTTTACCTGGAACAATCGGTATGGGGGACAAAACTAGGTAGCCTCTAGACTGGACCGATTCTTGGTATTGGAAGGCCTTATCAGCTGAGACATTTTCTTCGAAGAAACAATACTCCCCTGTATGGTATCATACCACTAGCCAATATGATTTGAAATGGACCTCAAGTTGGCCCCTAGAAAATGTCCCTTTCGTTTTGAAGCCTTGTGGCCTCGAGACCCAACCTTTCTGGATAAACTGGAATGCTCGTGGAAATCAAGCTCGGTGCACGACAAAATCACATGCACACTTTCCAACTATGCATAAAATAATTTTAAAAAAATATTAAAGAATGGAACACTAGAAGAATTTGGGAATATTATGAAAGAGAAACTGCATTTTTAGGCCCGCATGTAAAATATCCAACATCAGAATATTATGGAAGGAAGAATTGAAGATATTTCTACCGAGGAGGGGTTGATCTTGACCAAGTTGGAAGAAAGAATAAAGAAAGAGGAATTCCTTTGGAAACAAAAATCTAGAGTCCATTGGCTCTGCGAAGGCAAGTGAAATACCATGTTTTTTCATAAAGCTATGATCCAACATTGCCAACTTAACATAATATTCTCCCTAAAAGATGCTATAGGGAATAGACTGGTCCAACAAGAGGAAATGGAGAACCTATTGGTGGACCACTTCTAGAATCTCCTATTTGAACCTGAGCAAGATAAATATGAAGCAATCCAGTGCATTCCCAGACATATCCCTCGGCTCGTGAGCGGAGATCAAAACATGGCTCCAACGAGGACCATCACTACGGAAGAAGTCAAAGGAGTAATCAAGTGGATGGCTAGTAAAAAGGCACCAAGGCCTGATGGATTCACAACGAAGTTCTTTCAAGCAACATGGCAGTTCATGGGACCTGACATTCTAGAGGTGGTTGAGGAATCCAGGTTGTTGAAGTCCAACAAGAAATTGCAGCACCTACACTAGTGTGGGACCAATAGGTCCTAACAGCACCTACACTAGTGTGGGCTAAATTTGGTGCAATGTTTATTTTAATTTTCCCTTAATTAAAATGCACAATAAAATTTAATCTTATCTCATAATCACTTGTAATAGTTAACTGAGTGTGATAAAATTAGTTAGCTCATGAATTTCGAGTTGAGGGTAGTTGGTGAGGCATGCAGAGTAATTCTAGTTGTAACATATTTTGAAGTGAAGTTGGTGCATTAGTTAATTCATGAGAAATCAGTTAACTCAATCTAGGTGAGTTAAAGTCAGTTGAGCTATTTGTAACTGCTTTTTTCACTAGTGAGAGATCAAGTGAATTAAATATTGTATAATTCACAATCAATGATATAACATGCAACTTATGATTTACTATTATTAGTTGCATGCATGTTAGTTCTAGTGGAGACCGTGTTGAGACAAAGGTGAAAGGGATGTTAAATATCAGTTGAAGTATTATTGGGTTGAACTCATGCAACCAAACATGCATTGGATTTCCCATGAACCTTGCATAGTTTGGGAAGGCCAAAATGCCTAAACAATAGGGATTGCATTCATTAGGAATTGTGCAAGAAATTCATGTTGTTTAGAGGCAAAGAATTCACTAAGTGTTGGTCAATTTTGTCCAGGACAATGTGAGACAATTAGTTGAGTGCTGGAGACTCTTGTGAGAAGAGTGCATTGTAATTGTTTCATGGTTCCATGCTGAGTATAAAATAGAATATAGTTGGGTTTTGACTAGCAAGCTTTCCCAGGGAAATTATATGTGTTGTGTTTTTATTTGATTCTTTCTTTGCTTCATGTGATTGGCGATTATGTTTAATTTCCACAATTTATTTGTAGAAGCGATTCAGTATATAGCTTTAGTACATTGTTAGATCGGATTGAATCCATGATATACATATTTTTTGTATAATTTATACGTGGTTTCAAAGCATAGGAAATCACTATAGTGGAGGAGAAGTTGAGTTTGTGACTCAATAGAATTCGAATTTGCAGAATACTTTCTTGGTGCTATAGGTGATTCAGGATTGAAATGGCTTTCAATGGCTTGAGATTGGAGTATTCACTCTAGGGAAACTCTAACTATATTTCTTGGAAAGGCAAGATGGAGGCAGTATTGGAGGACAATGGGTTGAAATAATTCATTGACAACGATGTTCCCAAACCCGCTGTAACAAATGCTGCAAATCTTGATTCCTAGAAAAATAAGGTTGCAAAGGCAAGGATGATCTTACTGGAGGGAGTACGAGACCACATTATCTCAAGTCTCCGTGGCAAAGAAAAACAATATGCAATTTGGAAAGCTTTGATATATCTATTTCAGAGTAGCAGTGATCATAGAAAATTGGCATTGAAGGATAAACTCAGGAAGATCAAAATGGAGAGAGGCGATTCCATACCAAAATATTTAACAAAGTTTTTCTAATTTCGGGATGAGCTTGGGATCTTCGACATTATTGTCGTTGATGATGGTTTGGTGAGCCTAGCTCTTCTAGGACTTCCCAAGAGTTGGCATAGCTATCAAGACTTTGGCAATGGAAGGGAAACGTTGCAATATTGGGAATGACTTTGGTCAGATTTGGTGCAAGAAGAATTCAGGCAAAATACTAGAGATGGATATTCATCTAAGAATGAAGATGAAGAATATTGCGCTTTGGCTGCCAAGGCGAATAAGGGGAAAGGAAAGAAATTTCATTCCAAATCTAAGTCCGGTAAATATGGTAAGAAGCACGACATGTCTAGAGTGAAGTGTTTTCATTGTCACAAGCATGGAAATTATGCTACTAACTGTCCACAAAAGAAAAATAACAAGAAGGTTTTAGGATCTACAACTGGTGAGGCTTTGGCTTAAGAAATTTTAGCTCGACTTCTCATTGATCGCATGCATGGTGTCAAGTGCAATGGGATCGGTGTGGTATTTGGATAGTGGTACATCCTCTCACATGAAAGGAGACCTCCAAATGCATATTGAAATGGGTGATGATGGGTAGTACAGTTCTACTGGGATTGGTACCATTAATTTCCAGAGACAGTCAGGCAAATTCTTTCAATTAAAAGATGTAATGCATGTACTAGGCTTGAAGAAAAATTTAGTATCAGTTGCAATGTTGGAGGATAGAGGCTATGATGTTGTTTTCAGTGAAGGACAAGCCAAGAATATTGGGATTCTAGTTAAGAATCTCTATAAACTTGATGTGGATGGTTGCGCAACATTGATGGGTAAGGAAGACTAAATGGTGAGCCAGGATGAGGGTGAGTTATGGCATAGGTGATTGGGCCATCTTCACCACGGAGCCTTGAAGGTCATGCAGTAGATTTCTATGGGTCTTCCCAAGGGTACACTTGCACAGTCAGGGACATGCAAGGGGTGTACTATGGGGAAGTATGTAAAGGCCACTTTTCATGAGAAGGAGAACAAAGCTTCGGAGATCCTTGAGAGCGTTCACTCATATGTGTGTGGACCATTCTCTACTGCTTCGACATTAAAGCATAAGTACTATGTGATATTTTTTGATGATTTTTCTCGAAAGTGCTGGAACTACTTCATGTAGAAGAAAGATCAGACATTCTCAAAGTTTCTTGAGTTCAAAGCACTGGAGAAAGACACGGGGAAGCATGTGAAAACTCTTAGGAGCGAAAATCGTGGTGAGTACATCACCAATGAATTCAATAACTTCTGCAGGAAAGAAGGAATTCAGAGAGAACTGATTATGCCTCTTAACCCACAATAGAATGGGGTCACAGAAAGAAAGAACAAAACAATTTTGGGTGCAACAAGAGTGATGTTGCATGATCAGGGCCTACCATTGCATATGTGGGCGGTGGCATGTAACACAATGGTATTTTTGCAAAACTGTTGTCCTCATAGGATACTTGGCATGAGTACACCAGAAGAGGATTTTACTGGTAAGAAACTTGATGTTTCACATTTAATATTTTTGGTTCCTCTTTTTATGTGCTTATGACCAAAGATGCCAAGAAGAAGCTGGAACCAAAAACTAAGATTGAGATATTTGTGGGGTACAATGAAACACCACACAACTATTGGTTATATTTTCCCAAAAACATAATGATTGTTGTGCGACGAGATATAAAATTTGATGAGGAGAAATCCATGTGATTGTCCCTAGAGAGGGAGTTGGATTTGCATGCAGAGGAGGAACTCTTGGTTCCAAAGGATGAGCCTTAGGATGTGGAGCAGCCACATGCGGAGGATCATGGAGTGGCAGAAAACACTCATGCAAATCCACTCACTAGAAATGATAGAATGTGCACCACGAAAGCTGCTAGATTGAGACTTGATGCAGCAGAGAATGTAGGAGCCCCTACTTGACTGTGCAGACAACTTGACTGCGTAGATAGAGATAGTCTCTAGACATGTTTACTGGATAAATGGCTCTTATGAGAAAGTGTAATGTGAAAAAACCATCTTCCTTTCAGGAAGTAGTGAAACAACCAATTTGGGTTGATTCTATGGTAGAGGAGTATGACTCCATTGTCAAGAATAGTGCATGGGAGATTGTCCCAAGACCGATCGACAAATCAATGGTTGGATCTATATGGATCTACAAGGTAATGCAAGTTGTAGATGGGAGTTTGAAGAAGTACAAGGCCAGATTTGTGGCTTGGGGATTCTCACAGATTGAGGGGATCGAATATGATGAGACTTTCACACCAGTCACGAGGTACTCTTCCATTAGATCTATCCTTGCACTCTCAGTGTAGATGGGGTGGTGCATTCATCAGATGGATGTGAAAATTGTGTTTCTCAATGGAGTTATTAAGGAGGAACTATACATAGAGTATCCAAAAGGTTTTGAGTTCTTTAACAGTAAGTCGCATGTGTGTCGACTCAAGAGAGCATTGTATGGGCTGAAGCAAGAACCTCGTGCTTGGTACACTCAGATTGACAATTATTTCACCGGTTTGGGCTTCACCACAAGTGAAGCGGATGCAAGCTTGTACTAGATTTTGGTTTATGGTAAGCTCTTGATTATCATACTTTACGTTGATGATCAAATTATGATAGGTGATGAGTAGCTAACAAACTCATGCAAGGAGGATCTTGCAAGGGAGTTCAAAATGAAGGACATGGGACTCCTTCCCTATTTCCTTGGTTTGTAAATATGGCAGCGAGACGATGAAATTTATTTTTCTCAAGGAAAGGATGCCAAAGAGATACTAGGTAAATTTCACATGGAGAGTTGTAAACCCATGGAAACTCCTCTTTCAGGAAATTGGAGGAAAGAGGATGCTACTTCTGGAGAAGTAGTGGATGCTATTGTCTACAGGCAGTTAGTAGGTTCACTGATGTACTTGGTGAAAAACATACCAAACATTTTCTACGTAGTAAACCATTTGAGTCAAGCTATGGCTAAGTCGACCAAGCTCTTTTGGAAGGTGGGGAAGCATGTCTTGAGATATCTCAGGGGCACTATAGAGTATGGATTATGGTACAGATGGATAGAGGGAGTGAAGCTTCAAGGCTTCACGGATGCAGATTGGGCAGGCGGTCCATAAAACAAAAAGAGCACATCAGTAGGGATCTTCAGCATAGGATCGACAACAGTTTCCTGGTACAACAGGAAGCATCGATCTTTGGCACTCAGTTTAGTGGAGGTAGAGTACATGGCATCAAGTTAAGCTGCATGTGAGGCCATCTAGATGATAAATATCCTGGTTGGCTTGTTTAGCTCTAAGATGGATCCGATAGTGATACATTGTGATAACCAAAGTTGCATTAAAATCTCAATTAATCCTGTGTTTCATGATAGGTCCAAGAACATAGAAATCTGGTACCACCATCTCAGATATTGTTTTCATAGGCGCATAATGTTACTTTCGTACATTCCCATGGAAGATCAGGATGCATATACTCCGAGGAAGTCGCTCACTAGGAGAAAATTTGAATACCATAGAGGTAGGAATGGGGTGGCAGATAATCCCTTTCTTGTTAAGAGAGAGCGTTGGAGTCCAACAAGAAATAGTTAACTCATAATCACTTGTAATAGTTAACTGAGTGTGATAAAATGAGTTAGCTCATGAATTTCAAGTTGAGGGTCGTTGGTGAGGCATGCAAAGTAATTCTAGTTGTAACAGAGTTCGAAGTGCAATTGGTGCATTAGTTAATTCATGAGAAAATAGTTAACTAAATCTAGGTGAGTTAAAGTCGCTTGAGCTAGTTGTAACTATTTATTGCACTACTGAGAGATCAATTGAATTAAATATTATTTAACTCACAATCAGTGATCTAACATGCAACTGATTATTTACTATTATTAGCTGCATGCATGTCAGTTCTAGTGGAGACCCAGTTGAGACAAATTTGAAAGGGATGTTAACTATCACTTGTAGGATTATTGGGTTGCACCCATGCAACCAAACACACATTGGATTGCCCATGATCCTTGCACAGTTTAGGAAGGCCAAAATTCCTAAACAATAGGGATTGCATTCATCAGGAATTGCGCAAGCAAGAAGTTGTTTAGAGGCTGAGAATTGGCTAAGTATTGGTCGGTTTTGTCTAGGACAGTGTGAGACAATTAGCTGTGTGCTGGAGAGTCTTGTGAGAATAGTGCATTGTAATTGTTTCATGTTTCCATGCTAAATATGCAATAGAATATAGTGGGGTTTTGAGCAACGAGCTTTCCCTGGGAAATTATTTGTGTTCTGGTTTGATTTGATTCTTTTTTTGCTTCATTTGATCGGCGATTGTGTTTAATTTCTGAAATTGATTTGTAGAAGCGATTTAGTGTCCATCTTTAGCACATTTTTAGATCGGATTGAATCCATGATTACATATTGTTTGTATAATTTCTACACAACTGGTCTCAATAGGTAAATCTGACTCTAAACTCTAACTTTCTTTATTTAATACCAAATTATGCTCAATCAGAAGAGCCCTAAGGGTTTAGACTGATTTCTTTTTGTAATGCCATTTAAAAAATTATCTCAACAATCATGGTTCAGAGATTGAAACCCCTACTTCTATCCCTAATATCTCCGGAACCAACCGATTTTGTCCAAGGCCATCAAATTTTGGATAGGATTATCACGTCACAAGAGGTAGTCCACTCCCTTAAACATCTCAAAAATAAAGGTACGATCATGAAACTGGACCTCTCAAAGTCCTATGACTACCTTAGTTGGTCATATCTCTTAAGTGTCCTAACATATTTTGGGTTTGATTCACAGTGGATAGCTTGGGTCTCCTCCCTTATATCCACTCCTTTTTTTTTCCATTCTCATCAATGGCTCCTGCTCTTGGACCTTTAATCCCCTTACAGGTCTTAGGAAAGGAGACCCCCTTTCACCCTTCCTCTTCATCCTGATAGCAGAGGGTCTGGGGCACTATATTTGATCTGATGTTCAGTCCAAAAATATTATAGGGATCTCCCTATGGGGTAAAGACCTTCCTCTCACTCACCAAAAATTTGTGGATGATATTATGATCTTCTGCCATATGTCCCTCCATGAAGCCAGAAAAATTAAATACAACCTATTTGATTTCATGCAAGCCTATGGTACAAAGATCAGTAACAACAAGTCTAATATATTTTTCTTCAACACCCCAGTGCCCACTCAATATTTTCTTACCAGAACTCTTGGCTTCAGAATATGATCTCTTCCGTCAAAATACCTTTGTATCCCCTTGGTAAGAAAATATATTCATACCTCTTTCTGGAAATACCTCTTGGATCAAATCCAATCCCGCCTCATGTCCTCATCCTATGGTGCCCTTAGTATTGCTGACAGAGTGGTGTTGATAAAGGAAATGCTCCAGTCCATGTTGATTTATTAGTTGTCGGGTTTGGCCGTACCAAAACCATCCTGTGCTAGGATGGTAGATATCTTTAAAAAATTACGGTGGAGAGGTGCACAAGAGGTGAAGAAATGGGCTCTACTTTCCTAAGAAAAAATCAAGAAACCCAAACTTGCAAGTGGTCTTGGATTGCAAGAACCTTATATGTTGAATCAATTCATGGGGGAAAAATTATGCTGCAGATGGATACAAGGAGTTCAAGACATATGGAAAACTATATGGACATAAAAATATCAAATTCCCACCTCGTCAGAAGGAATCCTAAGAACTAAAAGTAGGAAGAAATGTTTGTGGATCGAGAATCTAGCCTCATCAAACCAGGTTATTATCTACTCTCATACTTTATGGGAGATTCGAGATGGAAAATCTGCCTTTTTCTGGAAAGATTCTCGGCAGCAGGGAGCCAAACCCTTTAGCTGACATGATCTTTGCTTATCTTTTTCTTCATACAAATAGCCAGAACTATACAATGGTGGAGAAGTATTGTAAAATATTTCCAGACCCTTCTTGGAGGACATGGAAGGATAACAGGAATGGCCTAACCCTTCGGAGATGAAAAAATAGATGAAAATGGAAAGAGAACTACACTCTAAGAAGATATCCAATCTTGAAGTCTCAGATATTCTAATATGGGGCTACCCAACCAAGGGAATGTTTAACATTAAAGAATCCTACATATTAGCGTTTGGAGAGGCCCAGGAATAGGGAGACCCAATATGGAGGAAAATATGGATGGGACAACTTTAGCCCAAGGTTGAATGTTTTCTATGGCTAGTGTGTCAACAACGAATACTGAATTGGGACCAACTAAAGAGAAGAGGGATTTATGGACCTTCCCTATGCATGATGTGTGAAGCTAATGATAAGAATATGGAACACCTTTAAACAGTTTCCCTTTTTAGATCAACTGTGGCATAATATGATTCAACTATTTGGGCAATCATATCGAGATATCACCATCATTAAAACCACACTTGAAATATGGAGAAATGGGATATTCTCTAGTCTTGTTATAAACATAGCATGGAGCTTAGGCCCCAGTTTCGTTATGTGGACGATTTTAAAGGAGAGGAATTGAAAGGTCTTCAGGAAAACAAGCCTCCCTCAAATGGAATTCTGGGCCTGTGTTATTCAAAACATTTGCAAAACAATCTTAGTAGAAAAGTGGCACTTGGATGACTGGCAAGTAACACCTCATGAAACACTCATTTGGAGGGCCTTGTACTTAAATCCTGAAAGGTTGGATCCTTTGTCTTGGAAGTTGAGGTTCTTAACCCAAGCATCTCCTGACAAATTTCTGACGCCTCCCACAGGTTTCTTCAAGCTAATATTTGACGGGGAATGCAAAGGAAATCCTGGAGATGCGACTTTCGGAGGTATCTTCAGAGACTTTAAAGGTCACACGACACGTGTATGTAGAATATTGTGGATATGATAGCAACAATGAAGCTGAATTCAATGAAGTAAAGCATGGGTTGATAATTGCTAAATGACAAGGATTCAAAAAATTAGTTTTGGAAGGGGAGTCTAAGCTAGTCATTGAGACCCTTAAAAACCTAAAACAAGGTACTAAATGTGAGAAGCCGAGCAAGAGATGGAGAATGAATCTGGTGTATGTGATAAGAACTCTCCTCCCAATATTTTAATACATTATTCCTACTCACGTGATTCACAATGGAAACAGGCGGATGATTTCCTCACAAATTGTGGGTGCATCCACATGGGATATATCCTACACACCCCTTGGACCAATGATACTCCTAAGGACTTGGAACCATTGGAAAGTATTTTGATACAAGATAGAAAACAAGAGAAAGACCATGCAAGAACCAACAATCAAGATCCCTGATCAGGGTGTGTGCGGAGGGACCATCCCACTTGGGACTCATGACAAAACTGATATGGAAGGAATTGAATAGGGAGGGTGGTCGTGGAAAATACGTGTCATGTGTGGAAGAGTTAAGGTGAGGTGAGAGGATGCAGGATAGGGTAAGGCACGCAACCACACATGCCAAACATTCATAAGCTAGATGTGGTGGAAATGGGTTAGTTATTGCATGCCATTTTGTTGCACAACGTGTAAGAAACATAAGGTGAGGTGCAGGGTTCGAGCTCCTCTCCTGTGGCAAAGGTGGATGGGAGCCTCCAGTGGGGGATGAACATTGGAGCAAGATTCCATGCATCGATAATAGGGTATGTGTGTGCCTCTTCCTCTATCCATAGCCTGGACTCCATTGAAATTATGAATGTTTCTTACATAAATTTTGTAATTTCATGTAAATGGATGGCGTTGCGAATAGAGGAAATTTACCTGCTAAAATGAAATGTGACTGCTTTAGTTGTTTCTAAAACGATTTCGGTTATATTTGGAATTTTTATGCTCTGAATTTTCATGTTGCGAGTAAGATAAAATTTTTGGTTTTACTGGAGGGATATCTACCATGCTTGGAATGAATGGCTTTGTCTTTGGTTGAATCGACTCCTGTATAAAGTCTGTAGGGTGTCTCATGGGTCATTGCTATCTAAAATTCAAAGGCGGATGTTGGCCTGAGAAGTAGGTAGGCAACTCCTTCCATGGAAGGAAACCAACCCATCATGTGCATTCTTTCCTCTACGTGGAAATTGAACTTGACATATCTATGGTGGAAGGAGATACCTACAAGCAAATGTAAGTCCAAATGTAATGTGTTTTTTTGCGTTAAATCCTAATTATATTTTCTACGTTGCCCTGTTCTGTGTTATTTCTCCAGGAGGTAAGAGATGGTGAAACTGTCCTGTCTATGAGGAGCGTACGGCTCAAATGTTTATTGGTTGTTAAAAATAGTACAGTGAGGATGGCTCAACCAACAACAGTGAAGAAGGAAAAGGAGAAAGGGGGGATTCATCGCAGTCGCAAAGCAACTCCTCGAGCAAGAAGAGGAGGTTCGTCCTTGCAAATGCCAACACGGGCTGGTAGGCAAACAAAAATCCAACATATCAATTTTGTGGTTTAAGCCTATATGACAGGAACCCCTACCCAGGTGCGAGAAATGATAGCTAGCTGGGAGGAAAACCTCAACCAGCACGTAGAGGAGGACATTTAGGAGGAGGATTTGCGGTTATTGGTTTCGGACCTTGGAAACAACCATGACAGACTTTCACAGTATAAACAAACTTTTCATCTATATTGGATGTTGAAGAACATTGTGGCCAGGGAAATTGTGAACTCAACTAATTTCCTCAAAACGGATCCAGGTCTTAAGGAAATCCAGAAGGATTTCCAACTTGTCCAATTTCAAATTCAATAATGGAATGTATGCTTGGGACGCATTGAAAGGCACATCAGGTGCCCACCTCGGTCAAATATCCCTGGTTATAGTGCTAAAGACTCAAATCCAGTGGAGTCCTCAAAGGACTAGTTTTGATGTTTGTTTCTATTTTGCCTATTTTTGGTGATGTATATGTTGACAAATAGAATGGTTGTTAATAGTTTAAGAGTACAGTTACTTGACGTTTTAGACATAAAAGCCTGTAAGACTAAGCTAGATAGACTTATAATTTTCAGATTTTGAATGGCATATAATGCTTTCCGATGACAAACAAACCTGGTTTCCTAGTTGGGGAGGTTGAGGCCACAAAATCTTTATTATGGCTGTAACCTATTTTATATAAATGAATGAAAAGAAGGTCCTACTAAGCTTACAAAATAAATAAATTATTAAATAAATAAATTAATTAATGGCCTATTAATTATGAAGGGGCATATGTCAAAAGATGTGACCACTCACCTTCGTGGCTAGCCAATGCCTATATAGACACACCGCTACAAAGAATTGTAACTCACCATTCATATTTTGTTCAATAAAAAATACTAACTACACAATCTACGCATAATTTCACTACCACACCTGGTTTTTATGCTAACAACATGCTAATGATGATGAAACACACACACCAAATATTTGAAAAAATATATAAACATAATCTTTATTTATGAAATGTGGTGATCAAAAGGTACTAAGGAATGGGAATTTTTGAAAAAACATTGATTTTAATTACAAAAGGGAAGGGTAAGCATACAACAAAACAAATACGTTAATGTTAAATGTGTGTGTCAATCTGCCCTCGTATCACGAGGGCAAGCATATTCATAATCACATAATAGCAACTGTGTTTGAGTTAGATGCTTTTGCTTTCAAGTCACACACAAAATCCAATCTCTCATTTGATATTTACAACCATGACATTCACTCTACACTCTTATACATAAAACTCCTAAAACCAACAACATTTGCAAGATCCATAAGTTCATAAACAAGTTCCAGTAAATGTTGTTGTCAAATTCACAACTTAAAGGGATGAGTTCAGTGATGAATTGATTAATTAATTGGAAATCGAATTTAATTGGATATTTTTTTACAATTGGCTCATTGTTTTAGTTTGTGTACCGTGCAAGGTGCAAGTGACGATATGCTTATAATTTTATAAATGCCATAGTATCATAGTCTCATTGTTTTAGTTTGTCTACCGTGCAAGTGATGCTAGGCTTATAGTTTTATACATGTCATAGTATCATTTGTTTAATCTGTGATGGATGTTTCGTGATGGCTAACAAGCAAGTTTTGACTTATGACGCCATTTTCGTAAGGGGCAACTAAATTTCGGATACCCTACTGTTATATTACTTAGAACATGCACACAATTATATTCCTGAATAATTTGGCATCTATTACACAATATAGAAATGATGGACTCATGGTTTAAATTTGAATTTCTTTTGAAAAGTTATTCATTTTTTCTCCATTTTAGAAATAACTTTAAAATTGATATTAACAAGCAAATTATATTTATCAATCAAAGTGTTTTTGGTTTGCATTTTTTTTTATGTAGTTTAGTTTAATTTATTTATATATAGGCACAATTTAAGTTATAGTCAAAATAACCATTTTTTACTAGAATTCACTAAAATCTCTAGCAATACAATTTGAAGTTTTGTTGTTGTTTAAAATACATTTTTGAATATATAAATGAATTTATCAAATTAGGAAGCACTCAAATTATGTAGATTAAACAATTTAAAATGAAACTTTTAAAAATCTATGTGAGATTATAATTAAAATTAACTAAAAATAAATATGTTGGAAAAGTCATTTTGGTAAGTTAGACTAGACTTTTATATATATATATATATATAATTAAAATATGATAGAATTTTTAAATTATTTTGAAGTTTTTTAAGATATTAAAAATGTTTATACATTTTTATCTATAAGTTAGACTAGACTTATATACAATTAATTATAATTGAAATATAATAGAATTTTTAAACTATTTTGAAGTTTTTTTTTAAGAATATTAAAAATCTTTATATTTTAAAAGCGCAATTTAAATAACTGAAAAAATTACAATCCTAAATAAAAATTACAAAATAATTAAATTATCATTTTTAAACACAATCTCCCGAATTTGGTGTCAATTTTTTTTTAAGGTCCAAATAGAAAATGGCTGGGTGTGGGGTTTAAATGAGTCAAATACTTGTATTTCCAAGGTTCCACAAGTCACCCACCAACGCTCCACATCTGTTATTTTTAGAAAATTACTTAAAATAGGTAAGGTCCATATAATAATTTAAGAATATTTTAGGTTACTTGAAATATAAAAATTTCTTTAGTAGCACTAAAAACACATAGCTTAATATTTGTATTTTGGTTGGTTTTACCTTGTTTAAGCGTAAAACGGTGCGCTTTACCACTAATTCCCATATTTTTGTTAAAGAATGTAATCTCAACCACCTACAACCATCTGTACAAGTCTCTTAGTGTAGTTTCAGTTAGTTGAGTTTAGTCCAGTTACACTACAGTGATTTATTGGTGATGTTCCCAATGTAATCCTATTTAATCTATTCGTAATATTGTGAAGAGCGAACTCTCTGCTCCATTTTACTTTTCAGTTTTTCAATTCTTTTTCACGGTATGAGACCTAGGTTGCATAAGCTTTCCTGGAGAGCAGCAACAGAGCCAAGAAGGAGCAGTAGAGAGGAGAAGTTGGTTGGCGCGACTGTGAAGCTAATACTCATGGCAACACGCCAAAACAAAGGATTGGCGCGAGAATACAAACCATACTCGCGCCAACTTTTTTGCCTTTCATGGTTTTTGTTTAGTCGCCGCTGTTTCACTGCGGCTGTTTCACTGAGGACCGCGCCAGTCAAAGAAGCTGTGAAACCGCCCTGTTGATACATGCAGATTTGCGTTAAGGTGAACTTTTCTTACGCATACATGAGAGATTTCGAAGAGTCAGATTACAGATCATGAGACACGCTGAATGAGTGATCTTATTCGTTAAGGTGAATTCGTTGCGGGCTCATTAAAATGATTTACGACTCAAATCATTAAAAAATGATTATGATTTACATCAGGTTTTTACATGGTTGATTCAAAAAGGAGATCGGCATTTTAGGAGGTACTGACTTTTAAAAAAAAGGTGAAGCACTTTATATAAACAAAGTGTTTTATTTAAGTTTTTTGAAATTTGTTCAAAGGCTTTTATAAAGTGCATGTGAAGGAGTTTTAAAATGCTTTATACGAAGGTTTCAACATGTTAAGGGAAAGTTTTTTTTTTTTAAACAAAAAACTTAAAATGTGCAAAAGGTAATGTGAAAAGGTTTCTTATAAAAGGAAAAAGGGGCTCGTAAAAAGAAGAGATTTCTATAATTTTTTTAAAGTTAAAAAAAAAAAAAAACAAAGGTTTCAAGGTATATTTAAAAAGGAAAGGATTTTATGGGATGTGAAGAAATTTTTTTTCGAGTTTAAAAAAAAAAAAACTTAAAGTTGTGATATGAGAAAGTGAAAGTGAATCTGTTAAAAGGAGATTATTTGAGAAAAGAAATTTGGGAAGCAAGGTATTTTGATGCACATATAGACCCGTTTGTTTGTGGAAGCCAAGCAACGAGGTCATGGGAAAATCCAAGAGGCTAAAGTAGAAACAAAAGATGTTCGAGATCTTTTTAGATTTGGAAATACGAAGGCAAAAATATGCCTATGCATTAAGATGCATAAAAGAATCAGTCGATGAAAGTATACTTCCTCTGATCTTAGATGCCAAGATAGCCAAGGAGGCTTGGGATACCCTTAAGAGATGTTTTGGTACAAGGGAAGCATTGAAGCAAAGGGGAGCTTTGAAGATGAAGATGAAAGTGGATCTATAACAAAGAATCTACAACGAAATGAAGAGTGTTGAATCCCACTGTGCGTAGTCACAGATGGCTGATGTCTGCGAAGAAAGTGCAGATGAAGCAGAGAAGCAACATGGAGATGCTCGTGAACCCCACTATGCACGACCACAAGTGGATGAAGAGAATCCAACAACAGAGCTTGCTGACGAAGATCTAAAGATTCCAGCAACAGAGATTGCTGATGAAGTTTTAATGATATCAGCAACAGAGCTTGCTGATGAAATGGTAAATCCAATGATTGATATGGTTGATGTAAACTTTGATAATGAAATTTTGGCTAATGATGATTGGTTGCAGATGATGCAACAAAAACATGATATCGACATGATGCTATTTGGTGAGATAAACCCACTTCAGTTAGTGGAAGACAACCTGTTTGCAGTAGCATAGGTTAGTGAAGAAGAGACAGAGAAAAATATAAAGATAGAAATAAAGGCAGAGACAAAGACAAAGATAGAGAAAAAGGAAGATGCAACAAAGGAAGCGCAATAGCAGAAAGCTCTCATTGCAGAGCAAAAGGAAGAAAAATAGAAAGAAGAAGAGATAGAAACAAAGAAAGAAGTCTACAAAGAGAAAGCAGAAACAGAGAAAGATGTTGAAGCAGCTGAAGAGCAAAAAGACCAGAACCAATGTCATTCTGAAAATATTTTTTATTCTAACATTGATTTCAAGTGTGCAGGTACACAGAGTGATTACGAAAAAGAGTTGAATTTTCTTGAAACATGGTTTGTAACACCATGTCTGGATGAGATCTACTCAGAAGATGTAGATATGAATGATGAATATGACATGCATAATGAACATGTCAATGAAATTTTCATGCATTGGAGTTTTGAAGAGATAAGATATTGTTCTAATCTTATGTTGCAACAGATTGATGATGATAAGCGCACTACAGAAGAAAATATGTGGCAACAACCCACATTTTTTGAAGATGTCTAGAACATGCTTAGACGACCTAGAAATGTAAAAGACCTGCACCAGCAAATGAAGAAAAAGAGTTCTCAAGGGTACAACAAAGAGAAAAATATGAAACAAATTAGAGGCTATAGAATCTGGGAAAAGAGAAGAAGAAAACTAAATCTAGTTAAAGTCAAGTGTTTTAAATTGTAAGCCTTGCTGAGACATAGACCAACAGGTATCTGAATTAAATTTTTATGTGGTTGAAATTAAAGGGGAGTGTTAAAGAATGTAATCTCAACCACCTGCTAGGTGTCGAAACCATCCGTACAAGTGTCTTAGTTCAGTTTCAGTTAGTCGAGTTTAGTCCAGTTACATTACAGTCATTTATTGTTGATGTTCCCAATGTAATCCTATTTAATCTATTCGTAATATTGTGAAGAGAGAACTCTTTGCTCCATTTTACTTTTAAGTTTTTCAATTCTTTTCAATTTTATCATTGACCTGGGAATCCCTTGGGTGGTATGTCCTATATGTCCTAGGAGTTGGGTTGTTTCTTGAAAAAAAATGACATTTTGATTCTTCTTATATCTTTCTTATCTTTTCTGTTTTCTTGATTGAAATTTGAATTTTGAAGAAACCTTGTGATTGGCGAATTGATGACGAAAGGAGGATGTGATGTTTTGGGTCAATCATCAAAGAAAATACATGAATTCTAGTGGCTAGAAGAGGCTAGAAGCTCATTTTTGGATGGTCTAATTTTTGTTGGAGGCACGTGAGATGACAAGGCTATTTTGTTTTTGGATTGTTTCTAGGGATTTGGATATTTGGAAAACTTATTAAACTGATGCAATATTTGCTTGAAAATACGAACGACATGCATTTGATTAACCATCACTATTGGCAGGTTGCACTGTAAACACAGATGCAACACCATGACTTAGTAAGTCAAGTCTAGAAATGTCAAGAAACAGTAAGAGAACAATTAATAATTGAATGATTTCTTTCTTGTACTAAGTATGTTCTACTTTATTTGATTCTTAGTATTAAATTATTTTATTTATCCAATTTCTATTTCATTGGAGTTCGTGACACACTTGAATGTATGTTCTACCTTAATTGATTTTTAGTATTAAATTATTTTATGTATCCACTTTTCAGTTCATTGGAGTTCTTAACACACTTGAAAGCAGAGATGGATTTTTCCCATTATAGGGAGTTTTTCTCGTATTTGACTGTTTGATTTTGTGGATGACCATTTTCCGTGACGTGAAGGGAGAGATGAAACACATATTTTTGACGTTTCAAATTTTTTAGAAAACGTTTTTATGCCTATTTATTTTCCATTTACTAGCGTGTTTTTTGCAAGTTGATTGTCACTAAACTACGCAATTACAAGTATGGTCTCTGCAACCACAATCGATTCGCCACTGGAATAAGGGAAAGTTACCTTTCTTGCATTTAAAAATATTAGTTGGTGACTCGGTTGAGTATGTGGCTCACTAGAAATTGGTGTATGTTTGAAATTGGTATAATTTTAATAATAGATCATTATTGATATCTTTAAATTAGAATTGATCTTGTTTTGCACTACTTTTATAGAAAGTACACCACTGCACACCACAACCGGATCTAAACACAAAAATAAAACCCATTCGCTCGGAAGCCAATTTTCCAATTCTGTCTGTGAATTGCTAACCCATTGGTGAATTCTTTGAAAAATATAGACAAAGCATGAGTCCTCCAGCAGCTATAAAATTATTCCCAATTTCCCAAATATACCCAATAAACTAATTCAATTTGAGAAAAAAAACTTGACACATGCCACAACTTAAGAAACTCCTCCCTCATTATCTGGTTTATTCACTCACAATCCACTCCACCACTTTACACCTGGTTAGACTGTCACATATATGTTCATGGCCCATCATTTCTCTCAGGTTCTGCCCTCCCCATCCATTCACATTTCTTATTTCAATAAAGATATTAACATTATTTTGGTCATTGTGCGATGTGATTAAACCCAAAGTACCAAATCGAAAAGAAAAGACAGAGAAGAGTCATTTCAAGGCATATGTCCATGCACACTTATGGCCAGCTCAAGATTGGCTGCTCTGAGAATAACAGGTTAATCATTGATTTTTTTTCTTTGGACAGTGAGTTTGAGTTTCTGGAAAGCTTTTACTTTTTTTATTTCATAAAGTAGGTTCAAACGACTGAGTAATTTATTTTAGTGCAAATTATATCCAACCTCCAAGTTTTTTAGTTTCAAATTAATGCCTATTCCCTGAGCTATAGTCGATTATATATTATCTTTGGAGCCACTCTGCATAATATGCCCAAATATTTTCTCCTCCGTTTGAAAATATGCCTAGCCAAAAGAAATGGTATTTTACAGATATTCCCAACTGAAAATGGTATAAAAAAAAAAATAGAATGAAACATGAATTATTATATTTAGTAGAATAATATGAACATCATTGTAATAATGTAACCAAAAACATCGTTGAAATATTGTCGGAAGCTAAAGGAGCTATTGCCCAACAGATTATCATGGCAATTAAAAAATGGCATAGAATCTGAAGTTGTCCATCACCATGCCCTCGTTGCTTATGAAAAATGTGCTTTATTAATTGAAACTGGACTTCCTTTATACTGCAGATCACTGCAACAACATTTTTATATACTTTATTGTAGTTGGTGATGTTTGGAAGTATTTCCTTCCTACACAAAAAGGTGAATTATTGTAAGTCCACAAGATCTAGTCTTGGTTAATGAGGTCACTATATTTACCTTTAAAATTTTATATATTATACTTTTCTTATTATTTGAATGTACAAAGTTATTAATACCATTTGTTAGAGGTTCCTTTTTCCCCTATTCATGGGTCTTTACATAGTATTGGGATTGAATGGTGTATTCTTGATTCTTACTGTGAAAACACATGTCAGAGTTTTCACAAGGGGTAATGTAGAGCATAAAATTTATTGTGACATGGATATAAAATTTGAGCCATCCTCCGAAGCACATAATTCAGGGTTGTAACTATCTCGGAGAGTTTGGATTCTGGAATAAAAATAAGAGAAACGTTTAGCAGGATTTCAGTTTCTGCAAGCTCCTTGGAATGTTGTTTCTTATATTTGAGTGCAATGAACAACTAGTTGAAAATGTGGGTTTAAATAGATGGCCAACATAAAAGTTGGAATCAAATTTTCTAGTTTTTTCTAGCTTTCAATTTCCTCACATCTTAGAAGTTGGATATAAACTACAAGGGAATGCTATAAACATTAATTCAACAAGTTATGTTCTTCAGAGTTCAATATTGTATATCATAGTTTCTTCCTATCTTATTGAAAAAGTGAGTTTACCATCATGGCATATTAAAGAAGCCTGGTGTATAACTGGAGGCAATGCATGATGTCAAGAACTCTATTATGAAATATCAGGGTTTCCTTCAATTAATCTTTGTCTTGCGTTTTTGAGTGCAAATCCAATAGGGAGTAGACGCCCCACCTGGCTAGAGAAAGCTTAAGTCTGCACTGGTTGCTTAGTATGTGTATCCAATGCCATATATATATCTCCCTCCTAACGTGAGCGTCACAACCTCTAATAGAGTATGGGCCACTTGTCAGTTGAATTCTCTATGAGTGGATTGTGTTGGTTGTAAACTCTAGGTGGTGTGATAGGCCTTCCTGAAGTTTCCTATACATTTAGGTGGATTTCATTGAGAATAAGAATGAACCATGTACGTGAAGGAGATCTTAGTGGGTCGATACTACAAATTGGACCCAAAAAAACATTAAGTATTCAATTATGATACAACTTGAGAAATCTCGAGGACAATGCAACTCAAGAAGGCATCCTCCATCATCTTTTCCTTTCAAGTCTTACTAAGTCACACAAAGTCCTGACCATCCTACATTGTGCAGATTATCTTTATCTTTTAAAATCTGATTGGATGAATGTCTTCCATCCATAAACTTGGAATTTGAAGGAGTCTATGGTGGTCTATCTAGAATTTCTTCATTGCTATTTGAAAATTTGAAAATGTTAAAATTGGACAAATGCAGTGTTACCTAGTGAATAAATATGTGTGAAATGGTTGTCTAACAACAACTTTAAGAAGCAAAAATGGGAGTTATTTATTTTTTGAATTGTCAGGAAGGTGGAGAATAGTTGTGTAGATGATAACAACAACTGAAGAGCTATTTGAATTCACGCAGATCAATTCCTGAATTCAATAATAGCAGTGCATGCTGTTTGATGAGTTATTTGTTACAAGATTTATTTATGAAATTATTCAAATACTGGAAGAAATGTAATGATTTGCAAGGAATGTCCAAAGTTTC
Organism: Pinus albicaulis; assembly: GCA_034641835.2. Taxonomy (NCBI): domain Eukaryota; kingdom Viridiplantae; phylum Streptophyta; class Pinopsida; order Pinales; family Pinaceae; genus Pinus; species Pinus albicaulis. The sequence goes on along the minus strand of CM076577.1, from coordinate 1,062,628,867 downwards.
TTCTAGGATTATTTTTTTTCCATGGAGAAAATGAATTTTATTTTATTTTATTTTTTATTTGAAAAGAACCAGAAATACAATCTTCAAGTGAGTGCACAGTGAGAATATAGTGTTTCATCACTAACTTTCTACTTGATTTTAGTTTACTTGTTCATATTCCCTGGAAAAAAGTTATGACTCTTCTGCTAAAGGGAGATCATTGCCAGCGTCCATGACTTAATTTCAGTTCACTATTCAACTTTACATAAAACATATGACTAGGCTAATAATAGTGTTGCCACAGTGGTTATACTTAGAGGTATTTTGAGAAGGGAAGGAAAGTAGGAAATCATTTCTTGGAAGAGCTCTTGTAAACAAATTTGAAAGCCTATGTTAATGAATTCATCTCATTTTGTGATAAAAAACCAATAGTTGGAAGAAAATCAAGTATCTATCACTTCTTTTCATCCCAAGGAAATAAATACTAAATGGAATTATACAAACATAAATGTGTCTTTGGAAAATGATCAAAGCCCAAAGGTCTTGCAAGACATTAGGGTGCAAACCTCCTCCACACAAAATGTTGGTGTGTGAGAATAAATATTTACTTTATTATTCACATTGCAAGAATATATTCTCCTCACACACTATAAAACAATATATATCACATTTATGAAATTTCATATTGGTTAGGTGGTTTTACCACATAGCCCCTAACTACAACATCTAACATTACTTTGGTTGCATATTAGAAATAAAATGAAGAAATGTATTAATGAATCCCGACCACTAATTACTGCCCCTAAATACAACGTATAAGATTACATTGGTCACATATTAAAAATAAAATGTGGAAAAGTATTAATGACTCCTAAACAATACTTATAGAGTGTTTCCACTCTAACAGGCCTAGTTGTCATGGAGTTTTGTGTGTGTGTGTGTATTTGATTTATGGCAATGATAGTAATGGTGTGTGGTATTCAAGTTACATGTTTACTTGCAACCTAAGAAATCAACCATATACTAAATTGTCTAGTCTTATGAGGGTAGTCTATATCCTATTCATGATGACGCAAGCCTACCAAGTGTTTGGGATCAGAATCCATTTTTGATCATTTACAGTTGTATCCTTGTATTAGATTATGTGCTTCCAAATTGTCACTTAAGAAATCATATTGTCAACATTAAGACTTTCTTGACTATGCATCGTAGCATTTCAGATAATTTTCAATTGCACCCTTGTATTAGAATTTTTTTCTTATGAATATTGACAACAATACGACTTTCTTGATTATGAAGTGGTGTATAAATTTTCCATGAGGAGCAGAGCTGACAACACCATTAAAGACCTCCATTCAGTCCTTTATGGAAAACATGTAAAGGTGAGTGAAAAATATTAATCATTTCCGACCTTTTTATGGAATTTAACATTGTTCTCTAATTTTTATAATGCATATGTATTTTTCAGCCAAGTTCTTGTAACCTCTGGGAAGTATGAAATTTGTTAAGTTTTGTGGATGTATTATTTCGGTTTGAGGCATCATATATTGCTTATTCAATAATTGACATTTTTTGTGGGTAGTTTTTATTGCTTGATATTTTTAGTTTCCTTCGATTCTCTTGTTGTCTATGTTATTCTAGTGTCTTAGAGCTTCCTTTACATGCCATACTTTTGAGAAATTTTCTTCTACTTTTTATTCCTTGAGCTAGATTTCGCTGCTTATTACTTGCTTGTTCTTTCTGTTAAATTGATCTAGCTTTCTTTAGTAGTTTTAGTGTGTTTAGCTATTTATATTCACAATTACACAAATTTTATGTTGTTATTTTTTTTCCCTAAGAAGATTACAAGTTTAAGGGAGTTATTTGAGCTCTCTCTTTTCAATATGGCTATTTTTTCTTTAATTTTTATGGCCCAAATTGGCAACTACTGAAATTCTTGAATGGTAGGAGATTTAAATATTTTATTTGAAGCAAGATGTGGTAATGCATATGTATTTTATTTTCTTGATGTATTGAGACATTCTATGCTATACCATTTTGTGCTTGAAGTGGTTTATGTTATTTATAGTGAGTTGTCCAACGTTTTTTTACTTGAAGTCTATAACCTTCTACTTCATAATTAGATGTATCTGTCGTGCACATTCTTTCTCTTACTCTACAGGGTTTTCATGTGGTGCAAGAAGATATTGCCAGGTAATTGAAACCTTCTTTCCCCAATGACACATCACAAGATTCTTATTTCTAAATTTAGGATATTCTCTTACACATTTTATTACATCTACGATACTCCAATTTTCCAATTGGGCATAGGTGAATATGTTTGTAACTCCCATCCTACTTATGCACACAACACTCTCATGAACACACAAATACCAACTTATCTTTTATTATCTATTTAATTACATGATATGGACCAGTGATCGAAATGGATAACCTAAAAAATTTGAATCGAATCAAAACTAGATAAAAACGGGATCAAAAAACTGGTTTACCAAAAAATACATAAATTATTCAAATTTAGGAAAAAACATGTATATTAATGTGCATCCATATGATTCACAACCATTATACAAAAATATTTCCATTTAACTTTAGTTTTCCTGTACACAAATTTGGATGTTTCCCAGCATGAAATTCCTAAAAAATATGTTGTCTTGAAGCCTAGTGTGCACCATATCATAGTTAAAATCTAAAGTCTTTGGCACCCTTAAACCTGACACTAGTCTAAGAATCCAATAGCATATTTATGCTTAAGAGAGTTTACCATGTATTTACAACCACATTTCTTCTTAAGGGTGAAAGTGATTTTATGTCTCATAACTCTGTTTGAAGGACAAATGTCCATATCATACAATAGAGGCAAGGTTAAAATTTTTGTTCTATAGATGGAAGTATTGTTATGACATTATTCCCAACTTTAAGCCCTTTGTTGAAGGACTTCAAAAGGATGTAAAAGTGATTTAGTGGGTCAGAATGTTGAATTCTAGGTATTCTTGTGAGATTATTTGCCCAGCATGCTCCTACTAACTTGAAAAGAGTTTTTTCTGTTTATTGTTTAGGCCAAATATTGTAATAGCAGCAGTAGTGCAACAAGGCTAAAAGGTCACTTTATTGTTAATTTGACCATAAATATCTCTTTTACAAAGCAATATTTCTTAGCATTGTTTACTTTAGTGGTTCACTAAGAAATTTTCTACAATATTTTCTTTAAAGGGTGCTAGCTCAATGGAAGAGCACCTTATTTACAAGTAGGAGGTTGGTGGTTAGATTCCATCATGCCTTGATATACATAGGGAATGATCACGATCAGTTTTTTTTTATGGATGCTCTTTCGACCATCACCAATGAGCTTATGGTGACATTTTTCAACCTTCACAAAAAAATTAAATGGTGACGGTCAACGAACGCCACCATATATACACATCAATAGTGACAACCATAAAGGTCCGTCATTATAAATTGTTGTTGTTTATATGAAATTGTGAGGGTCACTATTTGTCATTATAGTCACTATTCGTGACAGACCTTGATGTCACCAATCAATTTATCATGACAGTTTTTAACCCTCACTAAATATGAAATGGTGACGGTCAACGAACGTCGCCATATATATGCACCAATAGTGACAACCATGAAAGGTCCATCACCAAAAATCATTGTTGTTCATTTGAAATGGTGACGGTTACTATCGGTCATTATAATCAATATTTGTGATGGACCTTGAATGTCACCACAACACATACTTTCGGTGACACCACCTTTAGTGACGTTCAGATTTTTGGTGATGGAGGCTATTGTCTGTCACCATTGCTCATATGAAATGGTGAAGGTCACTATCCGTCATTATAAACCATTATTGGTGATAGACCTTGAATGCCACCACAACACCTTTACTTTCGATGACGCCACCTTTCGTGATGTTCAGTTTTTGGTGACGAAGGCTCTTTTGACCCTCACTAATGAGCTTATGGTGACATTTTTCGTCCCTCACCAATGTTCTTTTTTCTTGTAGTGAAATGATGAAAGACATTGATTTTACAAAGTCAAACTCCTTTCCTTCCAACAATGGGCAAGAAGAAGTCAACAGCGATAATCTCTTTCGCTAATATCTATGTTTAGTAAAGTAATGAAAATATTGGGTTGTTTTAAGTTGTATACCCTAGGAATTCTAGGATGTACAACTTTGAATCTCTGCAAGTTTTTCTTTGCAACATATGAGACTTTCTTATTTCGTTTGAATACTGTGGGGAGTTGTATTTTGTACTTTTGCTAGAAATTTTATCATACTAAGGTTGAGTTATGATTTTTTAACAAAAAAAGGAAAGATTACTTAGGTGCATTTCAATGCCTAAATAATAAAATAAAATTTTAATCTAGGAAGTTTCATGACAATTTAACAAAAAACTAGTGTAATATAATAAATAAAAACAAGACTTATGTAAAATGCATTAACAAAGTTCCAATCAAACACAAGTTCTCATAATATATGTTATCCTTTTCATCTAGGTAAAATACTTCCTTCAAATAACTTTAGCCTCTATTCATTTTCTTTCAAGGATGCCCCATATTCAATGCGATGTTGCTCCATATTCAATGCTATGTTACATATCTTGTTAGAAGAGAACAATAAACAAAACTGGAATTTTTGAATTCACATGATCCTAGCAGAAAGAATGTGTTAGCAAAAATTATTGCCAATAAAAGTACTTTCTCCTGTAAATCTTGGAAAACTTTGTCACTAATAAGTAGTAGTTAAAAATAGCTTTACATGTGAATGTTTGAATGTTTGTTGTCTCTAACGTTTTAAGTAAAAAATGATTTCAGTGTAAAGAACTCAAGCTTCAGGTCAAGATAAAATTTTCCAAATGAAGCAATATATCAAAGTAATGCAAATATCTCACAAGTAGCATAGCCTTCCGGAGAAAAATATCATTTTAACTAGGGTACTTCTAAGACAACAAAACAAAATATATTCAAACAAATAGTGGCATAGATCTCATTACACAAAAATCAACAAGAAAATCGTTTACAGAAAAAGTTTTCTTTCAAAATATCCCAGTTCATAGTAAGCTTCATTCAAGAATTTTTTAAGTTGTGAGGAAATCTAGGTCACAAGGCCAACAAGAATAATGACTAAAAATGAAAAATAAAAAATCTTTAGAAAAAAATTAATTACAATTGTTTCTGGTTACAACACTAGCTTACACACAAAAAACTAACAAACATTTAAAAATAAAACGTATCATTCAAAACACAAAACACTATAAATTAGCTGAATCTAGCTACAATTACAAAACGCTGAAGATTAAAACTGAATGCACCAAAATCATGTGTATAACAAATGGCGTGACAATGTGAAACATAATAAGCAAGATGTCGATTCCATCAAATAAATGGAGTGAAAAAGAAATAGAGTTTGAAAGAATTACTTCATCATCGGTTTCTGCATCATCGCTACCAGAAGCGTATTTATCGTCGGGGCTGGACACATCTGACAGATGATTGTCTTCATTGTCTTTGCCGTCATTTTTTATCGGCTTAGTTATGACTTTGAGCTCTTCCTGGTCATCCTCTTCTTGGTTGGGAATCGATTATTCATTTTGTGGTCGTTCTTTCTCGGAGGAAGCCAGATCGTCTCATGAACTCCTACCGCGCTTGCCTATGGCTCGGCTCGTCTTCGCTATGGAAGATAGATTCCAAAACCTATATGGAAAGTCAGAACGCAAATTCAAAACCCTTGAACCAGGGAGGGTTTTAAATTTTGACGAAAAAATAAAACTATTCATCTGCAGAGGATAGATCCTTGAATCTGTAAGGAAAGCTGGAACACAAATTTGAAACCCTTGAAGCGGCCAAAGATAACCTAGTTATTATGATCTAATGACGGGTCAAAGGTAAAAGGATTAACGAAGACGTTCAATTGCTCGACTGGATCAACTTCTACTGTAGGTTCGGGTGTAAAAGACTAATATGTTATGTGGAGTGTCAGTAATTCCATATATAAATATCAGGTCTCTTACTTGACTTGCGCTAGTCTGAGAAGCAACGAGTACGAGGGGACTACACCTATAGGTTGATCGGTTGAACCAGGCTCTCTCATTTGATCAAATTTCTTGTTTCCTCGATGTATGAAGAGTCCCGTGTTGGAGATGACACACCCGAACTAATCTCTCAAGGTCCAAGTGGCTAATCGAATGGCTTAGTTCCTCGATGTATGAAGAGTCCCGTGTTAGAGATGACACACCCGAACTGATCCCTCAAGGTCCAAGCAGCTGCTTATCTGCATGAATGATGATTGAGTAAGCACAACAAAGCGGATTTTAAAATTTGGTTGAACAGATAAAACCATCCTTTCGTAGCTTTTGCTGTAGTTCGAGTGAGGCGAGGAGTGGATTTCAGTAAAACAGTAAACAGTTTTATCCACCCTTTTTTTTTATTAATCTCTTTTATTTGTTTTGCATTCTATCCATGGATTGGGACTTTTTCCTTCGTAACGCATTTGCTTTCAACTTCTTGTGCCATTTGAGAGAGGGGGGTGATGGGTTCCCGCCAAGGTTTGGAAGTTCCGGCCTTTTGTAGACAGGATTTCCTCTCAATGAGGGTCACTAGAGTAGTCCTTGTTGGTCCACTCTCGTAAGGAGAAGGTTTTCAACGAAGCAATGAGCCACTAATAATATATGGTTGATGTAATATTAGTTTAGATGTGTAGATATATTCTTGATATTGACAAATAGGTTTAAAGATATATCATTATTGTTAGATGCTAAGATATTTTATTTATAGAGTATTATAATTATAGTATTGTTCTTGTTTTAATCTTTGTTAATTTGAATATATATAAGTGCAATTAATAATTTTAATGGAGGGTGTTATAATATCAATTTAAGGAAACTGTAAAATGGATAGGGTTGTGAAATAAATACAAGGAACTTCATAGGGTTAAGGGGTGTCAAGGTGGTAGAATATTGCATTAATATAACCAGATAGCAACTTAGGAAATATGGATACAAATTTCACATATGTATATGTTGTGGTGAAAATTTAACAATGTTTTTGAAATTATTTTGTAAGGCATGACAATGGTCAAGTTTTCCATGTTTTTTAGAAGTATGTATGTGTACGTAATGGTGGAGTAAATGACTTATGTTAGGAGGGATGAGGTTGAACCCCAACAAATGCAAGCAAGGAGATCAATCTAGGAACATTGGTGGTGTGGGTCAATGAGCATTGGGCTATTTAATTTGGTTTGACATACATTTGTTTTTTTAATTGATTTTTTTTTAATGAACACAAGCAAGTGGAAATTAATTGATTTTTGACATTGCAATGTGGTAGAAGCATCTCCAAAGTTATGAAAGCACCACTTTAACTTGACAGCTACAACTAAGTGGTATTTATTCTACTAAAGTCACTCTAGACTTTGACCTAACCCTATCTTAAATAAACAACCCCCTTAACAAGGAAATTTGGTCCATGAGGGGTGAACATGTCACATGGCAATATTGAACACTTGTGAGGGAATAATAACAGACTATTTTCACCCACCAAGCAATAAGAAAGCCCCCATTAATGTTATGCATTACTTTAAATGGGTTGAGTATCGTTCGATGTCTCTAACAATCGTATTGAATGTATGTGATGTTAACTAGAAGTTAACCAACAAAACATGCCTTCAATACTGGTAACAAGACTTACACATTATTTATTGAATTGAACAATAAAATGAGGCTTTAATACTTGTAACCAATCATACATGTAGTTGATCAAGTTGACCAACCTAACACGCTTCTAATAGTGATAAAGAAAAGGTATATGTTGATAATCGGGCGACCAATTTTGTATGCCTCAACATTCGTAGTTGAACATAAATGTTGTTGATGGGGTTGACCAACCTAACATACCTCTCAAAATTGTAGTTAAACATGAATGTTGATAGGGTTAATCTCCAAGACAGTGTTAACAAAAAATAGATGTTAATAACCAACATAACACATCGTAAACAATGACAATGGAATGTGCATGTTAGTAAATAAACTAATCACATGACATGTTGATCATTAAGATGATTGACATGACACAACTCACTAAGTTGACAAACTTGAGAAACTATTGGTTTGTCATTGAAATAACATGCCTTTAATGAACACAACCAAAGGTGCATGATGTTGAAGAAGTAAACCAACATGACATACCTTTAACAATAGTAACAATGTGTGCAAGTTGTGGATTCAGAAAACCAAACTAACATACCTATGATAATCATAATCGACCATACATGCCTATTGTGATCAACCCTTCAGGAGTTCCCTTGATTTATTACAAAATTAAGCATGTCGTGCAACTCTTAGACTAAATTTGAAACATATAAAAATTAAGTTTGTATTTACTCGTTAGAATTGTGTTAAAGTGTTTCCCCTTTAAATTTCATAGGCTTGAATCTAAGGGAAAATAAGGTATGTATACCTCCATGGATTAGATAGTTAAATCATTGCATGAAGGGAATCCATTGTCCCATGAACAAGGGGGTTTCACATGCTTTAGCATTTAACCATATTATAACTTTATTAAATATTATTATTATTTTCTTGTGTTAATATGAGTGTTTTTAATATTTAATATATAGTTAAGTAGATTACCCCTTGAATAATTAGTGAAGTATTTAATATTGGATGAGAGAGTTGTAAGGTTGAAATTTCTATACCTCGTGTTAATTTGGGTGTTTGTATAATTTCAATGAAAAAATGGATTTCAATACATATCCATGGATCAATTAAAGGATTTTACACATGCCAACCAAAGACATTCAATAGTTGGGTTAGAACTAGTGGTTGGGAAGAGTTCATTTTCATATTCATCCAAGGGTTTCCAAACTAGAGAAATCAGGGCTTGTGTTTGAGTTATGGGTTAATGTTTGAAAGCATGATATGAGGAGAGGATTTAGTGCAAGTACTTCTTATGGAAAGGTCATGCACCTCTTCCTTTTTTTCTTAAAGTAAAATTGAAAGAACTGATTACAAATATATGATACATTTAATGTGTTAACCATTCACAACATCACAACATTAAACACTTACACGAGATGAAACTTAATTCATGTTCAATAGATTTTTTCCTTTGAAAAAGAATTATATGGTACCATGATATAATATAGTGATTCACCAACATTTTCCACCAAACAGATGACCTAAACGACAAATGTTATTTATGGTGAATATCATCCACCATAAACTATGATTATTGGTCACTCTGACACCCCTAAGTTTATGGTACAGGGGCTTCAATGCTGGAGAAATACCATAGCACGTGGGTTCACATTAGGGGATATATAATGAGGAAAAATGACATAATATATTGGGGGATATATAGGGGGTAAAGGGTTTTTATATTGTCATGTATAAAAAATTGAGCTCAAAGTTAATGAAAAAATATAGAGGCATATTAAAAATGTTAAAGAAAAAATAGATACCTACAATATATAGTGAAAGTAGGGGTTTTTTAAATTGGGAAGGTGTATTGGGTTTATATTGGTAGGGGGTTAAATAATGTGTTTTTTAGAGGTATTTTCCAATATATACTCAAATTAAGGGTATTTTTTAATATGCTATGATTGCACGTGATATGTTATAGGTTCATTGAGTGAAGCCCATGTGGTTTATGGTCACTCATTGAAAATGCCTCCAAGAGTTGTTTCAAGCTTTTTAAACTTATTCTTTCCCAAAAGACTGACAAGGATGTCTCATCACCGTAGCATTTTTTCTGCATCTTTCATCAAATGCTCTATAACCATGTTTTTATGTTATCCTGAATTGACATTTCAATTCCACTTGTTTTCTTCTTGCATCTTTTAAAGGGTGTCCTTCATTCTCATGGTAGACGCAGAGTCACATTCATGCGTCCTTATGTGTTTTGGGGATCGTCTCATTACTTACACTGGATTCTCTCTAAATCAATGCATGGCAGGCACAGTAAATTCAACCAAAACATATTAGCACCTAAAAGACCATCGATTTTGAGTTAATCCCTACCCTTCGCCATGGCGAAAGTTTTGGTTTGAATAACTTCTATCAATGAATAACATAATTATGAGTAAAAAGGTGATGCGGTTTGGCTTGGCACATGCTTGTTGCATTATATCAAAGAGAATAAGGGAATTTTTACCATACTCATGCATTCCATAAGCAAGAATCATTGAATTCCACAAGACGATGTCTCTTCTAGGTATTTTGTCAAAAAAATGGCATGAAAATTTGACAATTCCACACTTAGCATACATTTCTATTAGATCACTCATCAAAATAACATCAGACTCAAGCCACCTTTTGATCACATAATCATGAATCTCTTTACCTTATTGCAGAGTTGCTAAGTGTGCACAAGAAGGGAGAATGCTAGTGAGAGTGGCCATGTCTGGCCTCATACCAACCACTTGAATTTGAAGAAGTAGATTCAAAGCCTATGCTGGAGGCCCATGTTGGGCACAACCTTGCGTTAGTGCGTTGGCATTACTACAACCCTACAAAAGAGATGCATATGTATTGAAATCGACTGATATTCCCTTCTGGCTCATTTGATGGAGTACACCTAGAGCTTCGTTCAACTAGCCTCACTTGCACATGTTGCAAATGGCGATGATGCAGGTACTGAGGTTGAAAACAGTACTGACTTGCGATTCTAAATCAATGTTTTTTGTGGGAATTTTCATGGCAATCCTCCTTGGCCATTCCCTCAAGTGGGAAAACGAAATTCCAAATGAAAAAAGGCGCAAAAAATTTACCATAATTTGAGAAATATTATTTGAATATAATAAATATTTAATTTTTTTTTAAAGTCATTAAAGGTTATAAATGTTTTGATGTTTTTCAAAAAGAAAGGTAATTGAATTTGTAAGTTTTTATTTATTTATTTATTTTTTAATTGTATATAACCAATCTAGATCATTTTAACTTCAAACTGAGAGGGATCAAATATCTTTTCACTCTTAAAGAGAGTTTTTCACCGTAAGAAAGATTTGATTCCTTCATCTAGGCACTCAGTAGATCCAGAGTTAATATGGATCTAGATCGTTTAAATTATTAATTATAGTTATAGTTATAATATCTTTTTTGTTTTGTTTTGTTTTTTTTACGGAGTCAAAATTTTAAAGAGGACATCACAACATCTCTAACATGGGAGAGGAATTCATTAATTATGGAGAAACACTGTAGGCCCATTGAAAGGTTGTAGGCAGAGAAAGGGGTGTGGAGTTTCTGACTAGAGAGAGGCATTTTTTTGACAAAAGTGAATAGACGTTGAACAATGTGAGGCTTTGATATCCTAGTCAAAATGAAAAATAAGATTAAATGATAATAATGAAATTTTTATTCATGTGGTGTATTTTTTTAAGTACATAGATCTTCACCGTGATAAACCCTTTGAATACACACAACTACTCATCAAATATGTTTTTCAGATGAGATGTTGGTTTCTTATTATAAGACCCACATGAAGGAGGAGGAGTTGGTCAATTATGCATTGGAGGATGGGGTTTTCAACAAATTTGGGATAGTCACAAGGATTTTATCCATTCACATTTGGAATTTAGATCAAAAGGTCACCATGCCTCAGTTTTTAGGCCTACCAGGTCTTTAGTGATCCAGGGTAAAATATTAACACCATTAAGCAAGACCTTTTACTTCAGCTGATAATTAGAATTGCATTTAATTAAGACGTTAAAGAACATAAATGAATAATTGTAGCTGTAAATAAAAGGAGCATAAATGAAAAAGATCAACAATCATAAGAACAAGTCGTTTGATGATGGAGTTCGTCCAGGAGGGACTACATCTCCAAGCCTCGATGTCAAGATGGTGTAGGCCACTGCATTATATGTTGTAAGAAGAAGATGTACATGGATGTGTTTTCCTATGACATACAAAGAAACACTGCCCTCACGCAGGAGTTGCTTGACTTCTTTATGAGATGTTCCACTTTAGAACTCTCAGACATAAAGAAAGACTCCTATCAGTATGATCATAGCTGACATGTGATAAATAAGAGTATCCCACCAATGTTGGAAAGCAAAGGATCTCAAAATACACCTATGAAAACGAGCATCCCTCCAATGTGGCATAAAAGGGATCTCATACATGGCACAAATCCATAACTAAAAATACATCAATAACAACATAAGGCAATATCCCACGACTCATGTATCAACTGAGATCTGCAAGACATAATGTATCTCAAAGAGAAATAAATGAAGAAGTACATGGAATCCACATCATATACCTCATGCTGCCATTTTCTGAAGGCTGAGCTGCTCTGCGGCTGAATCTAAAAACACCATCAATCTTGTGGCGTCAAAAAATGTGAAAACAACTGCTCACATGTGGAAATATGACACCTACATAACCCACTTCCAAAAGTGGTTGAAAAATAAAAAACTCAGATGAAAAAACTGAGCACCATCAGACTCGTAGCATCGAGTAGTCCTGAAATGACATAAAATTTGTCCCATTTGGACAAATTCAAAATTTCACCCTCTTGAAAGTTGGCGTCAATCAAGGTTCCGCCTGCCTCTTTTTTGGATCATGGTTCCATATGACCTGCAATAAAAGAAATCATAAAACCTTGACCTATGTGCTCTCCATCTTCCGCTCAGCCTTGGCCTTGGGCGCACTGTGTAGAACTGGGTTTATATTAAAAAATCTGGGCAGAATTACCCAAGTATGCAGTTGGTGGCACAACAGTAAATCCCGAAATGGTGTGGAGGAGGTTGGGTGGTCAAACCTTGCCTCCTCCCAAAAGGCATGTTATTTTGGTTTAAATAACAACAAATGTAAATTTTTGGGGGGCGGACCCGCATCGGGTGGCCCGCCCTAAACTTCCCGCGGCCATGCTTTACGCATATGGCTTATGGTTTATTATAACCATATGTTATAAAATTTTATGGTTTTTTTGAAACATGGGATTTACGCGTGGGTGGGGCTGGCAACCTGTCGGTCGTGGGTTCTAATCCCACTGATCTCGGCATTTGATTGTATTAACACAACGGTGGTTGGAGTGGTGGGTAGGTCCACCTCCACGTGGCCTGACCCAACCATTCCATTTGTTATGGTGCGGGTTTAAACCGCTTGGTTCTGGCGATGGGGGTGGCGGGGTTGACCACCTGTCCCACACACTAATATATTGTATTGTTGCAATGCGGTTGGGTGAGGTGGTGGGGGTGGTGGCCCGCCACTTCCCATTTTTTAAATTAATTTTGTTTTATTAAAACAACTTGGCCATTTTAAAAAAAATTGAAAATGACCGTAGGAGTATTTTTAATGAGGCCACAAATTTGCCTAGAATCTGGCCTGAGCTTGTCGGAATACGGTGGCTGGAAAAAGTTGAATTTGCACCTTCCTTAAGGCTGCCGAGTCACCAAGTCAACCCAAAAATTTGACCGCTCCTAACTCCTTCATACGGACTCGGAATTGAGTGTCGTCTGCGTCGTTGGAATCAGAAAGACGAGGTCTACAACATGAAGCTAGTTCTATAACAATCTGAACACTTTGATTTTTGAGCCCTTTGTGCTAAGCCACTTGTACTTGTACCTGTTTAATCCACCTGGATCATTTAGAAAGAAAATTTAATAATTTTATAGGTTATTCATCTAGTGATTTAGAGGCCCTAACCCCTGCTCCAATTGTGCATTGTTCGGGTCCTCTTGTTTTGGCCAACCCGGGGGCGCTCGAGGCCATTTGTGAGGGGCTGCAAAAATATTCTTGGGGTTCTCTAACTCTAAGTTTGGTTTCCCTTTCATTCTTATAGAAATCATAGAAAGACATGCAATGTGTTATGAATTTTTTTATGGCTTTCAGAAGTTTCAGAAATTACGACTTTCTCTGCTTTGTTTTTTACCTGTCCTTCATCTTAAGTGTCATTGGCCTCTCAATCCTTGGACAAACTGGAGATGGCCTGGGGGATATTTTTCACCATGGGTATGGTTTGCATGATAAGAATGGGTCTTGGGGAATTTAATATCTCGAGGGTAGGAGAAAAGAGCGCTTTAGGCCCTAAATAAAGCTTGTAGAGTTAAAGGAATATGAAGTAACCCCCAAACAACCACATAGATACTCTCTAATGGATACTCGAACTTCAACTTGGATATGGGTGCCATGCCATGTTATTCTACATATAAATTAAAGAGGCACAAGAATTGATAGTATGTATGGTTTTCTAATAATAGTGTGTGCACATTCTAATAATGTGAATGCATTATTAGAATTCGTGAACATTTTTGTAATGCATGTATCTATAGGATAATATGGATTTAGAGTAAACTTCTTGATTTATATCAATTTACCATGTATAAATCAACATACTTTGAATTCAAAATAGTAAAATCATTTTCTATGAATCTAGTGCTATAATCAGCGATGGTATGTAACAATGCCACAAAAAATCCATAACAAATAGTTTGTCCACAATTAAAAATTACCAACATAAATGACTAATTCATATACTTGTTGTACTTTTTATTTGATCATATTTTTATTCTTGGACTATAATAGTCATTTCCGTTAATCATTACTGATTATGTCACTTGTTATCTAGCCATATATTTTAATCCTAGACTAAATTAGCCATACAAGTTACTCGCTTTTATTTTAGTCACTGATTATCTAGTCATATATTTTAATCCTACACTAAATTAGTCATTTAAGTTAGTCATTTTTAGTTTTTTCACCTATTATCTAGTCGTATATTTTATCCCTAGACTTAATTAGTCATTTAAGTTAGTAATTTTTAGTTCGGTCACTTAAAATTGCTCAAATTAGTAGTAATTCACTTGAAATAATTGTGGTGACTAACGCTTTTAGTCACCTAGCCACTACTTTCATCATTTTCTACTAGAGAATTTCATACCATCCTCCTTGACCAAATTCAAAGCTAACTCAACTCTTCAACACATTTGGACACCTTCTTCAATCATAACGCAAGAGGAATTTAACCTCCTTTCATTTCTCAACATTCCCTAAAGAGCCCATCCTTTCACTACTGAACAGTCCCTCATGAAACACTTCCTTCTCTTAAACACTCAAGATGACATATTATCATATGAATGCACAAAAAACATTTTGTCACAATTTTGAAATGTCCTCTAGACTGCCTTCTTTTACCATACCCCTACCTAGGAATCAATTCACATACATGCATTACGATGTCATCACATACATATCAATTGAAATATTGAAGCATAACTCAAGGAATTGTTACCCAATTCCTTTAAGCTCACATCATATATTGACATGAAAAATTCATATGTGTATGGTTTCCATAAATATATATAATGTACCTGATCATCTAATGCCCCTTTGTTGATCAATGGAAAATTGACATATGTTTTCCTAAATTTAAATATTTTTTTCTAAATTGTATTCCTACATCATTATATAACAACTTAGAGTCTATATATTTTTTGAATCTAAAAAAGTTTGAATAATTTTTTCATTTCATTGGTTGAAAAATTAATATCACATTGGAATGAAAATTCTACCAGCCACTGAATCAATAACCTTCACTTTATAGGGTCAATTGTGCTTCGAATTGACAAATTTAACTACCTACTAAATTGATAGGCCTTTTCCCAATAGGATCTATTGTGTTTGGAATTGACAAATTCGAAAAATTACCCCACTAAAGACGACTTAAACAACATAATACACTAATAAACCAACAAATTTTGGTAGTCTGTTACATTTTTGCATCCTCATAGTCACCAAGTTGAGAAGTATTCAGTGTCATGCCAAGCCACACTCTTCTTTCGCTTTTAATTTTTGACAAAAAAAATCAGAATTAACTGTGATATTCAAAAAAAAATTATAATTAAAGTTTGTTATTCTATTGTTAAAAAATTTCATTTATACATGTATGTATATTTTCTCGTGTTAAATTGTTTTGATTTTTGTTAGATTATTTTTCTTAAAAATTGAACTCTGTTTAATTTTTAAATTGCATGACCAAAATTGCGAATTAAATTTTATTACTTTGCATAAATAATTCACCTACTATTGTTTAAAATATTTACCATCAAACAGTGGAATTTTTCTTGGAAGATATCAACCAGTGGATTTTTTACTGTCATATCATGGAGACCATACTTATGTTCACAATGCCTAAATTTACACAATTGACATACAATACAACTTTGCATTTTCGTCTACTTATCATCCCTTTAAAAACTTTCTTTGGACACTGAGAAACATTGGAAGTTGGCATAGTTAATGTCCATTTCATAGAAGGTAAAATTTTCACAATATTCAATATAATATTTTTTCTTGCAACCTTCCTCTTCTACATTCGAGGTTTGCAGGACTTCTAGACCCTCCTCTTTGGTGAGAACTCCATTTTTTTGGAATCTTCGCTACCCTATCAGAATTGTAGGCACAAAACTATATTGTCATCATTTGTATCAATGGGTGACTATAAAATTCCATCCTCTGCCTCTAGAAATTCATCACCTCCTATTCCCAACAACACCATTGACATTGTTGATATCAACGGTGCCACCAGCTCGATATGTATCATCATTTTCTATAGTTAATGTCTTGCTCTTTTAAACATATTCCATTGATTTAAACTTTAGTTTTGGTTGTGTTTTTTCTTTATTAGACTCACTCCCATGAACCATGTAGATGTTATTTCATTTCGCACTCCCATGAACCATGTACATGTCATCTCATTTAATTTAATTTTGGAACCATGTACATGTCATTTCTCCAATAAAATTTAAGGAATTTGCTAGTGTATTTGGGAACCATGTACATGTAATTTCCCCCATAAACTTTAAGGAAAACCATGTACTTGTCATTTCTACCATAAGCTTTAGGACATTTTCAATAAATGTTCATTTAATATATTTTACTAATTTTTTTTTTTTTAGGGATAAAAAATCCCATTAAACATGGTTGAAAAATGGACATTATGCATAGATGTTTCATGCTATTCCAATCCAGGGAAAGAAATGATTACATATGTTATTTTCAATATTGCAACTAACAAGGTCCTCCAAAGTAAAATGAATATACTGGGAAGAACAACAAACAATGAAGCATATTATATTACATTGATAGAAGGCTTGGTAACAGCTAGGGAGTATGGATCAAATGGAATTGTAGTTTTCACCAATTCTAAAATTTTTGCAACCAAATGAAAGGCGTGTACCAAGTTAAGAAGGAGAGGCTAAAACAATTTCATGGAAAAGCAAACAATATTTTTAAACAATTTCAAATTTTTAGTATAAGACATTGTGCAAATGTTAATAAGATGTCT
The DNA here is from genome assembly GCA_034641835.2 of Pinus albicaulis. Classification (NCBI taxonomy): domain Eukaryota; kingdom Viridiplantae; phylum Streptophyta; class Pinopsida; order Pinales; family Pinaceae; genus Pinus; species Pinus albicaulis. Next base: position 1,062,611,593 of record CM076577.1, on the reverse strand, counting down.
GGTGATCTATTGTGGGGGATAGTGAAAATTCAAGATTCATCTATGAAGGATGAATTAGTGTTGATACACTCTCCTTCAAAATTTATTGATGGAAATTGTAACATATCTCTGATATGTGTGTGTATTTTACTTATAAATGCGTCATTTTAATGACCATGTGTTTTTTTCAATTATATACCAAGTGTGCTCCCACCATGTAAGCACAACTTGGTGAAATTCATGTTTTATAAAAGTAAAATGTGTAGGAATTCAACAAAGTTTTGTTTAATGTGAGTTTTACACATCATTTTGTTTATGAAACTAGCTCCAAAAATAGAGGAAAAGAGAGATCAACGCCTTAGAAATTAACCACTTCAAGGGGGAAACCTCCAACACATTACATAAATGAACAATTCTTGGATTATACAAATTACAAAACCTCCTTTCTATATATAGGAGTACATGGGGCCACAATGTGATCCTAGCCAACCTAATAATAATAATGTAAGGGCAGAATATTACAATATGGGGGTTATAGAGGTACAACAATAATAATAAGGGGGTTACACTAACAACAATAAGGGACTATACTAGTAATATAGGGACCGAACATGCTCCTCTCCTTCAAAAAAGTGTTGTCCTCAATGCTTGAGTAGTTCTGGGTTCTTATGTATAAAATTATCATCCTCCCATGTATAATCTTCAGTGGGTAAGTTCTTCCATTTGATGAGATACTTTGAAATTGATCGATTTTGTAGTTGTCAAGTTCTTGTTTCCGTTACTGCTTCAGGTTCTAATATGGTTTTTCCTTCCTCATGAAGTTCTGGAAATATTGTTTGAAATGGAAGTTTGCATTGGGAAAAATACTGAGGGGGGGGGGGGGGGGGGTGAATCAGTATTTAGAGCTTATTGAAATTTTTTACTTTTTCTTTACTAAATTCCATACACGACTTTAATGAACCAAAATCACATATACACGCGGATATCCTTAAGAAAACTTGCGTATGACTACGGATCTTATTATGCATATAATTATTTACTTAGATCAATGCATCATTCATTCATTAGATGTTTTAGTAAGTAGTAAGCATGTGAAGTAAGAACAGAATAAATCATAAAACATAAGCAACACACATAAACACTAGGATTTAAGGTGGAAACCCAATTTGGGAGAAAACCACCGCTGATGTCGTCTCTGTATTCAATATTTATTATATGGAAAATTGTTTACAAATTTGTACTGATGCAGACTCATATCAGTGCGCAGGCATCTACCCGAAAAAGGCTGCAACCTTCTCTCATTTTCCAGCTGCTACTGGAAGGGAGCTACAACCGTATGAACTCATTTACCAGCCACTACTAGAAGGGAGCTTCAAACCCCTGATCAAAACACCAGATTTTACTGGCATGAAGCTGATGCTTCCACACTGAAGGCTTCAACTCTCAGAAACACTGCAGACCACGTTTCATCAATTTTCACACTGGATCACACATTTTCAACACAACTCTTCATAAGAAAAATAATAATAAATTTCACCCAATGCTTCAATCAGAACAGTGAGATTGCTATAACTAGAACTCATAAATAGCCTAGATTTCAGAATTAGTATGCAAAATCAAACTTAACCCTAACCATTCATCATATTAAAATTCATACGCTACTTTGGTTCACTGAAACCGCGTGTATACGCGCTTTCCTTAACACCAACCTGCGTATAGATCTGTGAAGACTGTTTTCCAGAATATGATATGTCTTAGATCCAGATCTAAATCATTCAGTCAGATATATTTTCAGAATTGCAGGACCCTTGACCAGTTAGTCATCATAAAACATATTTTCTCACTCATTGAGCAGATTTTTATATAATCAACTTAACAGTATATACAACAATTAAGCAACCCAAATCTACATCAAGACTTCATCGGCAGACATTAGAAAAATAGCAGCAATAATAAAAAAATATCTGCAATAGTCTTCAGAAAACCCTAACTTCCATACGTACCTTTTCTAAATAAAACCCACGTATATACGCGCTTTTCTTGAGACAAAATAACATATAGATCTATAAATATTAATTTAGAAAAATGTTTCAGATCTATAGAACTTACCCAGATTTCTTCACTCCACTTCAAAAAACATGCACCAGGTCTCAGATCTAATCATCTCTTTAATGGATCATGCAAAAACATAGTATTTTCAGCTCTAGAGATCATGATCCATCAATATATCCAAGGGTGCATCATAAATTTAGATTTATCAATAAAACATAGTTCATCCTATGCAGATATACTTCAGAGATAAGTATTTAGTAACAACCCTTACACGTGCACACCTTGCACTATGTTTTTCTTATCCTTATATAGATTTAGCCTTTATCAATACCATGAGTCAAAACCACACAACTATTGATGGTATTCTTTTGGAGGGAATCAAATAAATGACAACGCTCAAAACTATGGGCTAATACCATGGTTATACCTCTTGGTATCATAATTTTAGAGCGCAAAAGGCATACGCGACTTGGATCATTCGTATCCGTGTGTATACACAAATTCTCTTCATAAAAAATGTGTATATACTAATTCTGAATGTATACGTGGCTTTCCTTCATAAAAGTAGCATATACATTGCCTCCATATGCAGTTTTCCTTCATCAAACCTGCGTACATTGAGAAATATTTCTTGTTTCATTTCTCTGGCACTTACTAGAATTCATTTCTTTGTCACATCTGAACTGACCTATAGAAACATCATTTTTACATCTTTAACAAAAAGGTTTCTGTCAAAATCCAACTCATCAAGTAAGTTTCCATCAAGGACAACTTCATTAAGTAGGTTGCCATCAAGGACAACGTATTGCATCATATTGCCAACAATATCCACCTTTGGACTTGATGGCAACCATGATGGTGTTTGATCACCACAAAGATAAATACATTAATCATAACCATTATTAAAACACCAAAATACTCTCCCCCTTTGACATCAAGGGAAAAGGGAAGATTAACACCAAAACAAGGTCACTCATTTCTTGTAGAAAGAAGAGCTCTGTAGATCTGATGTGTATTGAATTTACCATGCTCCCCCTGAGTTCATGCTAAATCTTCAGACATATTTTTCAATGAAGTACATGACTCTATAGCTCAACCAAGTATGACCTATACTTACATCAATGAACCAACCAAGTGGATTTACATATTTGACTGATCTACCCAACCAAGTGGGTTTACAAATATTGACTCAACTACCCACCCAAGTGAGCTTACAAATCTTAAACAAGTCCTTTCATGACTGAATATAGCAATTTTACATCATAGGTCTCAACATGACCTTTTCATCAAATTATATAAATGACTTTCATAACCAAGATGAAAAAAAATCTCAAGAGAGAGATCATAAATCAGAGACCAAATTAGAATGCCAACAATGCATCCTCTTCAAAAATGCAGGTGCTCCCCCTAAGCTTGTGCATCCTGAACACTTTCAATAACCAATTAATCAAAGCAGTTTTGTCAAGGAGATAAATATCAGAGAATGATACAGAAAGATGAAGACTGGATCAAAACAAAGATTACCCAACAACACCACATCTGTTCTGAATGCTGACCCAAATAATATCTGTTAGTAAAACCCATATGCATTTTTATGCACAGAAACTAGTGTATATACGCTATTTTCCTTTATGAAACCAGCATATCTAATTTAATCTTCTGAATTTGAGAGGATTTGATTAGAGAGGTAGAGAAAACTCCTAGCTTCTGTCTGAGATATTCAAATGCTTCCCTGGGCAGAGGTTTAGTAAATATATCAGAAACTTGTTCTTTGGAAGGAACATACTCCAATTTGACCTTTTGTTCAAGCACTTGTTCACGTAGGAAGTGATACTTGATAGGAATGTGCTTAGTCTTGGAATACATAATAGGATTCTTTGAGATACTAATAACACTTGTATTATCACATAAAATGGAGATGGGAGATGAACATTTGATTTGAATGTCTTGTAGAGTTTGCATAATCTAAAGGAGTTGTCTGCAACATGATGCAACATCCACATGTTTTTCTTCTATTGTAGATAAGGCAATATAAATTTGTTTCTCGCTGAACCAAGACACTAATCAGGGCCCCATATAAAATGCACCACCACTAGTGCTTTTTCGATCATCAACATTTCCAGCCTAATCCGCATCTATGTAAGCATGAAGAGTGAGATCAAAATTCTTTGGATACCATAGACCAAATTCTTGAGTCCCTTGTAGATATTTGAATATTATTTCTACAGCCTAAAGGTGAGACTCTTTTGGATTAGCTTGGAATCATCCAACAATCCCAACTACATGCATAATGTCTGGTCTTGTCCCAATTAGATAAAGCAAACTTCCAATCATGGATCTATGTTCTGGTTGATTGACTTTGGGAGAATCATAATGAGAACTGAGGTTACACCTAGTTACCATTGGTGTACTCACAGGTTTGCAGTCTTCCATCCCATACTTCTTCAGAATCTGCTTAAGATATTTTCCTTGTGATAAAAATATGCCATTTGTTGCTTGTTGTAATTGTAAATCAAGAAAAATTTTTAGTTACCCAAGTAAAGACATTTCAAATTCTTGCTGCATGACATAAACAAATTTCTGACTCATGGTCTCTTCATTACTTCCAAAAATGATGTCATCAACATATACAACTACAATCAGTAGTTTATCATTCTCAATTTTTGTGTATACTTTACTATCAACAGATCCCTTTGAAAAACCTTGTTGATGAAGATATTTGTGAAGATGATAGTACCATGCCCTTGGAGCTTGTTTGAGACCATATAAGTCCTTTTTAAGTTTGCAAACAAGTTTTTCATCATTTCCAAAAATGAATACTTCTGGTTGTTCTATATAAATTTCTTCTTCTATATCACCATTGAGGAAAAAATATTTAACATCCATTTGAAAAAATTTGAATTGTTGAAAGCTTGAAAAGGAAAGAAACATTCTTATGGCTTCAAGTCTAGCTATAGGAGAAAATGTTTCTTCAAATTCTATACCTTCTTGTTGTGCATACCCTTTACAAACAAGTCTAGCTTTGTTTCTAATAACATCTCCATTTTCATTTAACTTATTTTTGAATATCCATTTTGTTCCAACAAAATTTTTATCGTTAGGTCTTGGAACGAATTCCCAAGTATGATAATTTTCAATCTGATCAAGCTCTTCATTCATGGCTTGAATCCAACATTCATCATTACTAGCTTGATTTACATTTTGTGGTTCAATAGTGGATAAGAATGCTAGATAGCTAGGGAATCCTACAAAAGTTCTTCTTGTTTGGACACTTGATCCTTTTTCTCCCAAAATTTGAGATTCTGGATGATTCTTTTGAACATACCTGGATGGAGGCTTTTTAGATAGATCTTCTTCTAGTGCTTCATTGGGTTCACCTTCTATATTGTTGCTATTTGATGAAGGAAAATATACATCATCATCATCTTCATTTGTTGTTGTTATTTCCCTTTTAGGAGCTAAGAGAGACTCATGAATTACAACATCAATACATTCAACAATCTTCTAAAGTCTTTTATTGTAATACTTATATGCTTTACTTCTTGAAGAGTAGCCAAGAAAAATTCCTTCATCTGCTCTAGTTTCAAATTTACCAAGTTGTTCATCATTGTTATTGATAAAAAATTTTCTTCCAAAAACTCTAAAATGATTTACAGTGGGAAGACTACCATACCAGAGCTCATAAGGAGTTTTATCATTGTTCACACGAACATGAGCCTTGTTAAGAATATTTACCACGGTATGTGCAACTTCTCCCCAAAAGGTTTCGGAAGTTTCAGATTCATCAAGAATAGCCCGGGCCATTTGTTGAACTGTTCTATTCATCCTTTCTGCCACGCCATTTTGTTGTGGGGTTCCAGCTACAGAAAAATGTCTCTTTATGCCATGATGTTCATATAAATCATAGAGTTCATCTGATACATTCTGAGAAGTTTAGAACTTTTTACCTTGGTATCACCTTCATAGCTTAGAATGATTTTGTCCCATATCTCCTTTGCTGTATTGAATTGCATAACTTTGACAAATTCTAATTCATTCAGACTTCCCAATAATGCATTGACCGCCTTTGCATTGGTTTCATAGTTCTTTCTTTCTGCCGCATCTGTTGGAACTGATGTTGGATATTGATAACCTCCTTCAACTATAGCCCATACATCTGCTCCAAGAGACTAAAGATAGGATATTTTCCTTGTCTTCCAGAAGATTAAATTGTTTCCGTTGAAGAGAGGAGGCCTAATAGATGTTGTCCCATCTTGATTGCTCATCTTAGCTGATCTTCCTTCTAGCGATTAAGCTTCTTTAGAAGGACCTGATCTGATACCAATTGTCGGGAAAAATACTGAGAGGGGGGGAGGGTGAATCAATATTTAGAGCTTACTGAAATTTTTTACTTTTTCTTTAATAAATTCCATACATGACTTTAATGAACCCAACTCACGTATACACGCAAATATCCTTAAGAAAACTTATGTATGGCCAGGGATATTATTATGCATATAATTATTTACTTGGATCAGTGCATCATTCATTTATTAGATGTTTTAGTAAGAAGTAAGCATGTGCAGTAAGAAAAAAATAAATCATCAAACATAAGAAAAACACCTGAACACCAGGATTTAACGTGGAAACCCAATTCAGGAGAGAACTACCACTGCTGTCGTCTCTATATTCAATATTTATTATATGGAAAACTGTTTACAATTTTGTACTGATGCAGACTCATATCATTACGCAGGCATCTACCTGTAGAAGGCTGCAACCTTCTCTTGTTTTCCAACTGCTACTAGAAGGGAGCTATAATCCCCTGAACTCATTTACTAGCCACTACTGGAAGGGATCTTCAACCCCCTGATCGGAACACCAAATTTTATTGGGAGGAAGCTTATACTTCCACATTGAAGGCTTCAACCCTTAGAAACACTGTAGACTACGTTTCATTAATTTTCACACTGTATCACGCAGCTTCAATACAACTCTTCATAAGAATAATAATAATAACCTTCACCCAATGCTTCAATCAGAATAGTGAGATCACTGTAACCAGAACTCAAAAATAGCCCAGACTTCAAAATCAGTATGCAAAATCAAACTTAACCCTGAACAGTCATCATCTTAAAATGCATACGCTACTTTAATTCAATGAAACCACGTGTATACACGTTTTCCTTAACGCCAACCTTGCATATAGATCTGTGAAGACTGTTTTCCAGAATATGATATGTCTCAGATCCAGATCTAAATCATCCAGTCAGATATATTTTTAGAATTGCAGGGCCCTTGACCAGTCAGTCATCATAACACATATTTTCTCACTCATTGAGCAGATTTGTACATAATCAACTTAGCAGTATATACAAAAATTAAGAAACCCATATCTACATGAAGACTTCATTGAAAGACATAAGAAAAATAGCAGCAATAACAAAAAAATCTCTGCAATAGTCTTTATAAAACCCTAACTTCTATACGCCCCTTTTCTGAAGCAAACCCACGTATACACGCGATTTTATTGAGACAGACTAGCGTATAGATCTATAAATATTATTTCAGTAGAATGTTTTAGATCTATAGAACTTACCCATATTTCTTCACTCTACTTCGAAAAATATGTGTCAGGTCTCATATCTAATCATCTCTTTAATGGGTCATGCAACAACATAGTCTTTTCAGGTCTAGAGATCTTAATCCATCAATCTATCCAAGGGTGCATCATAACTTTAGATTTATCAATAAAACAGAGTTCATCCTATGCAGATATACTTTAGAGATAAGTATTCAGTAACAACCCTTACACGTGCACACCTTGCACTACTATCTTCTTCTCCTTATATAGTATTAGCCTTTATCAATACCATGAGTCAAAACCACACAACTGTCGATGGTATTCTTTTGGATGGAATCAAATAGATAGCACAATGCTCAAAAATGTGGGCTAATACCATGGTAATACCCCTTGGTATCATAATATTAGATCGTAAAAGGCATACACGAATTGGATTGTTCGTATCTGCATGTAGTCACAACTTCTATTCATAAAAACTGCGTATATGCTAATTCTGAATGTATATGTGGGTTTCCTTCATAAAAGTAGCATATACATTTCCTCCATATGCGGGTTTCCTTCATCAAACCTGTTTATACATTGAGAGATATTTCCTATTTCATTTCTCTGGCACTTACTAGAATTCCTTTCTCTGTCACATCTGAACTGATCGGTAGAAACACCATTTTTACATATTTAACAAAAAGGTTGTTATCAAAAGGAAACTCATCAAGTAGGTTTCCATTAAGTACAACTTCATTAAGTAGGTTTCCATCAAGGAAAACATATTACATCATATTACCAACAATTTTTCCCCTATAACCTTCTTTAAGTATGAAACATGTAAAACTCGATGCACTCGTGAAGAAGTGGGAAGCTTCAATTTATATGCCATAGTACTTTCGCAATAATTTACTATCCTTCTTAGCTTGCTTGAGGGACATTTGTTTGAATGGTTGTATCCATAAAATTACCCAGTCTCCTACATGAAAACTTCTCTCACTATGATGTTGATATGCCTGTTGTTTCATTCGATTTTGTGCCAAATTTAGGTTATCCTTTAAGAGTTGAAGAACTTCTTGTTGATTCTCAATGTGTTATTCCACTGCTTGAACCTTAAGATTTTCCCTTAAAGAAGAGGTGATGGATAGTGGATGATATCCATAAAGTGCCATAAATGGGGTCATTTTTGCTGCAGTATGGAAGGAAGTGTTATACCACCATTCAACAAGAGGTAACCACTTGACCCATTGTGCTTGCTTATCATATGCAAAACAACAAAGATATCCTTCCAAAAATTTATTCACTATCTCAGTTTGACAATCGGATTGAGGATGAAAATATGAGTTATGAGCTAGTTGAGTACCTAAATAAGAAAATAATTCTGTCCAAAAATTTTCTGTAAAAATGGGATCTCTGTCACTTACAAAAATCTTCGGGTTTCCATGTAGCTTTTGAATTGTTTCCATAAATGCATTAGCAACTATACTTGTTTTAAATGGATGAGATAATGCACAAAAGTGTGCATACTTGGTATGTCTATCAACTACCACCATGATGACACTCTTTCCTTTGGACTTAGATAAATCTGTGATAAAATTCATTGAAGTATCCTCCCAACATTGACTTGGAATGGATAAAGGTTGTAGAAGACCCAGGGTGTTAATTGTCTCAACTTTATTTTGCTTGAAAACCAAACTTTTTGCCACAAAATTTTGAATATCAGATTTAAAGCCATCCCAAAAAAAATCTTTCTTCACCCTGTGGTAATTTAAAAAAATCCTAAGTGTCCTCCTATAGGAGAAGTGTGCAATTCGAAAAGAATATTTTGTTTTAGTTAGGAATTCTTGCAAATATATAAGCAATATTTGTACCATATGGAATCATTTTTCCAACTAAATGTATCAGATGTACTAGGATCTTGCTGCAAATTTTGAATGAGTTTCCACACTTCTTCATCCTTGTTCCATTCATCCCTTGATTTGGTTATCCAATCAGGTTGGATAATAGAAATGGCACAAAGCAATGCTTCCACCTCTTCATCCTTTCTTGAGAGTGCATCTACAACAACATTTAGCTTCCCTCTTTTGTAGATGATTTCAAAGTCATAACCCAACATCTTTGTGACCCATTTTTGCTACTCTTTTGAAGATATTCTTTGTTCCAAAAAGTGTTTAAGACTATCATGATCAGTTTTTACCTTCAAGTGTCTTCCCATTAGGTAAGGTCGTTATTTCTTTAGAGCATGTAGTATTGGAAATATTTCCTTCTCATAAATAGCCTTTTCTAAATACTTTCCTTTTATTGTATGACTTTCAAAAGTAATGGATCTTCCTTCTTGCATTAAAACAACACCAATTCCATTTCATAAGGCATCACATTCCATAATAAATGTTTTTATGAAGTCTAGCATAGCTAAGACTGGTGCTAGGCACATTTCCTCTTGAAGATGTTCAAAGGCCTTAGTTGCTTCAGGAGTCCATGAAAATGCATCTTTCTTCAATAATGTTGTTAGAGGTGCTGCTATTCTCCCATAATTCTTAAAAAACTTGTGATAATACCCTATTAACCCAAGAAATCCATGCAACCTCTTGATGGTTGTGGGTACATTCCATTCCTTAATGGATTTAATTTTGTTAGGGTCTACCTTAACACCCTAGTGAATACAATATGACCAGATATTCCACTGCTTGTACTCCAAAGGAACATTTGGATGTTTTTGCATATAATTATTTCTCCTCCAATAGTTTGAGCACCCTGTCAACATATTGAACAAGATCCTTCCAAGACCTATTGTAGATTAGTATATCATCAAACAATACTAGAAAAAATTTTCTAAGGAAGGGTTTGAAAATGGAATTCATCAACCTTGAAATGTAGAAGGTGAATTGGTAAGCCCAAAAGGCATGAATAAAAATTCATAATGACCCTCATGAGTTCGAAATGTTGTTTTCAGAATATCTTTAGTCTTCATTCTAATTTGATGATATCATGAACAAAGATCCAACTTGGTAAAATAAATTGCTCCATGTAATTCAACCAATATTTCATCAATCACAAGAATGGGAAATTTATCTTTAATAGTGAGCTTATTGAGCTCCCTATAATCCAAACACATGTGCCTAATCCATCCTTCTTATGCACCAATACTACTGGAGGAGAGAAATAACTTTGATTAGGTTGAATTATACCATTCTCTAACATTTGTGCAATCATATGTTCAATTTCTCTCCTTTGGACATAAGGATATATGTAAGGCCCGATGTTTGGAGGAACACTTCCTAGAATAAAGTGAATAGCATGATCATGATCACAAATAGGTGGGAGTCCTTTGGGAGTTTCAAAAACTGTGGAATAATTGTCCAAGAATTTTTGGAGATCTGGAGAAATAAATGATTTTGATGTTGGAACTTCTAGTGAGCATAATTGTGAAATTATGCCTCGTTTTTCTTTCTTCATAAGATTTGTCATGAAATTAGAGCTTATTATATTTCCTCGCTTCCCTGTGATACCCCATAATTCGATTTCCTTTCCTTCCGAAATTTTTTTCAAGAAAAGTTCTTGAAAATTAAAAGCTATCGTCCGCAAAGATTGTAACCATTGTACTGCCAAGACAACATCAACACCTCCCATTGGGATGGAAAGCATTGGACTATTCAATACATATTCCCCCATAGCTAGCTTGATATTACGTCATTTTCTAGGGAAATTTATAGTTCCTTCATTTGCAACCATCACTTGACATTCTGGTGCTGGGTATAGGAAAAAATTTAATTCCCCGGCTACCTTACAATGAATAAAATTATGGGTATTACCCGAATCAATCAAAACTATTACCTTTTTCTTCTTGATCTGTCCTTCTTTATTGAGAGTTTAAGGAGTGGTAATTCCTTCCAATGCATTACAAAATATGGTCAGACTCATTTCTTCTTCTTCTAGGGTTGGTTCTTGGTGTATATCCTCTTGACGTTTCTTGTTCATTTTCTTCCTCCTCTTCACAATCTCTGTAAAATAATTTCTTCTCAGCACACTTATGACCTTTAGTGTATTTTCTATCACAACTGTAGCAAAGCCTTTATGCTCTATTTTCTTCCAATTTTTGTGGTGTCAACCTTGTAGGTTGTATAAGTATAGGAGTAGCAACAATTCCATCTTTATAGATGTGAGTGGTAGGATTCCTTGTTGCCATAATTTTACATTCAATTTTTCTTTCTAATCTGAATGCCTTCTCCAATGAATCAGGTTCCCAGATGAAAACTTCATGTTGGATGTTATCCCTTAAAGTCCCTATGAAGACATCAATCCTATGTTCCTCTGGAATACCAATTACCCTTATATTCAAATTTTGGAAGTCCTCATTGTGCTCCACCACTGAACCCTTTTGTTGAGATTTATCAATTGGCTAAAGAAGGCATTTCTCTTTGTATCCTCATAATGTGCTATCATTTCCTACGTAAAAATTGACCATGCGATATTTTTTTTATGGGAACAAAGCCATCGATACCATACAAATGTATTTTTTTATAAATGCAAAGTTGCAATGCATACCTTTTGTGTGTTTTGCATATTATTGAGATCAAAATATTGCTCCATTTGTAGTATCCATGTTATGGGATCGTTGCCATCAAACTTCCTCATATCGATCTTTGGTATATGGTGGTTCTTCCACGCAACATTAGAGTTTATAAAATCATAATTAACATTTATTTTTTTCTTATCATGAGTTTCCTCTACTATCTTTTCGCCATTAGGAAACATTTCTTGTGTCAACTTTGTCAAACCTTCCATGTATGCTTTTGGATAGTTCTTCATGCTTTCCATGTTGTCTTTGTTTTTTTCTTCCATGTAATCCATCTTATCTTCCATGCCAGCTTCCATTCCTTCCATGCCTTTCTTCAAACCATCGATCTTAGCCTCCATGCCTTTCTTCAAAACTTCCATTTCATTTTTTGTTGCTCTTTGCAAGAGGAAAATTTGGTGCACTTCCTCTTGTAATTTTTACATGTTATGTTGTAGTTCTTCATCTTCATGAGTCATAGTAGAGACTTATAAAGGCTTAATGGGTGTTAAATTCTTTTTAGGGCGCATTTTAGAACCCAATACTGATATCTATTTCATGCTTTTAAGGAGCTCTATAATGAAACTGAATTATCTCTGTAATTGCGGACCTTCAATATCTGAAATTATGCCCTATAGTAGCCCTCTAAATCTTCTTTCCAATTCCATAGGTATGACCTGATTTGGATTCTTCAAGATAAATTTATGCTCAATCTCCCACAACGACATAATTATGGACTAGTTTAGTAGAGCGAATTTGTACGATGTGTCACGTGTCACTGTTTCCTCCTTCGTCTCTAAAATTTCTACATAGGAAACTACAATCCATGTACTTGCAGCCATGTTTTACAGAATTCCAATCTGACACCCAGAGAGAGAGTTATGATTATTTTCCCACGGTCACCTCTTTGAGATGAAATTTAGGAGCTTGAATACAACCTAACTTCCACAGATCCTATCTCCAAAAATATTGTGAACCAAGATATGAAATTTTACAGGAAATTCCTTAAGAGTACTACTTTTCTCTATAAAAATTTCAGCTTCTGAATCTTTGTAGGAAAAATGTTATAGTGAAAATTCCATGATGACTTTTTTTAGGTGAAATTCAGGATCCTGAAAAAAACCCTAACTTCCATAGATCATATCTCCAAAAATATTGTGAACCAAGATCTAAATTTTATACATGGTGTTCCTCAGGATTTCTGCATCGCTCTGTAAAAATTTCATGTTTTGAACCTTCATATAAAAAAAGTTATAGAAAAAATACCACGATGACCTGTTTGGAGCAACAAAACCCTAGAATCCAAATCTCTAATACGAAATGTTATGAAACCAACTCCAAAAATAGAATAAAAGAGAGATAAATGCCTTATAAATCAACCACTTTGAAGCGGAAAGCTCCAATACATTACATAAATGAACTATTCTTATATGATAGAAATGAAAAAATCTCCTTTCTATATATAGTAGTCCATGGGGCCACAATGTAATCCTAGCTGACCTAAAAATAATAATGTAAGGGCACAATAGTAACAATATGGGGGTTACGGGGTACAACAATAAAAATAAGGGGGTTACAGTAACAACAATAAGGGACTATACTAGTAGTATAGGGACCTAACAAATTTGTGCTTTGAAAGTTTTGTGTTTTACATAATTTGTGTTTGTGCTCAAAATTTGTGTACTAAATTACATTAATTTTTTGAATTCTTTTGAATTTATTTTAAATAGTAATTTAAAACTAATTGTAAATCTCAACTATAGATATCCATATGTAATATCCCTAATTTTCTGATTTTAAAAATAGGCAGTCAAAGGCTCTAAGGATCAAGTGGACCCCAAGGAAAACATTTATTATGGATATATTTTATTAAATTAAATTAATAAAATTAAAAAGGAATTAATGGTGCAAAGACTAGATAATGATTAGAGATTGGGAATCCAAATCCATGAGGATGGATAAGGATCATAAGGCTTTCCTAGCTCTCCAAAAATTCTTGGAGAAAATAAAATAAATATTTCATTTTATATTGGAGATAAAAATATAGAAAGCTAACCCAGTAAAGAGGAAAGTTACTAGGAAGAGGTGGAATAAAACTAGAAGGAGGAAAGCTAGTTTTAAAGTAATTTTGTGAAAGAAACAAAAGGAAAGCATAGGAAAAAAGGAAAACAACATCTTGATTAACTAGACGTAGTTAGGGAAACATGATTATGGGAAAGCAGGCTTAAATAAGAAAATTCTGGTTAGACAAGAGTTTTCTACTGCTAAAAGCTTGATGTCTGCTGGGGGGGAGTTGTGGAGAAAGAGCTCAAAGGTTGGGTGGAAACTAGTTGTAATATCCCAAAAGGGAGAATGCAGTAATACTGAAACACAATATAAGATTTGCAGCAATGTAAAAAATGAATCTATATACACATCAAAATGCACAGAAATAGATAAGCCATTTTATTATATTGGAGGTGAAAAATAAAGTACAACAGTGCTAAAAATATGAGACACTAAAGCCACAAGGGTGGCCTAGAATGACCTTGTAATGATTCCCAAAGAGGGACTGTGTAACTACTAAACTGCTGGAAGGTAAACTGTGTTGTTCCTACTGCATCTATAGGGACTGCATCTGCCTGAAGGATAGAAAGAAAGATATAGGAAGAATGGGAGCTCCGATGATGCTAAAATTATAGATTTGGGCTCAATGATGGATTCCCACGATAAACGACAAGGGGTTTCTCAGATCTGTAAGTCTAAGACAACCAACCTCTTAGGGCTTCACATATAGGCTGTTGAAAATGTAGATCTAAAGCTAGATATGATGATATGATGGCTGCAATAGTGCAAAATCATATCTATGCAACAAGGGCTAACCTTTTCTCTAGATCCTTGGGCTAAAATATCAAGATCTAGCTCCTCCAATCTCCTCCACTGAAAATAGTTGTTGTATGAACAACAAATTTAGAAAACTGCACTGTCAGAGAGGGAGGCTCAATAGCCCGCTGCTAGATGTGTCAAATAAGCTCCTGAATGATGGAAACAATAGATCTAATGTGAGGATATGATCCCTCACAGGATTTCCAGATAAATACTGGAAACTTCCTTCCTCCAACAGATCTACAGGACTGAACTGTGCAATCATTGAAGGGACTGCTACTGCATCAAGGTAAAACCGAATGGTATGAATGCCAGCTATAGATCTTCTGCTCTTGAATGGTTAGATCTAAAGAACAAAGTGGTAGGATGAATCCTCCACTGGTTTCATAGCTAAATGCTAGAAACAACCTCATGAAGATGGCACCAGTGCTTGATAAGGAATCAAGAACAATCCTCCTTCCATAGCTACTCAAAGATAGAGACGGGATTCTCGCTCGGGAGCACCTTGTGCTAAAAAATATTGTAAACTCTACTAAACAGCCCAATCCTACATATAAATGTCCTAAGACAAATCTAGATCTAAAGAGATCAAGAAATGAATAATCCAAATCATGCCTTCCATTGTGCCTTCACCTTCATTATATGCATGAGCCTTCCATAGCCTAGGCCCACTCCAAATCTGCGTTGTACATGTGGAAATAGTCTCCATGTTTTACTGCGCTGTGGTCTCATGTCCTCCATCAAGTTCACATGGGGTGATAACCCTCTCCATCATATGTGCATTAAATTCACCACTTCCTCCACTATATTATCATAAGTCCTTCATGATCTTCTTTGAATGCAATATGATATCAGTTGACCTTATCAAAGATCCTCATGATTTTATATTTAAGATCCATGATCTTATTTGACTGTTTCATCCTCCATAACCTATCTCATAAATGAGACATGATCTGTATTAATGGAGCTTCTCTAATAGTGGTTTTAGATCTAGATCTAGAATATCCACATACACACATTAAAAGTGGATTTTATTCATCTTTGAGGTTTGTGGGTCCCCCTACCCTTTTATTTACTTAATTTATTAAGAAAATCAAGAACTCTAATATTCCAAATATCATGTGAAATCTTGAGAATATTACAGTCCCTGCCCGGTAAAATATTTCTTGTGCTTAAGCAACTCAATAGGTAGATGAAAAGCCATTTATTCCCCTCCAAATGGCATCAACATAAGGAAGGCTTCCTCCATTTTCTGCAATTTGTTGTGCATGTTTGGTTCCAAAGTTGCCTTTTAAAAATATATAGAATGACCTCCAACTGTATGGTTATATGTCCTCCTTCCACCATGAAGCACCAAGTGACAACCATATGATGTCCAACATCATCATTAATACATGAGATACATGAAATCAAGTGGCTCTTTTCACAAATGAAAAACTCCATCTCACAATATATCTCTCCATCCCATGCTTTATGAATTAGATTGAGCATTGACATGCTCTCATCCTTAGCCCTGTTGGCCTTGTTGGATCCAAGCATCATTCCAACATTATGCAAAAGAAGAAAAGGAGATATATGGGTAGACAAAGATGTCAAACCATATTCTCCCAATAGTAGCCACCGGAGTAAGGCCCTTTATTTCCATCCACCATCTCCTCCATGTAATATGGAAAAGCCAAACTCTCCCAAAAGCAACCAAAGCAATAAGAGATATTGCTGATTTCTCTTCTCCTCATGTGCATCATGGAGTAAAAACATACTGATAGACATGTGGAATGTCACATTAGCCCAATACAAAAAAACACCATCAATACACATCATGAGAGCATCATGCCAAGTTTTACCCAATACAAAACACATAGACATAGGAGATGTCATGTGGTGGCAAAACTCTCTCAAGGGAAACCAAAATGAACATGCCTTCTTTTGCTGCATTCTATCATTGATAAACAAGGCATGAATCAGAAAAATATAAGCTATTGGGTGTTAACCATACTCATTCAAGAGCAACCAGCGTAGCCATGCCTTCTTATTCATTTCATAAGTGTTTTTCAAGGCATGGATCAAAGAAATAGGAGCCTTTGGGTAGTGACAGAAATATCCCAAGAGAAACCAACATAACCAAGCTTGCTAGATCATGTCATATATCTACAAGTGGTCATGCAACCCCTTTCTTATCATCCTCACCCACTCATCCCACTGTGGATGATGAATTATGTAATGCATAATCATGGCATCCTCCATTTGTAGAATACCATCCTCCCCAAACTGATGAAGAACTTTGCACTTCATGAAATGTTGAAGTGGACCTCCAATGAGATCTCTCAAGGAGATTCTCTTTTCACCAAATGCCCTCCAAAAACAATGAAGTTTTGGATCTGCTGCAGGTAGAATTTTCTATTTGAGCAGTAAGACGCTCATTAATAAAGTGTCATCTAGAAAGGAGAAAAGTTTCCTCATCTCAAGATGTCTACCATCTACCATATTTACCTCCATTTCTTCATGAATGAAGCTACCTTCATAATGCTCCAAGAATGACAGGGCCTCTTCATTTTCATAGCTACTAAGTGATAGTGCTATAGATCTTCATGGTAATACATGTGCTATCTCAAAGCAAGGCACAATACTGATCTCATAACCAGTTATTGTACATAGGATCAAGCTCATCCCATTTTCTAAAACTCTACACTTCAACTCAAAGTGTTGAATGTAGCTTAATAATGATGAACTGGAATAGTTCTTAATCTCCTCCTTGATTAGATGAAGGGTCCTCTGCATTGTGATATGTTTCTGCTTCAAATCAACATTTTGATCTAGCCCTTGGTTATGCATTGGCCCTGATGGCATGTCCTCATAAGTTTCAATAAGATCTACTGAAAAAATATGTGATGAAATTTCATGCATAACATGGATCAACTAATGTGTGGAAATATCTTTCTAGAACACAAGAGTTCCTCCAACAAGGACAATAATGTCTCCAACTGTTGGTAAGAGTGATGGCTGCTCTTATCCAAGCGTACAAGCACTGGAATCTTCCTCCTCTTCCTCATGCATCTCCCGAAGAATGCATGGGACTCTATGTGTTAAAATCTCAAGAATATATTGCAAAGTTGCAAGTGTCTCTTCTCTGGATGCAAGTACTTCTACAGCTAGTGGTGAATGTAGTGACTTCTTGTCCAGAGTGACAAGATTGACATCCTCCTTTATTTCTTTAGGAAATGTTTCTTTGTGGTACATCTCTTTTTTCTTCACATCAAACTTCTTCCTCAACTTGTGAAAAAAATCTAAATACTTAGTCACCTTTGCATGCTCCATGTAACCAAACCACCAATCATTGGCTTCACCTAAAATATTAAGTGCTTCAATTTGGACAGCCTCTTCTTCAGCTATAGGATGTAGCCTGAAAAATGTATCTAACTCTTTCCTCCAAGAGATCCATCAAATGTAGAAAAATATAATCTATTGCGCCTCTTCCTTCTATTGCTGTTATAGGATCCTCTTTCTTCTTTGATTTGGAAGAATTATTGGAGAGTTAGAATCTCTTTGAATGCTCTAGACTATGATTTTTACTCTTCAAGATACAGAATGAGAGTCTAATGAGTCTGAGGTTCTTTCCTCTATTCATTTATACACCTCTCACCTTCTCCAAATAAAGTGGGCATTGTGGATCTATGGGGAGATCTATGATTCTCTGGTTTTCTTCTTTGTTGATAGGAAGTGCATGGGTCTTCCTCATCAAATCTTCTTCTTGGATCTTCTTTCTACCTTTCCTTCTTCATTTTATTGACCCCTTTGGAGAGATGTTGAATGGATATAAAGGAAAGAGTGGTATAATTATCCTCCTTCATGATAGATCTAATCTATCTGCTTCTTCTTTTGTTGTAAAAGATGAAGTGTCCACAAGCTGAGCCAAAGATAATGCTTTGATACCACTGTAATATCCCAAAAGGGAGAATGCAGTAATATTGAAACACAATATAAGATCTGCATCAATGTAAAAAATAAATCTATATACACATCAGAATGCACAGAAATAGCTGAGCCATTTTATTATATTGGAGGTGAAAAAACAAGTACAACAGTGCTCAAAATGTGAGACACTCAAGCCACAAGGGTGGCCTAGAATAACCATGTAATGATTCCTAAAGAGGGACTGCATAACTGTTGAACTGTGGGAAGGTAAAATGTGTTGTCCCTGCTGCATCTATAGGGACTATAACTACCTGAAAGATAGAAAGTCATATCTAGGTAGAATGAGAGTTTTGATGATGCTGAAATTGTAGATCTAGGCTCAATGATGGATTCCCAAGATAACCCAGAAGGGGTTTCTAAGATCTGTAAGTCTAAGGCAACCACCCTCTTAGGGCTTCACATATAGGCTACTCGGAATATAGATCTGAAGCTAGATCTGATGATATAATGGCTGCAATACTGCATAATCAGATCTATGCAAGAAGGGATAACCCTTTCTCTATATCCTTGGGCTAAAAGATCAAGATCTAGCTCCTCCAATCTCCTCCACTAAAAATAGTTATTGGATGAACACCAACTTCAAAAAATTACACTATTAGAGAGGGAGGCTCAATAACCTACTTCTAGATCTGTCAAATAAGCTCCTGAATGATGGAAATAATAGATCCAATGTGAGGAGATGATCCCTCATAGTATTTCCAGCTGAAATACTGGAAACTTCCTTCCTCCAATAGATCGACAGGACTGAACTGCACAATCCTTGAAGTGACTACTACTACATGGAGGTAAAACCCAATGGCTTGAATGTCATATATAGATATGCTGCTCCTGAAAGGATGGATTTGAAGAACAAATTCATAGGATGGATGCTCCACTGGTTTCCTAGCTGAATGCTAGAAACAACCTCCAAAATATGGCACCAATGCCTGATAAGGAATTAAGAACAATAATCTTTCTAGAGCTACTCAGAGAAAGAGGTGGGATTCTTGCTTAGGAACACCCTGTGCTAAAAATCACTGCAAACTCTGCTAAAGAGCCCAAGCCTGCATAGAAATGTCCTACAAAAAATATAGATCTAAACAGATCAAGAAATGAATAATCCAAATCATGCCTTCCATTGTGCCTTCACCTTCATTATATGCATGAGCCTTCCATAGCCTAGGCCCACTCCAAATCTGCATTGTACATTTGGACATAGTCTCCATGTTTTACTGCGTTGTGGCCTCATGTCCTCCATTAAGTTCACATGGGGTGAAAACCCTCTCCATCATATGTGCATTAAATGCACAACTTCCTCCACTATCTTATCATAAGTGCTTCATGATCTTCTTTGAATGCACTATGATCTCAGTTGACCTTATCAAATATCCTCATGATTTTATATTTAAGATCCATGATCTTATTTGACTGTTTCATCCTCCATAATCTATCTCATAAATGAGACACGACCTCCATTAATGGAGCTGCTCCACTACTCCATGGTTTTAGATCTAGATTTAGAATATCCACATACACACATTAAAAGTGGATTTTATTCATATTTTAGGTTTTTGGGTCCCTCCACCCTTTTATTTACTTAATTTATTAAGAAAATAAAGAACTCTAATATTCCAAATATGATGTGAAAATTTGGGAATATTACACTAGTATACCAGAATTGGTATTCATATATTAATTCATTTTAACTTTGCATTTATTATTATTATTCGTATTATGGTGAAGTAAATTTATAGGGATATACTTGATAAAAATCTGTTCATGAGTAGATGTTATACCTTAACAAAAAGGTTAAAAAGACTAAGGAGAAATGTATTGGTACTTATGTACATTTAACAGAGTAAGCTATACTAAATATAGCAGTTCTCCGTATGGTTTTATAGACCATAATCTGAAAAGTACCAACTCTCAGAATGTCTCAACCTTGATGAAGGTTTATACTTGAGGTTAGGTGACTCTCCGAAATTATTACTGATTAATATTATTGTCCTAGTATTATTTTGCAAATCAGTAAATTCTATAAATGAAGCACTATAGAATGGAATTAAATATGCATGAAAATTAATGTGGAATTGGTATAGTCAGGAAAATATTATGCTGAAGTATAACTGAACAGAGAAATACAAGAACTGAGACATAATAAAGAGTGAGTAATATATTTCAAAGAGGAATTCAAATATTGTTATTATAACTGAATTAACAACTTTTAGAAAAGTATTACATAGGAGTTTCAATAGAAATTCATTAAAGGAGGAAAGAGTTTATGAAATACATTACAGAGTCATGTAAAAATAAGGATATGAATCCATATATTTATAGAGTTCAATTAAATCTGAGTATAATGAAATTATACAAGTGGGTAAACTCTGTCCCATATAAAATAAACTATACAAGCTCTCTGAAACCTATGCAGAGATATCATATCAGCAAGGTTCCCCAAGTGAGTTATGGGACCAACCTAAAGAGGAAAATCCACAATTATGATTGAATAAGGAAGGCTATAAACTATATGCTAATTAAAGAGGGTGTAGAGAAGTATTTGCACAATACAAAAAACTAGGAATTAGTTTTGGTTCATGAATATAAATATGAAAGGAAATAATTTATAGATTTTTAAACCCCAAAAGGATAAGGAATTTCTTGAGGGACAGAGGTAGAATATAAAACTTGAAAGTAACAAATTTATTTATTACAGGAAATGGGGTTAGGTATACATCATAAGTAGAAATAAATAAATTTAACTCCATGACATTGTACCTTAAAAATCATGACTTGGGATGAAAGGAAATGGTCCTACAAGGAGTGATAATTCCCGTATCAAATTCAAAAGAGTTAAAGGGATTAATAATTCCATGAACAAAGTAAAACAAACCCAATAGAAAAAAGGGTTTAAATTGGAAGTACTAGAACATAATATTCTATCATTTCACAAGATATAAGAATTTGAGTTAAAATTATATCACCTACTTCTATGAAAATACTGGCTAAGAAATCAAGAAGTTCCTAAGTATAGTATACAAACCCAAATTGGTATTTAGGAATAATTAAAATGCATTCTCGCACATATATTGAAGATTCTACCATAGAGATTAAAGATGGTAACTAAATAAATCTATAACCCTATGAAGGTATCAGAAATGCTTGAACTTCACGAGGACGGCTAGACCGAAACTGTATCAAAATAAGAGAGAAAGAATGTAAGAAGTGGGGCAGATTACTTGTAAGAGAAGGTAGTGCCGTAAAGAGAATACCTTGAGGACAGAACGAAAGATAGGAGATATCATACGTCTGTGTTCACCTTCAGCCAGAAAGAGAACATATTATAATACAGGAGAATTAAAGAAACAATTGAAATTAGTAAAGGAAGGTAGTATACAGGGAGTGTTCAAATGTGCGATAGCCTTACTGGTCAAGAATTCAATTTGGGGAAAACGATATTGAGCCATAACAACCCAGAGAGAGAGAAATAGTGTGAGCTAAGAAATTCAAAAATATCTGCAATATTTAATGAAATAAGAAAACACGTTTATCACAAAATATAAATTATCTACATCAGTAAAGAAATAATTAGAATAATTATGTGACTGCAGACAGAATGTATAATTACATTATCTCACCACGATGACCTCCAGCCTGCAAGTTAACCTCAATGTGGGGAACCTAAACAACTGGGTAAGGACAACGTGTTATCAAAGAGGGCCTACGATTATTCCAAGTGCATCCTCAATGTGGGAATCGAATTCTGCACCTCTGTCTTCCCAGAAGAAGCTCTCCTCTCCGTATGAAATGATAGAGTTGGGGAAGCCGAAAAGGAAACATCCGAACCGAAATATTTAATGTGGACGAGTCACATCATTATCCAGAGTTCTGGTAATAGCAGTGAATAAATTAGAACAAAGTCGCAATACAAGAACCGTAAAATCAAAACCACTAATGTCAGTTTCGAGAAACCAAAAATTAATGCATCTTACCTTGACATAGGGATGAAGTAGGTCCTCTGTGTAAAAATTAATCCTGACTTCAGCTTTCTGGAAGGAATTTTAATCTCCAAGGTAAACAAAGAAGAGCTGAGAGTGAAAATGTGTAGCAGTAAACAGACATGCATAGTCGAGGCCGAGAGAGAGGTTAGTCAATCGAACCAGCAGAGTAAAAAATGGTCACAACTAAAAAACACAACCATTTTTTTAACTCAAACCCTAGATTAGAATAGATCCTAGCCGTCCACACAGAAGAGATCCAATGTTGAAGGAATTTCCGTGGCTTGATGGGATCAATCAAGAACTAGACCAGCCATGTGATGCGGTACTTTCAATTTAATATCAATACATCCCGAGAAAAATCACGTACGGGGATTTGGGAAAATTGGATACGGAGAAGAAATGCCATTAATTCACAATAAATAAAAAACCAATGAATTGTTTAAACCTAGTGTCGCGAATAATACATAAATCTAATTCTCATTTGTGAATACCAAGTAAGAGTTCAATAAATATGTTAGGTGTTAAATGGAACATGTAGAAAAGTTAACCTTTATGAAACATAGTTAACGAGGGTGACATAGTAGAACCAATAACGAAGTTATATATGTAACTATAGTACAAGAGTTCATAGAGTATATATGCAATATGATTATGCGTAAAGTGAACCTGCAAGTAGATTTCCCAAGGTAAGTGGCACATGGATTGAGTTTTTAGAATTAATGTAGGACAATCTAAATTTAATGCGATGGCAAAAATCCTAGTTATTCTACAATGGGTCCATGTTTTGAATGATTTATTACTCGAAGTAAGGTCGACATTTTGTAAGGTTCATATAGAGGAACAATGTATATGTGAAAAATTATACCAATTAGAAACGAGACCATACAAAATAAATATGGGTTTCCTTATGACAATATATATATATATATATATGTATATATATATATATATATATATATATATATATATATATATGTATGTATATATATATAGATAGTCCGGAACATTTAATCAAAGTTAATCCAATGTATACATGACTATAGAGGAATAGATTAATAAGGTGTAACAAGTAATTAACATGGAAATAATGAGTTATAAATTAATTAAAGTGGGATTTAATTATTTCTCTACTAACTTCCATGTAAAATAAAATGGAATTTCTCCTAGCCGTAGAGTCTCATTGAAAGATTAGAAGTAGGATTTTAGTTCCAACAAAAATAGGTGCAAGTTATGAAAAATGAAATTAAAGGTATAGCACAGTACAATGTTAATGGATGATATACGTCAGAAGGTGATGAACAATAATCAGTTTCATGGGGTGTGATTTACATTAGTTCTATATATATATTTATTTTTTTGTTGAAATTGAGATGTTACAAATGGTATCAGAGCCCATGTTAAAACACTAGGCCACAATGTGTGCTCACACCAGAGAAAAATTTTGTGGCTATAAATTGTTTGTTAGAATAATTTTTCACTAATGTTTACTTTATGTATAGTAACTTAGCGCAGAACCATAGAGCTGCAAACCATGAGTGAAGGGGACGAGTTGTAGGTGAATCTGGGTGGTGTAGAAAATCCATCAAATCCTAATGCTCCATTGGTATCCATGATGCATTAGATGCAAAGAGAAACGATGGAACTGAAAAACCACAGTTAAAGATTGTCTCTAGCCAGTGAAAAACAAGAAAGGTTAATCAGAGAATTGAACTCCAGGAATAGCCATGAAAGTGAAGGTTCTGGGAAAAAGAGAAGAGGAATTGAAAATCACTCAGAAGATTCTGAGGAGGATGAGGCCTTTAGACATCAGTCTAAAAGGAAGAAGGAATTGTAAGCTGAATTTCGAAAAATCAAACCTTCCTCTTATGTTGGAGAGAAGGAGGAAGAGGCAGAAGCTTAGCTTCTAAACATGATATAGTAAATCCAAGTTTATGAGGAAGGAAGTAACTTGAGAGCTAGGCTGGCTATTTACCTTATGGTGGGAGGAAAATAAAATAGAGTGTGTGATAGATAAGAAAAATGTCACTTAGGAAGATGTTAAAATTAAATTTAATAATAGATATCTGAATGACCAATACTAGGATGACAAAGCCAAAGATTTCCCTGAGTCTAGGTTGGGACAACTTACCATTGGTAAGTTGCTACCAAATTCACCAACCTGCCCTTCTAGGTTCCTTATATAAAGGAAGAGAAGGAAAAGGTACGATGATGTTTAAAATGCATACCTACTATCTATAAGGAGAAGAATGAGGAATTCTCGCTCCTGAATTTAGGAGAACAATAATCTGAAATCTACTAATTGCATGATAAATTTAACTTAAATGTATTAGGTAGAAAAGAGAATGATAAAAAGTGTGGAGTGGAAGAACCACAAATTGAGAAGAATCTCCCTCAAATTTCAAGTATATACTTGAAGGATAGACGTAACGAGAATAAAATGGAAGGTAGGAATGTTGAACCAATTATCGTTGATTAAATACTACTAGAAACAGAATTTGACCAAGAGAGTTATAAATAATTGAAAACTGTAGACATTCTATCAGTAGAAGTATAAAATCTATTGTAGCAAAAAGGAGGCTGGAGACATTTGAAAAGAAATGTAAGGGTATAAATGCTAAACAACCTATTTTGGTTGATGAATTTAGGTGTAGACTAAGATAAGAAAGAAAACTTTCAGCAAGCTAGAGTTGGTTAATTAGTTACTAAAAGGAAAGTGATACATAAGTTACTCAAGGTTGTTGTAAATTAAATAGGTATAAATAACATGAGTTAAATTTAAATCTTTTACCTTAGATTCCTATGCGGTGTTGCTAGGAATGGACTGGTTAGAAAAACCGAAAGACATACTAAATTATTTAGATAAAACAATACATGGTATAGGTAGTGAAGGAAAACCATTGATAGTAAAAAGGACAACCCAACCCAATATCAGTGAGGAAAATTTCAACACTTCAGTTGAAAAGAACAACAAGAAAATGCTGACAAGTGTATGTTGTAGAATTAAGACAACAAACTGAAAAAAATGACTTGTAGAAAACTTACCGGTCATCCGAGAGAGTAAGGAGGTAGTTGTAGATGAAACTCCTCATGTACCCCCTAAAAGAGAAATTGATATTAAATGAAGTTAATACCAGGAGCTACACCAGTCTCTAGAACCCTACATAATAAGTACCCCAAAATTGTAAGAGTTAAAACTATAGCTACAAGAGTTTTTGAATTGAGACTATGTAATACCAAGTGCATCCCCATGGGGAGCACTGGTAATGTTTGTTAAAAAGAAAAATTGGAACATTTAGAATCGGTATAGACTACTCACAAATGAATAAACTGATGATCAAGAATAGATATCCTCTACTCAGGATAGATGATTTAATTAATCAATTAGTTATTATAAATTGAGAAGTAAAGAATAGTTGTATGAAGAGAAAGACACTAAATCTATGAATTAGAAGTTCTACATGATTGGATTGAGTAATTTTTTCCTCCTTTATGTGTCAAATAAAACAGAACAAAAAGAACATCTTATAATTGTTTTATAGTTCTAAAAAAACTAAAGAACATAAATTGCATGATAGACTTAACAAGAAGGAATTTTATAAAGACAACCCATCGTTGAATCGTGTAAATTCAGAGAAGGATGAGTAGTGGAATAAGAAAAGACACAATTGAGCATGAATTGATCCGTAATTACTGATGTTTCAGCCATAATATCAACCATGGGTATTGAAAAATACTAGAGGAGATTGGTAGAAATATTTTTAGTCTTAACCTATACAAATTTCTCTCTACAACAACAAGGAGAGAAAAAAATGAAAGAACAAAAAAAAAGGTCAATACAACTTGAATTGTTAAAAACTTAAACTAACAACTAATCTTGTTTTTAAGATTCTAACCCAATCCAAGAAAATGTAGTGGCACAGAGGCTTGGACAGAAGGATTAGATGTAGTATGATTACTCAGTCATAGCATATGAGTCAATAAAAATTAAGACAAATGAACAAAATTTCATTGAGTATGTCTCAGAGTTGTTGTTGAAATATATGCTGCAGGAAGTGGAGAAATTATATGTAAGGTAAGAAGGGGTTTTGATCCAAAAATATATAAGTATGAAGTATAAGTTGTTCAACAACATGAAAATTTTTAAGCAAACTATGTGTTTGTTTTTCCTTAATGAGTTTGAAATAAAAATCAAACATGAAAAATGAAAAGAAAAGAAGGCTTTAGATGTTTTAAAGAGGAAAGACCCTCAAATTTTGAGCAGTATTGGAGTAATGAAAACTCTGACTGTGAAGAATTGATACAAACATAAATGATTTCAACAGTAAATGGGAAAAAAATTCAAGAAAAACTACAACATACTGAGATATTGGTAGATATTCCAAATCAGGAGGGACTGATAATTGGAAAAACAGATGGTACATTAACAATATGATCTCAGTAAAACATAAATTTTAGAAAAAGTTCATAAATTTCCTTAGACATGACACACTTTTGACCAACCTTAAATTCAAGATTTAAACTAGAGCATGTTTTGACCTGGTATGAGGAAAGAGTAATAAATTTTCTAGGCGGAAAATTTTAGTAAGTGATAATGAAACATAAGTATCTGACTGAAAGTTTGGATACTGTCCCTATTTCAGAACGGAGGTAGGAAGTTGTTACGAAAAAAAAACTTTAAAGATGGTTGACCTAGAACCTTATACTAATAAGAGTATTCAAAGTATCCAAAATAGAAATTGTGAACTAATATGAAGTTTCAAGATGAAATATATCTGATACAATTGATAAGGTAAAGCTCAAGTGGAATTTGGAAACCATGTTATAGAAAAAGTAGTATTAAGTTGAACTTGAGCATGGTGTATCACCATCTGAACATATTGAGAGAATCAATCAAATATGAAGTGCTTAGGGTGCATGTATGAACCGGAAAAAAGACAAAACCTTAAGCGGGACCATTGTATATGACAAAGTTTTCTTTTGTAGAAATTAATGAGCTTCTAATTAAGAGGTGTTTTTTTTCTAAAGCTAAGTGTAACATGAATTTCCACAATCTGATAAAATGGAGTCAATGTGCGAAGACGTATAAAGGAGAAAAGAACTCAAAAATAATTTCAAAATATTGCCATGTGTACTTGAGGAGGGAGCCTCACAAAAGTACATGGAAGGGTAGTCGCTGTGCTAAACTAGCATTATACTGCTATGAATCAGGAAGAGTTTTTCTACCAAGTGACTCTATTGAAAAATATTAAGGTTCAGAGTATTATCATGATTAATTATTATCAATACATATAAGTGATACTACTCATATGAATTGGTATGAACTATGGACAGGTGGAAGCAGAAATGAAAGATTCTTCCAGATATACTTCTTATACTGAAGCAGGAAGAAATCAAACTCCAGAGTATAGAAGCAAGAATAGTAAAGGTATGGTGAATGCACTTGTACTCTGAAGAAACTGTTGGGAGCAAGAAGATGAGATGAAGGAGGAATTTTCATCCAGAGTTGAGAAATCAACATAATAATTGGTAACACTGAGGACAATGTTCTGTTTTAGAGGGGGAATATGTAATGTCCGTAGTTTTTTTCTTTTAAAAATAGGCAATCAAAGGATCTAAGGGTCAAGTGGACCCCAAGGAAAACATTTATTGTGGATATATTTTATTAATTTAAATTAATAAAACGAAAAAGGAATTAACGGTGCAAAGACTAGATAATTATTAGAGATGAGGAATCCAAATCCATGACGATTGATAAGGATCATAAGACTTTACCAGCTCTCGAAAAATACTTGGAGAAAATAAATTAAATATTTCATTTTATATTGGAGATAAAAAATATAAAAATCTACCCTAGTAAAGAGGAAAGTTATTGGGAAGAGGTGGAATAAAACTATAAAGAGGAAAATCTACTTTTAAAGAAAGAAAAGGAAAGCCTAGGAAAAAAGGAAAAAAACATCGTGATTAACTGGACGCAGTTAAGGAAATAAGATGATTGGAAAGTAGGCTTAAATAAGCAAATTCTGGGTAGACAAGAGGTTGTCTGCTGCTGGAAGATTGATCTTTGCTCTGGGGGAGCTATGGAGAAAGAGCTCGAAGGTTGGGTGGAAACTAGTCTACCAGAATTGGTATGCATCTATTAATTCATTTCAACTTAGAATTTTAGTATTATTATGCTTATTATGGTGAAGTAAATTTGTAGAGATATACTTGATTATAATTTGTTCATGAGTAGATGTTACACCTTAACATAAATGTTAAAAAGACTAAGGGGAAATGTATTTGTAGTTCTGTACATTTAACAAAGTAAGCTATACTAAATATAATAGTTCTCTAAATGGTTGTACAGACAATAGTCTAAGAAGCAAAAAATCTCAAAATGTCTCAACCTTGATGAAGGTTTAGATTTGAGGCTAGGTGTCTCTCATAAATTATTACTAATTAATATGACTATCTTAGTATTATTTTTCAAATCAATAAATTCTATAAATGAAGCACTGTAGAATGGAATTAAATATGCATGAAAATTAATGTGGAATTGGTACAGTCAAGAAAATATTATGCTAAAGTATAACTGAACAAAGAAATACAAGAACTGAGACACAATAAACAATGAGTAATATCTTTCAAAGATGAATTCAAATATTATTATTATAATTGAATTAACAACTTTTAGAAAAGTATTACATAGGAGTTTCAATACAACTTCATTAAAGGAGGAAAGTGTTTGTGCAATACATTACAGATTCATGTAAAAATAAGGATATGAATCCATATAGTTATATAGTTCAATTAAATATGAGTACAAAAAAATTATACAAGTGGGGAAACTCTGTCCCATATAAAATAAACTATAAAAGCTCTCTGGAACCTATCCAGAGATAGCATATTACAAAAGTTACCCAAGTGACTTACAGGACCAACCTGAACAGGAAAAGGCACAATTATGATTGAATAAGGAAGGGTATGAGAAGTGTGCTAATTAAGGAGGGTGTAGAGAAATACCTGCACAGTAAAGAAAACTAGGAATTAGTTCCTATTCATCAATATAAATATGAAAGGAAATAATTAATAGATTTTTAAACCCCAAAAGGATAAGGAATTTCTTGAGGGACAAAGGTAGAAGATACAACTTGAAAGTAACAAATTTATTTATTACAAGGAATGATGTTAGGTATACATCATAAGTAGAAATAAATAAATTTACCTCCATGACCTCGTACCTTAAAAATCCTCTCTTGGGATGAAAGGAAATGGTCTTGTAAGGAGTAATAATTCATGTATCAAATTGAAAAGAATTAAAGAGATTAATAATTTTGTGAACAAAGTAAAACAAACCCAATAGTAAAAAGGGTTTAAATAGGAAGTACTAGAACATAAGATTTTATCATTTCATAGAATATGAGAATTTGAATTAAAATTTTATCACCTACTTCTATGAAAATATTGGCTTAGAAATCTCGAAGTTCCTAACTATAGTATACAAACCCACATTGGTATTCAACAATAATGAAAATGTGTTTGAGAATTTATATTGAGATGCCATCACAGAGATTAAATATGGTAACCAAATAAATCTATAACTCTATGGAGGTCTCGGAAATGCTCGAACTGCACGAGGACGACGAGACCGGAACCATATCAGAATAAGAGAGAAATAATTTACTAAGAGGGGTGGATTACCTATAAGAGAAGGTAATGACGTAAAGAGAATACCCTGAGGAAATAATGAATGACAAGAGATATCTCACATCTGTGTTCACTTGAAGCTATAAAGAGAACACATTATAATACAAGATAATTAAGGTAACAACTAAAATTGTTAAGGAAGGTAGTATACAGGGAGCGTTCAAATGCACGATAGCCTTATTGGTCGAGAGTTCAATTGGGGAAAATGATATTGAGCCATAACTCCCCAGAGAGAGAGAAACATCGTGAGCTGAGAGAAGCAAACATATTTGCAATATTGAATGAAACAAGCAAGCACGTTTAGCATGAAATATAAATTATCTACATCAATAAAGAAATAATTAGAATAATTATGTGACTACAGACAAAATGTATAAATACATTATCTCACCACAATGACCTCTAGCCTGCAAGTTAACCTCAACTTGGGTAACATAAACAACTGGGTAAGGAAAATGTGTTATCGAAGAGGGCTTACGATTCTTCCAAGTGCATCCTCGACGTGGGAACCGAATTCTGTACCTCTGTCTTGCCAAAAGAAGCTCTGCTCTCCATACTAAATGATAGAGTTGGGGAAGCTGAAACGGAAATAGCTGAACCGAAATATTTAAATGGACAAGCCACATCATTATTCAAATTTCTGGTAATAATAGTGAATAAATTAGAATGAAATCACAATACAAGAATCGTGAAATCAAAACCACTAATGTCGATTTCGAGAAACCAATAATCAATGCATCTTACCTTGAAATAGGGATGAAGTAGGTCCTTCGCGTAAAAATGAAACCTCACTTTGGCTTTCTGGAAGGAATTTTCATCTCCAAGGTAAACGAAGAAGATCTGAGAGTGAAATGTGTAACAGTAAACTGACATGCATAGCCGAGGCCGAGAGAGAGGTTACTCAATCGAACCAGTGGAGTGAAAAATGGTCTCAACTCAAAAAAGCAACAATTTTTTGAACTCAAACCCTAGCTTGGAATAGATCCTAGCCATCCACGAATAAGAGATATAATGTTGCAGGAACTTCAGCGGATTGATGGGTTCAATCAAGGACGAGACCAGCCATGTGATGCGGTAATTTCAATTCAATGTCAAGACATCCCGAGAAAAATCACGTACGGGGATTTGGGAAAAATGGATATGGAGAATAAATACCATTAATTCACAATAAATACAAAACCTTTGAAAATTTTAAACCTGGTGTCATGGATAATACATAAATATAATTCTCATTTGTGAATACAAAGTAAGAGTTTGATAAATATGTTAGGTGTTAAATGGAACATGGAGAAAAATTAACCTTTATGAAACATAGTTAACGACGTGACATAGTAGAACCTGTAATGAAGTTATATATGTAAGTATAGTACAAGAGTTCATAGCATATATATGCAATATGATTATGTGTAAAGTGAACTTGCAAGTAGATTTCCTAAGGTAAGGGGCACATGGGTTGAGTTGTTAGAATTAATGTGGGACAATCTAAATTTAATCCAATGGTAAAAATCATAGTTATTCTATTGTGGGTCCATGATTTGATTGATTTAGTACTCGAAGTAAGATCGAGCTTTCGTAGGGTTCATATAGAGGAACAAGTTATATGTGAAAAATTATACCAATTAGAAATGAGACCATACAAAAAAAATATGGGTTCCCTTATGACAATTTATGTATATATATATAGATAGTCCAGAACATTTAATCAAAGTTAATCCAATGTATACATGACTATAGAGGAATATATCAATAAGGTGTAACAAGTAATTAACATGGAAAAGAATGAGCTAATAATAATTAAAGTGGGATTTAATTATTTCTCTATTAAGTTCCATGTAAAATAAAATGGAATTTCTCCTAGATGTAGAGTCTCATTGAAATATTAGAAGTGGTATTTTAGTCCCAACGAAAATAGGTGCAAGTTATATAAAAAAAATTAAAGGTATAGCACAATACAATGTTAATGGATGATATACGTCAGAAGGTCACGAACAGTAATCAATTTCATGGGGTGATTTACATTAGTTCTATATATATATATATATATATATATATATATATATATATATATATATATATATATACTTTTTAAAATGGAGAATCTGTTACACCATATATATCTATCATGGAGGATGAGGTGCCAACATCAGTAGAATCACGTGCCTCTACGAGAGAGGGGAACCATGGATCAAGGGATGGTATTTATATTAAATTTACATGTTTTTAAATGACATTTGAACATATAATATTATCTCCATACATATATTTATACATGTGGAATTGATTTTTTTATTTAATAGATATAATTTTATCCCCATGTACATACATGTATAGATATGGAATTTTTTTTTAATCAATTTTGTGAGTTAAAATAGTTTTCAATAAATTTCATTTTTTATTTTTTAGGAGTTCAAAGGACAAGAGTACCTACTCCATCAATGGATCCTGGCCATGGTTCATGCAATCGTGGTATGGTTCACATAATATAACCAAAAATATGTACATGTATTTATATGTATGTATTTATTTTTTAATTGATTATAAATTCATATTTTTTTATGAAGCTTCCCTCTCGTCGTGTGAGGGTGGTGGTGGTATACATTCCCCTGGTGGCCAATTATGTGAGGGTGGTGGTATGCATTCCCCCGGCGGCCAATCAATGGGTGTTCATGTTGGTTCTCAACCAATGGGTGGTCATATTGGTTCTTAACGATCTCAGGGTGGGAATGATGCTGCCCAACCATCTTGAGGTGGCCATCTATCTGATTTTTATTTTCATTCAATTATTAATTTGTTTTAAATTATTTACATATATATATTTTTATGGTTGAAAAGAAAATTTGTACAAATTTGTTCCCATGTTTTTTTTTTATACATGTAATTTTATATATTGATGAAGAGGGTGAAAATGTCACTCGAAAAAGACATAGGTCAGATTGCGTTATTCAAGAAGAAGGTTGCACACCAACCTCGACTTATACTTCTGACATTTCTGATTTACCTTGGGAAAAAAACATCAAACAATGCACATTAAAAAGGTGTGAATATATTTATTCAAAATTGAGGAAATATCTTCTATCTTTGAAACTCCCTACTGATAGTTGAGAAAGCTTAGAAATACTTACGCACTCTTTAAGCACAATTATAGAAGTGTACAAAAAGTTTGGGCCAACAACTAAGAATTTTGTAGAAGTGATGAGGAAAATAAAAGGACACAATGATGGGTCTCGATAGATGGGAGGATATTAAACACAGAGTTACAAAATAAATGGAAAAATCTATGTTTAATTTCAAAGAAGGGTAAAAAAGAAAGATGCTAAAGGTGCAATATTTCATGCACCTTGGTATAGCTTACCATTTGTATGATAGGCGCCTTGCTGCCTATGGAAGACTATCATGGAATGACGAGGTTCCTCTTTATTTTGCAAAATTATTTAATGCAGAATTATTTTTTATAATGAAACCCAATTATAATGACACCCCCTCTGAATTTTTTGTCCCAGGAAAGGTCGATTATGTGACCGTAGGGGCGCTAAGTGTGATGCTGAGCTACCTCACCTCAAGCCACCAATGGTAAGCTAACCTGTTCGTGTGGAAAATTTTTAGTTAGAGATGGTTGCCACTTATCAAATTATTCGAGAACAAGGGATTCCATCAGAGACAATGTTCAAAGTGGACTTGGTGGAATTGATATTTTTCTGAATCGATCAAGAGAACGAGAGAATGGATGTGATAATTTTGTGTATCATATAGATGATGAGATAGACAAAATGAGTATTGAAGAGCTTAGAAAATATGAAAAACATTGTCGCAATAATTGGCAGGACTTACTTATTCATGAGGAAGAGAGCATGGGATCGGTATGTGTTAATGGTTAGGATGAATATCTTAACATGTACAATTTGTAATAAATACATATAAATGTTTATTTGTATATGTTAATATAACAAAAATGTATCTTATCTAAACACCATTTTCAGTTAACACACTTGATGAACAAAGATTTTTATAATATCACGGTCGAAGCTTGAGGTTCTCACAATCAAGATTATATGTTGAAAAATTTTAGTGTTTTTTAAGTGTTCATGATGTTGATGTACAATTATTAATCTATTATTATATCAATATCAAGATGACATATTTTTAAAATAAATAATTGTGTACACATGTATGTATATAATTAAATGTTAACATATTCTGATTATGTTTGATGTTTTCACAATGGAGCCACCCTATTCTTCCCTGTTAGGAAATGTGCCAAATCCACCCTCACAAGTATGAACAATTTTTCACTTAAATATTTGTTTAAGTTATAAATTGAAGTGAAAGTTTCATTAAAATATGAGATCTAGATCTTGAGTTATTTTACAATTTTAAAATTTTTGAATTTTAGATTTGTGGAGATGATTTTCATTTGGAGCCACCATCTTCTTCCCTATTAGGAGATGTGCCAAATCCACCATCATAAGTATTCAATTTTTCACTTATGTTTTTAAGTTATAAATTGAAGTGAAAGTTTCATTAAAAAATGAGGTCTAGATCTTGAGTTATTCTACAGTTTTAAAATTTTTGAATTTTAGGCTTGTGGAGATGATTTTTGTTCGAACCCACCCTATTCTTCCCTGTTAGGAGATGTACGAAATACACCATCACAAATATTCAATTTTTCACTTATGTTTAAGTTATAAATTGAAGTTCAAAAGTTTCATTAAGAAATGAGATCTAGATCTTGAGTTATTTTATAGTTTTAAAATTTTTAAATTTTAAGGTTTGCGGAGATGATTTTTGTTCTCCAAGGACTCTAGCGATGGAGTGTGTGATGGAGATAGGAACATCCAAACAATTTGAACAAGAAATTGTCTAACGTTTTTTTTAATATTATTGCAAATTAGTATATGCATTTTCATTTGAAATTTTTTAATATATATATATATATATACACACACACTAGTACATGTATATTGTACAGTTTACCATGGAGGATGTATTGATGGACGACCAGCACAGGACAATGGAGAGGGAACTACATGAGATATTACATGATTTTTTTTTTCATTTTGTTTTTTAATGAAGTTATACATTCTCATTCAAATTTAAAACATTAAATTTTAATGTTTGCACGTTGTGTACACATTCCCGATTCTTTAGATGATAGCAAAATGAGGCTCAGCACGTTTCTGGAAAATGAAATGCATCCATCTCTATTTGATTGATGATTCACATGCAATATTTTATTCGATAAATAGTCTTAAATTCACTTTTATATATAGATAGTTTTATATATTTACTTTTCTATATAACTTGATACTTGTAACACTATACATTGTTATATATATTTACTTTTATTGTTCATTATATAAGTTTTGGACATATTTGACTTTCATGATATAAATTTTGGACATATTTTACATTTTGGATATAGTTGAACTACATTTAATTTGATCAAGAATGATTTTAAATTTTGGATAGTTGAACTACATTTGGCATGTGATCTCATGTTGTGATATAATGTTTTTTTTTTAAACTCAAGTTGTTTTGTTATTTGTTAAATATAAAATGAATCTAGATGGAAATTTCAAATTACAAAACACATGTATATTTTGGATAGTTGAACTACATTTGGCATGTGATCACATGTTGTGATATAATGTTTTGTTTTTAAAACTCAAGTTGTTTTGTTATTTATTAAATATAAAATGAATCTATATGGAAATTTAAAATTACCAAACACATGTGGTACATGTTATTTTTTTTTTCACGAGGGGAAAGCTCACGGAAAACCCGGGCATACTTCCCCAGAATTTCTGGATGGTACGCGCGGTAAACCGTTCGGCACACTTTCGGCGCCTGACCCCAAAGGACTCAAGGATCAAACCCGTGACCTCCCACGACGGAGAGGACCACATATTGGCTCACTACCACTTGAGCTAACCCTTGGGGCTTGTGGTACATGTTATGCATTTGAACATGTGTGAATATTATATAATTAGGATGTCTATTAAAGGTGATATTTAGGTACATTTTTCATTCATTCACATGTGTCATTTAAAATAATCATAGATGGTTTTACATATTTAAGTTCATGAATAGATGTAAAAATGATTGAAGTGCAATACATATTGATGTATATATCTAAAAGAAATAACACTATATATATATATACTTGTATTGTTCATGATATAAATTTTGGATAGTTATTACATTTCGTATGTGATCACATGTTGTGATATAATGTTTTGTTTTTAAAACTCAAGTTGTTTTTTTATTTGTTAAATATAAAGTTAATCTATATGGAAATTTCAAATTACAAAACACAGGTGCTACATGTTATGTATTTGAACATGTGTGAATGTTATATAATTAGGATTTTTATTAAAGGTGATATTTAGGTACATTTTGCATGATCATACATGTCATTTAAAACAAACATAGATGGTTTTACATATTTAAGTTCATGAATATATGTAAAAATGAAAGAAGTAAGATATGTATATATCTAAAAACAATCATAAAATTTTAAAATTGCATTAAAACATATATCCAGTACACAACATTTTTCATTAATGTACATAGAAAAGCTACTATGGATGTCAATTGACAATAAAATGGAAATTACAAAACTCATACCACACATTTTTCATTCAAGAATGAATATTATAATTTGTTTAATAGATGTATAAAACAAAATCAGAACTTAAAATTTGCATTATGTCGACTATTCTACATACACATGTGCATTTTTCAATAATGAAATTATGACATAAATTGCACCAGAGAATGTATGAAATCATTTAAGACCAGATAATCTACATGTGTATGTGTACATATGTATACATTAATTATGTGCAAGTAACATAAAATATACATATTATAATAATTGTAAAACTCAAGAATGCACAAAAGAAAGGCTAACAATTTCGAGTTGAGTTTTGTAAGTTCTAAAATATGAATCCAAGGAGAAGAAATTGTTGGGCGATTCAATCAAAAGAATTCTAATGGAATGCCATCTTCAATGATCTGTTCGTGATCAACTTTTGACATTTTCCATTTCTTAATTTCCAATTTTTTCTTTGATTGAAATTTTATCAACTCTATGCATGTTACACACACCAAGTGACTATATTGACAACTTATGACATTAGGTTTACATTTTTGGAAGTAAAAAAAATCCCGAATTTAATGAGTTTGTTGGAAAAAATAACCTTTCAGTATAATAGACCTTTTTTCATATGTAAACCTGTTATCATAATATTTTTCAAATAATTTCATCTTTCTTTCAGTGCAACGCATCAAATAATACTTCATATTTTCTGTGTTGGTAGTAGGTGCAACTACAGGAAAAACATTTGTTGCAAAATAAAAAAAAAACTTACACATAAATTTAGACATAATTAACATGAAAAATTAACTTAAAAATATTAACATTTGTACTTGATTTTATTATCTGTTTCTAGGTCTATATCATTTTAAAGCAATTGAAATGTTACCTTCTCTAACAAGATTAGAAAAAAGATCACCTTCAAATGATACTATAGTCTCCTCTGATTTCATTTCATAAAAGTTTGTAATAGAAATTTTCCCCTTTGTATTTAGTTCTGTATGTTGCCAATATTTTACATACATTTTGTTTTCACAAAAATCATTGGATTTTGTGTTGTCTATGCAAACATGACAAAAACAAGAATATTTTCTTTTCTCAAATGCAAGCACATTTTTGTACTGGATTGTTTTAATCGAATGCAATTTTCAGGCCCCTTTTATTGTTTCAATGTAATCTCCAATCGATATATATACATCTTGGATGCCAATATGCCAAAAAAACCTATATGGAAAATCAAACAAGAATATAAATGTGTTATTCAAAATACCATCAAGGATAATCATTGTGATAAATAATTTTTAAAATTAGAAATCCAATAAAATTTAGATCATGTAAATATTGAAGTTATACACACACAGAATATATATATATATATATATATATATATATATATATATATATACCTTTGTGCTCCCATTGACCAGTTAGTCTCATGGCTTAGTGTAGTGATGCACCATTGAATTTTTTTTTCAGCTGAGACAAGTCATTTTTCAGAGTGGTCCATTTGATATCTTCAAAGTGCTCATTTTATACATGCCCTTGCACCATAATTTTCTCCTTTTCCATGACCAGTCTCAAAGAAATTCCAACAATGTTTAATGTGGTTTTTCATATGAATATGTCATAACCAAAAGAATGATCATGAAGATTTGAATTGACCTACAAATCCATCTGACCATATCCGATTTTCATTGAATTTTATTTCACGATTTTTCCAGGAGTCATAAATATTTTCAAAACAATGTTGTACAAAATATGTATCATGTGTATGATAGTCACTGATATAAAAGTGACATTTTTTAATAGCATGTTGAATTTCATAGGTTCATTCTATATATAATATGAACAAGCATGGAGACTTGGTCAGAATGATAGTATTCACTCTGTATTTCTTTTTGTGGAACAAATTTGTAGTTCTTTGCAAAACCAACTATTGAAAAAATGGTCCCTAGTGGAAAAAATTCATGATATTTCTTGAATTAGAAGTCCTGCGATTGAGATCTATTGGAATGCTTGGTGTGTTTATAAATTTCTGCCTCAAACTTTCTCAAAAAATCTATCACAAAAAATTATTCTTCTTCTAAATCAATTCTTGTAGCAATTGTAGTACTACTTGAACCAATAAATGTATGAATATATTCATATATCTTCCATTTCACTTTTATGTTGGACAATGATTGATCATTTATATCAGTATGATATTTGTTTTGAAATAAAGTCAAATTGCCACAATCGTCACATTTTTTACCACCAACACATTTCTTTTGGTAAAATAATTCATGGATTTCTCTTCCTCATAGAATTTTAGATATAAAATCATGGATACTGGAATGAGGAGGTGAATCTTTCCAAAATGTTTTACCAAAATTAAGGAATGTGTTATAATATAAATGAAATTCCACATGATAACGACAAAAAAAAGTGCAACGTACAGTGATAGGCTTAACATACCATGGTTTTTTGTTGCAAAAAGGAATTGATTGAGACATTAATTTCACGATTCTCTTCTATGAAATTTTTGAGAAACTCTATCTGAGTGGTGTCCAAGAAATATTTTGCATGTTCTTCGTACTGATTTCGTGCTATTCTCCTTCGCATCACATCCCTTGTTTTTGGTGAAACACTTGAATTTTTCGTCAAATATTCATATATTATTTTTTTAACATCTTCTCCAAGTCTATATTTGTACGGTTTCTTACAAATAACTGCCCAATAAGTGAGTTCATCATTTACATTTATTTGCAATCGAAATTTCAAATGTTTGTGTAAATTTTTTCGTGAGGTTCCTAATACTTGTGCCATAAATTTTACCAAGCCATTCTCTTTAGTACTTGATGAAACCACTACCATTTGTATTTCTCTATGTGCATCTAAATAAATTTTCTTTCTATATCTTCCACTTGAATTTAGAGCACTATTTATATTTTGTATCACATTTTCCTTCATTTTTTATCTTTTGTTGATTTTCAAATACCCAATAAAGTCATAGCTTATTTTAATTTCTTTGATGTTAAGAGAATTTTCAACATTTGGGCTTTAACTGCCATAGTTTCATCTTTGAATAATGTATCAATAATGCGCTTAACATGATATCGTATAACATGATCAAATTTTTTATCTCCATATGTGTGAGTGTCAAAATTTTCTAACATCTCATCGTCAATATTGATTTCATCTGTACATATTAGAATTGAATGTACATAACAAGTTCACATATTAAATAAATAATTAAATTAATAAATATGTATACTTTCAATAATACACATTCAACATATATATACATACCCAGTGATTCAGTTTATTCTCTTGAATTTATTTCAACCTTTTTAACAACTTCAATCATTGGTTCAATATCTCTTTCACCTTCTCTTTCAAAATTTTCTATCTCATCATCAATGTTTTGAAGAATATATCTCTTTGTTTACATTGCAAAATATTTTTCAAATTAGTTCATCAAATAAAAAATAAGTTTCACAATAAACTAGTCAAATTTTAAATATCAAGTTTATAATATTTACATTTACATACCTACTTCAACTTCTAGTTGAGGTTGATTTCCCCTTTAAATATTTGAGCGTTCTTCTCTCCATTTTTTGCGCTATTCTCTCCCATGTTCTCTACGTTCCTTGGGGTATCTTGTTCAATCATATTTCTCTTGCAATTCCTTTGATTTCACATGATAATTTAGTATAAAGCCCAAAACATTTCCTTCAAATTCCTGTAAAAAAAAATCACTAGACCAAAATTTAGACAAAAACTAAATTTAAAAAACCATCACAAAAGATTTAATTTAAAAAAAAAAACTAATTTTAAAATTTTTCACAAAAGACATACTTCAACCCAAAACACTTACCTTAAAAATTCTGCCAACAAAATGTCTTTTAAAAATGAAATGAAGCTCAGAATATTTCCTTCCAAGTCTTGCAAAAAAACTCATTTAAAAAATTAGACAAAAAATCACTTTAAAAAATCAGTATAAAAGATTTAATTGAACCTAAAACACTTACTCTAAGCAAATTTTACTTTAAAAAATACCTCCAAAAAATGTCCTTTGAAAAGTAAGCCCAAAAATCCTTTGGAAAAATGTCACTTTAAAAAATACCTCCAAAAAATGACCTTTTAAAATTAAGCCAAAAAAACTAAAAATATGTCACTTTAAAAAATACCTGCAAAAAAAATCCTTTGAAAACTAAGCCCAAGTCCATTGGAAATTAACCTCGAAAAAAGTCCTTTGCAAATTTATCCCAAATGAATAAATGTGCGAAAATATGCGAAAATAATGGTTTTGTTTTCGGCTATTTATATAGTTGCAAAATATTTCTTTGGAGGGGCTTCTTTGAATTTTCCCACCGACGTAATTTGCGAGTAGAAGTTCAACCAAACTTGTTTGTCGTTAGAATTAATAGGACGAAGCAGAAAAAAAATCAGCCGAAATATTTTAAAAGTTTGGTCGAACTAACATGTCTACAACTATGCAGTAGCTCGGATATAAACATATTTCGTCAACTTTGGAATTATTGAACTCTATAAAGCTTTATGAACTAACTTTTAGAACCAAGACAAGCATTTGTAGAATTCAATCTACTTTGAGGAAATATAAATTTTATGGAATTCCATAGATTTTACTAATTTTAATTAGTTTTTTAATAAAATGGGTGCAAATAATTTTGAAGGTCATTATGATTTAGTGAAATCATAATTTTGTATCTTCCAAAATACATTATAAAAAAAATTGAAAAAATTATGGTGCATTACATTGGCCCATCGTCTGTAATGGGTAGTTTTTAGATTTATAGTTTATAACTAATATTTTGAGAAACTTCATGCGAGCCGAAACATATTCAAAATATGCAATTTTTTCATATTGAACCAGTTCAAAAAAATCTAGTAATTATGATATGCATCAGTTGGTTTCGTAAATATAACAATACCAAAGTAAACTCTGTCTTGATTGTTGTAACACATCTTTTTTTCTCAAAAATAAAAAGTTTTGAAAGAA
The DNA here is from genome assembly GCA_034641835.2 of Pinus albicaulis. NCBI lineage: Eukaryota > Viridiplantae > Streptophyta > Pinopsida > Pinales > Pinaceae > Pinus > Pinus albicaulis. The sequence continues at coordinate 1,062,569,365 of CM076577.1, read as the reverse complement.
TACACCAATGCATTTCAACATGAATTTTTATGAATACTTTGATTTTTAAATAACACACACTCAAAGAAATGTTAAGTTGACATATCAAATGTGAATAAAAAATTTCCAAAAAATAAGTAATAGAAAGCTAATAATTTTTCTGACAAGTTTTATTTTTATCATAAAATGAAATTCTAAATAGAAAAATTGTTTTGGCTTGCAGAAAGTTGAAGAATAGAAAAAATGATATTTTTTTTCTCAAAAAAGGGAAAAAAGTGTAACCCAAATTCACATTTACATCTACAATACGACACAATACATACACCTATACATAGTGCAACACAACGAATATGCATGTCACGATACCACGACCACACAATGCACATACATAGTACCGCATGCCCGCAACACAACATGTATGATATGCACACAATACCACATGTATACTAATACCATATGCACAACATGTACATAGTAGCACCTATACACAACCTGTGCACAACATCACACATACACAACACCACCTGCAGGTGTAGACAACTCCAAATGTATAGTGCACCACTTGTACAATGTGTACACAATACCACATGTACACAACACCACATGGATGAGATGTACAGAAAACCACATGTAAATAGTTCCACATGCACGACATGTACACAACACCACCTGAACACAACACCACATGTACAACATGTACAGAACAACACATCTACAAAACACCACATGTACAATTAGGCACACAACACCATATGCACACAACACTGCATCTCCAACACACGCATAGTACGATATGTACAAAACATCACATATCCAACATGTACATAAAACCATCTATACCTAGAATGACATATGTAATATATACACAACATCATATATACAATAGACATACAATATCATATGTACACATGATACATATGTTACATATACACATCACCCTAGGTACGATTACTGAATATACAACATGCACAACATATACGCAGTGGTAGTACCGCACATCCATAGGCCACACAGTGACCCCACAAGAAATGTTGCTTCTAGTGTCTTTCAACCATCCATGCTTATTCGAGCATGCCACAAATGACACTACTAATGTACTCCTCGGCATTACCTATCCATAACATAAACATCGACATAGTGCAAGCATATAATATCAATTCATATCCACATGATACTCACCTCATGGATATGTCAGGACTACTCTTCCCACTTGATTCCCCATTAGACCAAGAATCACTTCATGCCATTCACCTGCATGAGAAATTGTTCCTCCACAAGAATTTTCCCTCATAATCTTGTGAGACAGTGACATAGATACATAGATAGATAGATAGATAGATAGATAGATAGATAGATAGATACATACATACATACATAAATACATATATAATCATTAACATAAAACAATCGTCATCCTGTTAGGAAACGACATACATACACACATATATACATACAAACATTAGCATCATGATCCATGATGATCCTGTCAGACACGAAATACATACACATATAAACATCAACATAATCATGATCACAAAAAATTGCTAGATATCATAAGGTATAGGTGAAGAGAACTTCCTTTATTCATGTACAATGTGCACAACATTGAGAACAACAGTTCCCAACATAGCCAAGACATCTAACACCTCAGATACATTTTATTTACTATTTTTTCTTTCTTTCTCTTATCTGTATTTCCACTATCCATTTACCACAATGGACCCAACCAGTCCAATAGACTACCATTTTCTTACCTTAGGTTGCACTCACTTATGCATCGAGCTTCATTCAAGTCTGAAATCATGTATTGGGTACCACACAACACTCATCAAGCTCCATTAACTTTCCTCTTTCCCAACTAATTCCCAACTCTCAAACAAAATGCAATAAAAACAAGAAAGCAAGAATAAAACCATGAAAATCCAATAGAAATACGACACCACAAACAAAGTGGTATGGCCATACACTAGACATTAACAAAGACACAAATCAAGCACAACAAACCACAAAATACCAAAAGTACAAGACTAGCAAAAAATACTGTGACTCAATCCCAATGGTTCCCATTGCTTCCAAAGGAAATCTCAACACGATCGTCCTTCAATATTTAACAGTATTCTCTACCACGCAATCCCCTGCATCATACTTCCATAACCATATAACTATTAGCATGTAAATAAATATAAAAATATACCAGTTATCTTACCTTGTTGTACCAAAAACACTGCCTTGTATCTGAACACATACATATATCAGGGACTCCAATCCCTTGACAAATCGAACCATAGCTAGAAACCAACCGATATGCCTAAAAAATACATGTTCATGACTATAGCACATATCCACATAATGTCAAAAAAAATCAAGGTTAAGAAGACGTCTTGTATCTAAAGCACTCATTCGCTTGGAATTAAGGTTTCCAAACATAGACAAAGGAATTCTTACCCAATTCCTTTATTTTACCATTTACCTTGCTACAATTGAGCCCTACTATGTATTGTCATCTCACCCATCTTTTAGTTATATAAACACATAAACTATTACCTTGTCATGCTAGTACCAATCATGTTTCCTTGCAACTATTAACACATGTAATTCACACATTCCAAGGATCAAGACAACAAATAAACCATCTCATAGTCAATTATTAACTCACATTCTTCAGTGATAATACGTAATGCTACAACTATCACCTACTTACATTCAAGTACATATCAAGTGTCTCAACATGTTAGTACAACCATATGAAAACAATATCATTTATTCATGCAATCCTATAGGCACCTACTAATATCATGCAAGTAATCGAACATTCATACAAAAAAGAAATGACATAATAGGCACCAAACATTAAAACACCGAATAAACGACATAATAAAACATTAAAACACAAATTAGATGACATAATATGAAACCCATACCTCAAGGTATCTTATGGGAGGCGATCTTGTTTGCACAATCATTCTAGATTATCATGATATAATTTCACATCACATTAACTTAAACAAAAATAATATCATGATATTCATAACAGTAACTAGCTAACATGTTCACACCATAAGCTCATAAATAGTTGGTACTCATGCATAACAATCACATATGCACACTTAGTCTAGATCATTACAACACAATATCGCAACTCAGTCGACTCATACCTGAATGTCATAACTCTAACCATAAAGTCACTAGAATGTACCAAGAATAAGTTATATATCATTCTCATCAATAACATATAAGTTATCTAGCATAAAACAAAAATATAAATGCATACGACCATAGGTTTCTATCATTCATGACTATCTGACATAGGTACATATAACCACATGAATCAACTAGAATCTATAATGTATGTAACCATAACATAAATAGAATGAAATGAATACTCATAATTGTAATTCATATAATAACACTTAACCTACATAAATACATTTCCAACATCCAAAAATGTATGATGACATGATCTTGCCTTGTGATCCAATGTTGCAACTTCACTTTGATGGTCTGCAAGAAAGAAAGCATACACAGATAACACCGAAGCATGAACAATATGTTATTGTAGAATACATAGACAATGAATGTACAATATGTAACAATATGTAAGTAAGTGTGCACAAACAATACATAAGCAAGAACAACACATAAACAGTCATACAATCATGACAACATGTTGACAACAACACCATCAACACTTCCATGGCGATACCACTACCACCATGACCTACAAAACATAGATGAAAAAATAGCATGTAGACCACAAAGATAATAAAAATATATGAAACCAGCATAAATACATGATAAACACACTTCCTATCCATTATGTGGGTTGAACCATGCTTTGATACCACTCTATGACACCCTCTTCCCACATATACCCAAGTAATTGGCCAACCAGTGTAAACATGTGACGAGAGGCTACTATAATGAGATTCAAACTCCTAGGTGACCTTAAGGAAGTGGAACTGAATGAAACACAACATCCAAGCCTTGTGCAACAACAATAACACTCCAAGGATTTAACCCAACCATTCATGCCTCTTACCCTTGACCATTGGGTCACACTAAAATTTTGACCTCTTTGAGTCATATCCGTAGGTACATACTTACATTAATGCATCGATGAGGCTATAGCCGCAGGTATTGTTGGTATACAAGTGTGAATTAATATTGAAACCCTTTTCCCACATCAATTATCAATCCAGGTGTGTTGGTTATTGCAAGGCTAACACGCACAATATATCTAAATGACAATAGCATAATTATATATTAATCATGGATTCAATATTAAGAAAAGAAAAAATAAATGTAATAGCCAATAAAGAAATAAAATTAATAATCTTAAAGCTTCTAATGTATTCACATCAATAAGAATATCAGCAATTACGCCTATTATCACAATAATTACAATTTATACAAAACAAGAAATAGAAATAAAAATATACATGAAATACACAGCACCTGATCGGAGAGTGGGGCCAACTCTCTAATCAGGGCTGTGATAAGCTGCAAATCACAAAATTAATAGTAAATTAAGCTTGCATTAACTTGATGAAATAATTTTCTGCTACACAGCTCAATTCCTTACGTAGCCAACCCTCTATGCGTTATCTCCCTATGCGTTCTTTTCCTTCTCTCTGATTTGCGTCCTTTTAAATATAAAAAAAATAAAGGGAAATAAACTGATTAAAAGATCTCAATAACCAAGATGAAATCTAAAATATATTTCCATTATGATTCAGTTGGCACAAGTCAAATCTGGCAATTAAAATTGGGGCTATTTGGAAAACATCCAGAATAGAGAATTTGTGAATATTTCCTTCGAAGAACCTTGATTTTATCTCAATGAAGGCCTAATTGTGGAAAATTTCTCATGGAAAAACTAATTTGGCCCGTTCTGCACAAAACCCATGTTTAAGATTTGCAGGATTCTTCTTTGTTTGCCCGAAATGTGCAACACAAAACTGTCTCGTGTTATCGAAACGAATTTCTGAGTTGGAATATTTAATTATCAGCTGAAGATCAAATCTGCAATCTGGAAGAGATCTTGGAGGTTAAAATAGTGAGTTAAGTTATAATGAATTCATTAATAAACCATCATTGGAAAAATCATGCATAATAATCATTAATTTATTAAAATAAAGGAGAATAAGTATTACTTATCCAAAAGCGTATAAATAATTATGAAATGGAATTATGTAATAACTTATTATATAATTTGATAAAAGAACATTACAAATGGATGAAATGAATGTTAAGAAGTGATAATAATAATAAAAATTAGTTGCCCAACATCTCCCCCAAACTGAACATGTTGCATGTCCTCATGCAACCCAATGCCTCTGTATTAACCAAGTTGTAATACAATAATGCAAATTCTCACCCCAATGCATGATATTGATGGAAGAGAAGGCCTCCTCCCCAAATGATTCCTTAATATAATTTTCATGTATACTTTTAACCATATGTATATGAAGTTGCAACAAAATATGATACATGTAAAAAAAAACTTCATTACAAACCATATTTTGCTAAAATTTTGTAAGAAAATTTATACTATACCACTGCTTCTCTAATCCAAAAATCAAATTAATGCAACGAACATATTTCAATATGTCTGAAATTTTTTTATAGGTAACAATGAATAATTTTTTGGAATTTACAAATTGGTTTAGCTTGGAAATTTATGGGTTTAATGATACCTCTTTGTTATCCAAAAATCACAAGAATCCTGTTGATAATTTTAAGGATATACAAAAATGTGGAAGAAATGAGAGATCATTCATCATGCATAGAAACCCTTCCCCCAAACTAGAGAATTAACATGCCCTCATGCTACACTAGAAGAAAAATTGAGGTGGTTTCTATAATCATGGCTGAAATCTTTGCTTGGTGTATAACAATATGGAATAAAGGAGATTTTTAGAATGAATAAGGAGATCGATGGATGTTAAAGAATATTAATGGCATGTTCATGATAATGAAATTAACACTCCCCCAAACTGAAATATTTTGTGTCTTTGAAAAATGGGAAGTGGTAAAGAAGGGGAAATAATGGTTGAAAAATATGAGTGAATAATGCTCAATGGTTTTTCATGACATTCTCATAAACTTTTAATAAATCAAAACCTTATGTTATTTTACCTTAATTTTTACCTACATAAAAATGTGGAATGGCATTTATGGATCGACATTTCTTGAAGTTGATGTAGGCTGAGCTCATGCTGAAAGTGAGACGGAATGTGGAAGCCGTGCAAGCTGAAAAAAATGTAATCAAAAAGTGTAGCATGGTTTCCTTCCACCAAACTAATCAATAAAATATTACTTAATAGATGGGGTGGCAAGTCAGCTCCTTAAGAGCTAGGGATGGCATAAAAAGTAGTGTGGTAACTTATTTTCAAATTTGATAGTTTTTCTTCTCAAAAAATAATAACCTTCAAATGAATATTGATAAACATATTTTTCATTGCTGAGATTGGAGTTGAGGAAAAATTCATTGCATAATGGCGGAAAGATTTAAATACAATTTTGTGGTCATCATCATAAATTTTACAAGATCAGGGACTTGACCAATTAGGAAAGTTGAAAGCTAGCATGATGAAATAATCTTTGGATAATTATTCCATAAAAATAAGATTATGTTTATAGATAAACAAAGATAAATTGACTACCCAATCATTATGTCAAAGAGGGCCTAGACCATTAAAATTATTTCACATTCACCAAAGAGAAAAACAAATCAGAAATGCCTACATATGTTGAATTCAACGTGAAAATTGGACAACAACAATAGTTGTGATTGAGGTAACAACAACCTTGAATTAGGTAATAATAGGGAAAGGGGAAAAAGAATGATGTTAGGAAGGTGACATGAAGGAGGAGTAGTCACTTTACAAAATAATGAGGAATTAAGAGTGAATCATTCCTCACAAGACTTTACATAATAATCATCATTATTACTAAATACGAGACCTCCCCCAAGTAAACTATATTTTTAATCAGTCATAGTTGGTCATGTCATAAGTAAAATACCAATTAAATCTACGGAGTCGGTCGAGGATGTACCTAGCAACTTAACTTGGCAGAGTAACAACATTGGAGGAGTAACAACACCAAGTAATTAGAAATCACCATGGAGTACCATCACCAGAGGAGTAACAACATCAGAGGAGTAATAGCACAGTACACTTACAAAATTTCTTGGAATAACAACATCGTAGGAGTAACAACATCGAAGGAGTAATAACATTGGATACTTAGAATTTTTTCTCGGAGTAACAATACTGGAGGAGTAACAACACCGAAAGAGTAATGTTAGTCACGAAGTAACAACAGTGGAGGACTCAAAATAGTGGCGGAGTCACAAGACCGACGGAGTAACAGTAGTGACGGAATCACGACACCAACAAAGTAACAACGTCCAACACTTAGAATTTTTTTCTGGAATAACAATAGTGACGAATTCACAACATCCACTGAGTAACAACATCCAACACTTATAACAATTTTCCAGAGTAACAGTAGTGGCGGATTCACAACACCGACGAAGTAAAAACATCCAACACTTAGAAAAATTTTCTGGAGTAACAATAGTGACATATTCACTCACCAACAGAGTAACATCATCGAAAACTTAGAATTTTTTTTGGAGTAACAACATCGTGAAACTTAAGAACTCACTTCTTTTATTTTGACAACAAAACAAAGAAAACGTGACTTTGAAGTAAACAATACCTGAAGCAGAAAAACATAAGAGAAATCATAAATAAACAACTCTTTATTGGAAACCAATAAATAATTAAATAACTTAAGTTCTAATGGTTATGATTTTTGTTGTAGCAATGTTGTTTGTGAATGGTGAATGAATGGAAAATTGCTTTTTCAAAAATGAATTGGATCTTCAAATAAAAATCAATTCCCCATTTCTCATGTTATAAATCTGTTAATTCATAAAAAGTATTTATTCATTTTTCTCTGTGTGAGGAAACGTCCTTGAATTTTTTTTATTTCATTATCATTGTATTCAAAAATCACTTGTTCGTAAATTGACCTCATTTATTCTCTTGGAACCTGCAAAAACATGAGTGTTTACCTGCAATACAATATGAAATCATGGAAGAAGAGAGGTGATCAGGCTCTCTTAATCCAATAAATATGCAAAAAAAAACAATTAGTTACTCTATAAAATGAGTCCATGGGAAAAAAATAACAAAGTAAAACTAATTTATTACTTGCGAGAGAGTGCTGGCCAACCATACTAACCAACAATGTTTCAATAATAACTTCTTTGTTTTTTGTCCGATTTGAGTGATTCCAAATCCAAATGAAAGTGAATTCATAGAGATGTATCCAATAGAAATAGGTTTCAAAATTCCATGTAATGGTATGTTAAATTTGCATAGAACAACTTGCATAACAGATTCATTTTCGATTTTCCAGCTCAAACCAACATTTGATATTTTAAGCATAACTTTTTCATTTGATGACGGATTGAAATTATTGAAATTGTATATTTAATTATATTCATGTAGGTATCCTCAATAGTAACAGGTTTTGAAGGAAAGAAGAATTGATGGGTCAAATATGCTAGTGAACAACAGGGAAAACAAAGTTTCAAGGGTGCTGATTTACGATAAACAATCAATATTTTGGTCATAAATTCCTCATATTATATCATAATAGAGTGATTCAAATTGTGTTGTAAACTAAATTCATAGGGGAATATACCGTAGAAACAGGTTTCCAAAATCCAGTCATTTAGACCTCCAAAAACAGACTGTCCCAACTCTATGCCTGAGCTGCCTACTAGACATCCTATCAATGTTTTGGTCATAATTTTTTCGTTTCAAATCAAAATCAAGTGATTCAAATTGTGTTAGAGAGTATACATAAAGGGATACTAAGGATAGAAATAGTTCTTGAAAATATTCCCATTTGGTCCCTCAAAACTTGACTGTCCCAACCGTTTTTCCAAATTTTTCGTCAAGCCTACAAGCCATAAGATATGATAATCAAGCAATTTTTCCAAGAAGGTGATAAAAATGAATATGAGTGTTTGTATAAATTTCATTTTCCAATATAATACATAAAAAAATTTAAATATTGATCACCGATGTTAATTTTCACAGCGTGTTGCAATAAAAATAATTATTTTTACATATAAAAAAATTTATTTATTTATCTCTTTATTCATTCTATATTCTACATTACACTATTCAACTTTAAAAAATAAAATATAATTACATATAAGAGTACTTCCATTGAAGCCATTTTCGAAATAAAGCCTCAAGTATGCACATGCCCGTATTTGAAATATGTATGTTAATAAATACACGGGTATGAGCGACCAAATTCCTTATTAAGGATGGTGCCAAGAGTTGCTAAAGTGTAGAGTGATGTCGTAAGAAAACAACAGAGTGAAATAAGCTTTCAATATAGTCTTGATTTCCCATATTTGTCACATTGTTAAGTTCCTTTACTGGGTTCCAGATAGTGTTGATGCTTTCTTCCTTCACCTCATCCTGTGAGTTTTGGGGGCCTTCCTCTGCCTTTTTTTTTAGATCCCCATTCATAGAAACAGAGGAAGGACAAAAAAAAATCAAACAATTCTTAAAGCTCAGGACCTGGAGCAGGGTGAAACTTCCCTCCCCAGGATGAGAGATTGGGTGTTCAAACAGAAAGAAAGAAAGAAAATAAATAAAATTTTAAGCTCAAGACCTGGATTAGGGTAGCATTTCCCTCCCCAAGATGAGAGATTGGGCCCTAATAAATCAACAAAAACAAAAACAAAGAAAATCGATTAACGCTCAGGGCCTAGAGAAGGGTAGAATTTCCCTCCCTAGGACAACAGATCAGTTCCTAAGAAATAAATCGAAAAGAGAAATAGAAAAAATACACTCAAGATCTAGAGCAAAGTAGCATTTACCTCCCTAGGATGAGAGGTTGATCCCTATATCAATATGAATCGTGTTCTTTCACCTTTGTTAGCTTCCCCGGCAACGACGCCAAAATGTTGGTGTCTAAGTGCGAATGAATATTCAAACCCTTTTCCCACATTATTTATCAATCTGGGTGCATTATTTTTGGAGAGGTAAATCCCCTCTACAGACAGAGGCGATCCCTACTAGCCTAGATTGGGTCTAGCAACAATCAGACACACAATGACGCAGGTATCTAGTTACAAAAATAATAAGAAAATACAAGTTTCCTACCTCAGGTCCTACGTGATGGTCATCGAAAGAAGGATGACGCTTCCTGTCCTCCACTTCGGCAGATCACAATTATTTAGCTTAGCACATCCGAACACCTGCACACATGTGAAGAAATACGATGATACACAACATAGAATCAGTCAGAGAAGATGTAGCTCATTGCATCAAAGATAAAGATACACGAGTGAAACCATAATCAAAGTCGCTTATCATTAATAAAACAAAGGAATGATACAACCTTAAGCTCTGACGTTGGATCTTCCTTTGGTGGGACCGATAGTGGAGCACGTCTCAATGAAGCTCGTCAGGAATGGGACAAAGATCTCTCTCTTCTACTTGGCTCTCAAAGGCTGTCGGGCGATAGTCTCTTTGCTACAGATTCAATTCTTAGTGCTATGACCATTAAGGCTAGCTTGCAAAGGGAAAATGGCAAGCTTATATAGATGGTGGAAGGGGAGTTGGGATCCCTACAATGGTGGGATTGGCCCTATCCTCAAGGAAGCTTCCGTGGTAGGTGGAAAACCACTTCCCCTACATGGAGATCCGGAGCCAAACCTCCCAACTCATTTTAGAGACTCGTTCAGGAGTTGGTTGGAATCAAACTTCTACCATTTATCTTTAAAAAACAATCCTTATTAAGCTTGGCGCGAGTAATACATTGGGATAGAGCACCAGTTGGCACGCCCTCTTTGGTGTATTTCCCCCATTGGCACGACGGCTGAACTGGCTGATCACGCCAAGGCCAAAAGGTCAGTTTTTAGGGTTTTTCATAGGAAACTATCTTTAGAGGAATGATTGTCCTTGTCAAGGGGGATACCATGAAAGTGGTTTTAGGTTATGTCACTACTCACAGGTCACAGAAACAACCCTCCAATATGCAGGATGGGGGATTGTAGGGACGGTGACAAATTAGTATGTAACAGATGCCCCCTAAAGCATGAGGCCCGAGAGAGAGAGAGAGGGGTGAAATGCTTTACGAGAACATGCCCAACTGAAAACACTGCTGTCAAAAAACCTACGTAGACAAGTACAACTGATATCTAAAATACATGATATGTGGTATGGGCACATCCCGCCATAATAGAGTACACAATAATAAGGATCCAAGGTATGGTCACAGCCATCCAGAAAGGATCAATAAGAATACTGAGGTATGCATCTAATCAATGAGTCATGTAACCAATGATAATCCACAAAATCACAGCCTGGATTCCATAAAAAAAAATCCAAGGTATTGCGCTCCATCTCAACCCGAACAGGGCACAAGTCCTAGCATGTGAATAAGTGAGCTGAAGTCAAACATGCAAGAACATCGTCTGATTACTAGCCAATGATGAAAGCCGTTAACAGACGCGATAGGAACCACCAATAATGACAATGGCCCTCAAGGTACTATAGGTAAAATCCACAAAATGTGAACAGTGAGCTGGCGTCGAACACCCGCATAATCATTCGATCGAAGGCCAATGATAAAAACCTTACATCGAATGCGAAGAACCTACCATTGAGACATGCAGGCTCCAAGGTACCAGAAAGGAGTCTCTAGATCAAATTCCCGGATAATGAGCTGGAGTCGACAGGAAGTGACCTTGATCGAAGGTGGGCCATGGTGTTTCCCACATCATCGACACGAGACATCGGAACATCATGTTTGTGAATCAGGATTAGCAGAGAATCATAGGAGGGTTGAAAACTGTAGAGGTCAACTTATCTTGAACATATCGGTGGCATGACACTAGACTTGGAAGTATTTGACATCAAAAGATCTGGGGTCATGATGACGAGGCGAAGAGAAGATGAGAGGTCAAAAATATAACCCAAACCCATGAAGGCAAGCAAAAGACGAGATGAGATGTCCCGAACTCGACACGAATGCAGACAAGTGCCATGTTCAAGAGCGACATACTGTTGACATGACGATGATACCAGTTTCATTTTTTCCCCACCATTTCTGGCGAGTACCCCAATTATTTTTGAGAAAAAGCTTGAAGGGGATAGCATATGCTTGGGATATAAGTTCGTCCTTCGGACAAATCCAACCTAGTACATTTAATGATCCCTAGGAAGGAGGAACTCGAGTATCGTCATTACGATGGAATCCGATGTCATCAAGGTTTGAGGAGTCTGATAAAGGAAGAAATTGACCTATTTTCATGTTTAGAGAGTTTGAAAAGACAACAGAAAACTAAACTCCAATAGTCCCTTTTCGTAAATAGTTCCTCAGATCCGAAAAGGTAGAAAATTGTGTCTGAGAAAGCCTCCTAGTCGTGATAGGCTAGGGTATTCCTTTTTTGTAAATAATCTATCCCAGCCCGAAAAAGGGGTGAAAATATACTGGGTAGATGTCGTTTTGCAGCAAATTTAACGAGATCAAAACGACAAGTGACTCGGCGATCTTTTCATGTTTAGAGAGTCAGAAAAGAGCTAAAATTTGACTCCTCCTGGAGGAACGAGCGGTATAAAGGGTAGCAACTGGTTCTGGTGATGGTGGAACTGCTCAAAAAAAGTAAAGGTGAAGAGGCTAGCTAACAAGACCACTCATCACATCGGTTCCTCTGAAACGGGTAAAACAACCAAGTGAAGGCATGAGAAAACGGGCTGATAAAATGGCAATCACAAGAGGAAAAATGGGAAAGGTTTCATTTTTACACAAGCTTGAAATCAAGAAACTCTGCTTGAAGTTGGTTTCATTTTTACACAAGCTTGAAACAAAGATAAACTATGCTTGAAACTGGTTTCATTTTTACACAAGCTTGAAATGGAAACAAACTATGCTTGAAAAAGTAAGCATGCCCCCAACATGGTGACTCAATTTGAGGTACATGCCCCCCTAAGCTTCAATCCATATGAAAGGCAGATGGAGTGAAGGTTTGAACTACGAGATCAAGAGGACGACTTGACTGGGATTTTACGAGATCTTATCAAAGACTCGAATTGAATAAGAACGTGTTTCATTGTTTTACCGAGGTTGACACATTAAAATAACTATCCTCGGATGACCTTGTTTCATTTTTTAACGAGGTTGATATAGAAGACAAACTATCCTCGGAACACCTTGTTTCATTTTTTAATGAGCTTGACACAGGAAAATGAACTTTGCTCCGACGAGCTTGTTTCATGGTTTAAGGAGCTTGACACAAGAAAATGAACTCTACTCCGACTAGATTGTTTCATTTTTTAAGGAGCTTAACACAAGAAAACAAACTATGCTCCAACGAGCTTGTTTCATTTTTTAAGGAGCTTGACACAAGAAAATGAACTTTGCTCCGAAAACCTTGTTTCATTTTTTAAGGAGCTTGACACAAGAAAATTAAATATGCTTCAACAAAACTCATCATAATGAACAAGAAGTCATCGCTTCCAATATTTTCTCCTCCGATGGAAGGAAAACATCTTGGAAGTCTGGACCTAATGTCTCCAGCACACGATGTACAACGAAACTATCACTGAATACGGACAAAGGACAAGTAGCCACATAATTAACATGCGGCGGGGATGACACAACTGGCAAATAAAGATCTGGCATGGATGATGGTGGACTAGCTACCATATCCGGACCAAGGAACGCAAGCTGATCGATGGTCACGATCTGACCTTGGTGCGGAAAACACATCACACGAAAGAGGGAGGAGACAAGCACTCCCATGGCATAAGTCTAATCGCGGCCCAGGAGTAAATTAAAGTCCAAGGGGCCAGGAACAACCATCACATCCATATGGACAATTTTTCCTCCCAAAGTAATAGGCAACTTCGGAAGGATCCCTAACGGTTGAGTAGTTCCTCTGTTAAATGCCAACAGATTATGCATAATAGGCATAAGCGGAGGCGAACCGAAAGCTTGACAACTAGTTGAGGATAAAATACTAACTGACACACCTTCATCTATAATGGTGCTGGGTACGACCAGATGGGAGGCCTGTACCGTGATCTCAAAGGGCACATAAGAAGGAAGGCGGTTTCCTACAAATCGACTCTGATTGAAGGAAGCGACCAAACTACTTGGAGGGGCTACCATCGAACCGAGATGGTCTTCCCCTGGTGTTATGATATAAGAAGGAGCATCCTCCATGACCTCCATCATGGAGTCAGGAGGGGTATCCTCCTGAACATACATCATGAGAGGCGGAGGAGCAGCTTCTTGAGGTATAGGGACAGGAGAATATTTCTCCAAGTCCAAAGAATATGAAGAAACCAGAAGAACATAGGGAGTGTGAGACCCACTCTCAACGGAAAAGACCTGGTGCACCATAGATGAGGCCAACTCAACCGATCCCACGACCAATGGTTGGTCAAGGGTGGATTCATGATTTGGAATTTCCGAGGGAGCATAATCGACCAAGGATGATTCTTAACCAATCGTTGAATCAACTCATGAATGACTTAAAGAAAGCTGTTTGTAACCAGTTGAAAGGCACAATGTAGAAACAATCGAGTTGTCCAAAACTCTCTTGGCTTCATCCATATATGGACAAAGGTGAATGGCATGGTGCCAATCACACAGATTACAGGGATTGGCAAGCTTACCTTGCTTCTTAAGATTTTTACCAGCACTAGCTGAAGATGTGCCCCCAACTTGACTCCCGGAAGCCAAAGGCAATGGCAGACAACCGTTGGATCATACTTCGAGCACCTCAGGAATGCCAGGGAAATCTGGAAGAAGATGGTTTCCCTGGCACAACATGCAAGGGAACTTAACTTTCCGAGGAGTGTTGGGAGGTTTATCAGAAGCAGATGTTTTGGAAGCAACAACTGCAGAATTAGCCTCTCGCTTATCTGACTTCTTCTTCTTTGTATTCTTATTCTTCTTCTTAGCCACCTAGTTACTTGAATCCAGACTTTCACCAGGCAAAGTAGAAGAGGAGGACGCAGAAATAGGCGAAGAAGGAAAAAGGGATGCAAAACCACACTAAGAATGCAATCGTTGTTTTAAACACTTTGTAACGAAATTCCACAAAAGGCTACAAGACATATGAGGTCAAGCACAAAAAGGACTTCCAAAGCATGAGCTCAAAACAAGGAATTCATTCCCTTTTACATGAAGCAATCATGGAAAGAATACATTTCAGTTGAACAATGAGCAATGTAATCTATGCTCATATAGAGAAAATACCAGAAGGGAAAGACACATTGGTGAAGGATTTAGGGAAAAAATCTTAATTTTCACACACCCTGAAATTGGCACGACTTTATGGGTGAAACTAGCGCCAAATGGCATGACTTGCTCACTGACAACTAGTGCCAATGGCCAATTGGCGTGGGTTGCTAACTAACAACAAGTGCCAATGCCTAAAAATGAAAAAACAAAGAATTTCTCCCAACCAAGACCAGACTCACCACTTCAAGGAAAATCTAAAAATAACCCAGAAAAAAAGTACTGACCAAAAAATCTTCCAAACAAGGAAAAACCCTAGCACCTACAGGAAATGGCACGATTGTCTGGCTATAATCCGCGCCAGACAGGGGATGGCATAGGTGATGAACTGGCAACTTATGCCAATGGGCGCAACTGTCAGGGTGGAAACTGCGCCAATCAATCCAACTATGAAAATATGAAAATTTTGGAAAAGGAGAGGTTAGATCTGATCCTCTGGGGGCTGAACAAGGGTTTTACACAAGAAGGAGATAAACCAAAAGAACAAATCAAGTAGACAGAAGCAAAACACAATCAAAAGAGACAAGACAAACTCCAATCAATCTCCCCAGTGGAGTCGCCAGTTTGTTGGAGAGGTAAATCCCCTCTGTGGACAGAGGTGATGCCTACTAGCCCAGATCGGGTCTACAAACAATCAGAAATGTAGTGACGTAGGTATCTAGTTACAAAAAGGACAAGAAATGACAAGTTTCCTACCTGAGGTCCTACGCGATGGTCATCGAAAGAAGGATGATGCTTCCCATCCCCCGCTTCGGCAGATCACAATCCTTCAGATTAGCACGTCCGAACACCTGCACACATGCGAAGAAACACGAAGATACACAACATAGAATCTAAATCTTGTAACTATACATCAGTCAGAGAAGATGCAGCTCATTGCATCAAAGATAAAGATACACGAGTGAAACCATAATCAAAGTCGATTATCATTAATAAAACAAAGGAACGATACAACCTTAAGCTCTGATGCTGGATCTTCCTTTGGCGGGGTCGACAATGGAGCACGTCTCAATGAAGCTCATCGGAAATGGGACAAAGCTCTCTCTCTTCGGCTTGGCTCTCAAAGGCTGTCGGGCGATAGTCTCCTTGCTACAGATTCAACTCTTAGTGCTATGACCATTAAGGCTAGCTTGCAAAGGGAAAATGGCAAGCTTATATAGATGATGGAAGGGGAGTTGGGATCCCTACAATGGTGGGATTAGCCCTATCCTCAAGGAAGCTTCCATGATAGGTGGAAAACCACTTCCCCTACATGGAGATCCGGAGCCAAACCTCCCAACTCATTTTAGAGACTCGTTTAGGAGTTGGTTGGAATCAAACTTCCGCCATTTATTTTTAAAAAACAATCCTTATTAATCTTGGCGTGAGTAATACACTGTGACAGAGCGCTAGTTGGCATGCCCTCTTTGGTGGATTCCCCCCATTGGCGCGAGGGCTGAACTAGCTGATCGCGCCAAGGCCAAAAGGTCAGTTTTTAGGGTTTTTCACAGGAAACCGTCTTCAAAGGAATGATTTTCCTTGTCAAGGGGGAGCCATGACAGTGGTTTCAGGTTATGTCACTGCTCATAGGTCACGGAAAAGGCCCTCCAATGTGCGGGACGGGGGATTGCATGGACAGTGACAAATTACTGTGTAACAATTAGTTATTGCAAGGCTAACGTGCATAATATATTTAGATGAAAATAACACAATTCTATATTAATTTTGGATTCGATATCAAGAAAAGAAAAATTCACTGTAACATCCAATAAAGAAATAACAATAATAATTGTAAAGCTTCTAATGTATTCACAACAATAAGAATTATGAAGAAATCTTTCGGTAATAATCACATTATCATGAACAAAGTCGACGCGTTTCGAACCAACTAGTGTGGTTCATCATCAGGACTAGGTGAGAGATCACATAAATCGTTGAGTTTAAATAGATGTAGGAGGGGCAAAGAAACCACTAGAATAACAACTAATTTGACAATGAAATCCAAAACGGTTAGTTGTAATAATATAATAATTAAAAATCAAAACAGCTAGTTTGAAAATTAAAATTAATAGTTAAAAAAAAAAAAAAAATAAAAAAAAAAAATAAAAAAAAAAATAAATAAAAATAAAAATAAAAATAAAATAAAATAAAAATAAAAAAAAAAATAATTTTTTTATGTCAATTAATAGTTTAATTATAAATAAAAATTATTTTATTTTTATTAATTGATTATTAAAAATACAAATATTATTTTATTAAAATTATATATATATATATATAATAAAAAATAAAAATAGTTCTATTAATTTAATTATTTAATTACAAAATGAAACGGCTAGTTTGAATATTCAAATTAATATTTTAATTATAAATAAAAATTATTATAATATATAACAAATTTTATTTTAATTAATATCGTTAATTGATTATTTTATTATAATTATATATTATTATATTGTAATTCTATCTTAAAGAATATATATATATATATATATATGTATAATAAAGTAAAATATAAAAATAAAATAAAAAATAGTTCTATTAATCAAATCGCTAGTAACATATTCAAATTAATAGTTTAATTATAAATAAAATTATTTAGGTCAATTTATTAGTGAAAACTACATACTAAAAAAATTATTTTATTTTTCATTAATAACGTTAATTGATTATTCAGAATGCAAATATTATTTTATTTTAATTCTATATTATTATATTGTAATATATATATATGTTTAAATAAATTAAAAATAAATTAAAAAATATATAAAAATAAAAATTAAGAATATAAGGCAGGGATCCAACACCTGCTTATATTCCAACCGTCATCTCTATTGAGATTTATGGGCCTTTTTTCAATTTCAAGGGCCTCTCTTAACTTATGATGATGAAAATGATCAATCCTCGCTAAGACCTTAGCCTCTTCAATGCAGATATGATGGTTAGTTTTTTCCACATGTTCAGCTAGGGCAGAGGTACAGGACCTGCCATGTCTAATGTTAGCTGCATGTTCACATATCCTTTGGCTAATGGACCTACCCGTTTCACCAATGTAAGGCATCCCACAGGAACAAGGAATAAGATAGACACCTTTTCCATCCATAGGGTTCACAGGATCTTTAACTGAGTTATTGATGGATCACAGAAGCCAAAAATCTACTAATAACAATAAGAATATCAACAATTACACCTACTGTCACAGTAATTGCAATTTATACAAAATAGGACATAGAAATAACAGTATACAAGAAATATGCAACACCTGATCGGAGAGTGGGCCCAATTCTCTAATCAGGGTTGCGATAAGCTCACAAGTCACAGAAGTAACAAGAAATATAAACTTGCATTAGCTAGATGAAATAATGTTCTGCTACACAACTCACTTCCTTGTGTAGCCAACCCTGTATGTGTTATCTCCCTATGCGTTCTTTTCCTTCTCTCTAATTTGTGTCCTTCTAAATATACAGACAACAAAGGGAAATAAAATAATTACAAAATCTCAATAACCAAGATGAGATCTGAAAGATATTTCCATCATGATTTAGCTAGCACAAGTCAAATTTGGAAATTAATTTTTGACGCAATTTCGAAAACGTCCACAACAAAAAATCTGCGAATTTGTCCTTCAAATAACCTTGAGTTTTGCTCAATCAATGCTAAATTTTGGAAACATACTAATAGAAAAAATAACTTGGTCCGTTTTGCACAAAACCCATGTTTCATATTTTTAGGATTCTTCTTCATTTTCCCGAAACGTTCAACACAAAACTGTTTGTTATCCTAGTGAATTTCTAAGTTGAAATATTTAATTATCAGCTAAAGATCAAATCTGCAATTTGGAAGAGATCTTGGAGGCTAAAATATTGAGTGATGTTATAAATAATTCATTAATAAACCATCATTGGAAAAATCGTGCATAATAATCATTAATTTATTAAAATAAAGGAGAATAAGTATTACTTATCCAAAAGAGCATAAATAATTATGAAATGGAATTATATAATAAATTATGATAAATAATGTGATAAAATAATATTAGAAATGGATGTTAAGAAGTGATAATAATAATACAAATTAGTGTCCCAATAGGTATAACAGTGCATGCCAGTGGCCAGGATCCCAAATACTCAATTTTGTGCTAGCGTCCCTGAGATTTGAGCCAACCTTTGAGGCCTGAAAGCTAGTGCTCTACCTAGAACTTTATGAAAATTTTAGAGATGATAAATAGTTACAACAATAAAATGATACCGAAACAATAAAATCAATAATAACACATCTATATCCCTCCTAGATATGATAATAATTTTTTCAAACATGTCACAAATATTGAAACTACAGGTGTAGACAACAGATGTATGCATAAGGGTCTCATACTTATTTGAGAACCACTAAGAATTATTTCTCCCTTACATCATTATCTTAAATAAAATATATTTGACCATTGATACAATGTGCATTGATTTACAAGTAAAAACATGGGGAGATCCATAAATCATCGCTCATAAAATATATGCTTATAATGATCATAATAACCACAGAAATATCATGGAAAAAAAAATAGAACCACAAATAAACTGGTGCATTTATACATAAAATACCAAAGGAATGAGCTCTTCATTAATGAATGTAAGAACCAACTAGAGATGGGACTTCCATGTTCCACCAAACCATAAATTGGCTTAAAAAAATATGTCTTCAGCTAATCACCCCCGTACCATATTCAAAGCATGAATGTGGGACTCATAACCAACCTAAAAGAACCAAACAAACATGAATGTTACTCGAGTTCTTTGGCTATACCATGATGAATTTTCTTGTCTCCTAGTCTCTCAGGCTTTACGGTCGCAAATCACAGTCTGAATCATGGATCACTAGGACCTAAACCAAGACATAATCTCTATGCTTTACCATACATCCCATCCCAGGACTACTAGGCCCAATGAAGAGCACCCACCTCTTAGGATTTATCACAATCCAAACCTAGATCACTAGGCCCTAAAAAGAGGAAAATCACATCTAGGATTTACTGTATATCACACCATTCATAGGTTGAGGATTCCTAGGCCCACCGAGGTACACAATCCTAGCTTTAAAAAAACCCACAATCTAATTCAGGGGTTACAAGGCTAATGGATTTAACGTGATCCACAGTCTGATTTAGGTAGCACTAGTCCATGTGTTTGTCATTTTAGAGATCCACCCCTCTCAGCTTCAAATCCATCCAGAAATCTATCTCAACCAAAGTATGAGAACTCCACAACACCATGAATATTTGGAAATGGCAAGGCTAGGTTGAAAACATTGCCAGACCTGGAAAAAATTATTCCAAGACAGAAAATAACCACATCCAATACCATGCATGTGAGATCTATCAAGGAAATAACACATGCAAATCAATACCTACAAAGAATTCTATTGTAGATTCTTTATTCCTGATCTTCCTTTCTTACTTCCTCCTTGTTCTTGATTTGTTTCCTTTCTTGGTCCAATTCCAAAATGCTCAAGTAAACTCTAAGTGTCCAAGAGTGAGAGTGAGAGAGAGAGAATAATGGGAGAGCTTCAAAACTGAACTGGCAAAAGGTTTTCAGGAAAATATTTCCAAATGATCCTCATAAGCCTTTTTATCAATGAGGCCTCTATTTTCTTCATTTTTCATTATTTTCCTTCAATTTCCTCCTCACATCCAACCTGTGACCTTTTATCTCCATTTTCTCCTAATTTGCATTATTTTCATAAATAAATTTGCCAAATATGCCATTTTTCCTTTCCAAAGCCTTTTCATTGCCTTTTTCGATTTCCTTCAGCCATAATAACCGAAATGAACACCCACTAGGATGTTTTCCCAACATTAAAATTGGAATAAGTGTCCCATCAACTGTGGTTATTATTTTTGAATTTTATTACATGGAATTTTCACCATGGCTATTACAGAGAAGGAGAGAGAAATTATTATGAAAGTAATGGAAATTGAGGAGTATAGTCAATAAAATTTACTAATGAAACATGGAATAATTTTAGTATGCTGAGAAGCTATTCGATATATCAATTCAATTTGTGAGTACAGTAACTCAATTCATGAGTCAAAACCAAATAAATAATTTGTAATATTACTACATAATCAAGTGAAAAAAGTTACAAGTTAAGTTCTTATTTTACTATCAATAGACTTAACAAAAACATAACCAATTATGAAACTTGAAGTGTAACCAAAAGAAAAAATGAAATAATTTATTTTATGAAATTATATATATGAAAATCTAAGTTTATTACCCATAAAAAAAACAAGAAAACCATGAAAGAAATAGATAAATAACCTTGAAGGAGCTATATCCCAATAAATAACCAAACTTTATAGTTTGATTAGGTCAAGGCCACAATTGAAAAATGTAACCATGTAGGGTTAACATGTAATAAAATAAGAAAACCATTATTTGGGTTAGATTTTTTCAATAAATTAAGAGTGTTGTTCCATGAATCCTCAGGAAGTCGTAAAGTGATGGAAGGAAATCGACTTGTAAGAATAGGGAATCGAAAAATTAACTTCAACAAATGAAAAATGCCCCAAGTGCAAACCAATTAAACTTTTCTTCTCACTTAATGTCATACTTGTTTTCCAAAGCATATAAAAAATTATTAGAACCTTTAATATTAATTATATCATTTGAGAAGTATTGAACAACCAGTAAATGGAGTAAAATGAAATATACTTGAGGTTGTAAGGGATAACACATCCTTTCCTCCATCCCAAGTTCAAAAACTTACCAATGCTATGATGGTATTGAAAAAATTAACTAATTATTTTAAAATAGATCAATCATATACTAAATTTAAAAATAAAGATTCAATTTTCCTTAATCTCTTGAGGGTTATTGTGAAACCCTAAGAGTGAAATAAAACCTAGCTGAAAACTTGCTAGAAGTTTTACTAATTCATACTAGTGTTTTCCGTGGACGAATTAAAATACTGGATACTTCACCAATAAATGAATGCACAAATATATAGATAGGAAACCCTAATAGTTACAATTGGAAACATAAAAATTAATTTCACTACGTCAAAAATTAAAAATAAATCATACAGGTCGAAAAAATCATGGGAGAGAGGGCAAGCACCTACTTTGTTACCAATATTGCAAAGAAGAAGAAAAAGAAAACAAATAAAAAGAGAATGTGATTCAAAATGATATAAGTAGAGGAAAATGGACAAATTGAAACTTACTACGAGCTCACTAGAGTAATTCATAGAAACCCATAAAATCACTCCACTTGTATCATGTGAAGAAAAGAAAAAAATGGGTTTTATTAGAACCTTAAATAAATTAAAAAGGGTTATAAATTGTAGATGTATTGAAGAACCAAATGGGGCATTACCTATGAAGTTAAAGGACAAAAATAGCTTGGTTTGACTTGAAATCAACCAATTCCTTCATTCAACCCAACTATTCTTTTCACAGGGAACCTGTACCATGAAAATATCAGTATGTGGTAGATTAAAAATAAGGAACTATATGGTTCATGTGTTTTATAAAAGTATAAGAGAATATCTTTATAATTTCAAAAGATACAGACACCTCATTCGAAGCATCATAGGTGAAATTTTTGGTCATATAGCTAAGAAGAAAACCAACCTCGCCTTGCGTAATAGTCGATTGAAGCTTTAATTGAGTGAGACAGAGAAATGAGTAGGAATGAGTGTACGCGCAATGGGATAATTCATGTTGTGTAACCCTAATAACTTTCCACCCTCATATCATAAAATAAAAAATTCAAATGTTTAAATGCACCAATAAAAAAGCCCTAGGTGCTCACATAGGCCATGGTTGAGTGGCCATCTCAAATAACACCAATTTTATCGCTTTCCCATGAAATATATTTCCAAATGTATCATTTGGATTAGTGATCCATCATAAATAATTAATTCATATATTCCATATTCATGAGAAGATAAAAGGGTGGAGCTAAAAACTAGAAAAATTAAGGATTTAATTTCTTATTATGAGAAATATGGCCTAGTGAGACATCAGATTATAATTTAGATATCTATATTGGTTGTAGTATTTGACAAGGTATTCGATGAAGAAAATAAAATACAATATTCTACCAAGGAAAAACCGTTATTTACCAACATTATGTTAATAATGTTCAGCCTTACTTCATTGGTGTATAATTTACCTTGAGACGTAGGAGGCTTGAAAAAAAAGGATAACCAAGATTAGGGAAATTTTCGTGAGTATAGATACTACAAAGAGGAAAGTATACATTTGAGAATGAATTATAGGGCAAAAAAAATGGTGTATATAATTAATTCATGATGATCTAAAACAATCATTATAGTAAAACAATCGAAATTGGCATTCTCTGCAAGAAATAATTACAATGGATAGTAGTACGGTACTTTAAAACACAACATATGTGTGTGTGTGCGTGTGTGTGTGTGTGTGTGTGGTTGTGTCTACATTCTGTGTGTTCGTGTGTGTGTGCGTGTGTGTATATATCTGTGTGTGTGTAACTTGAATTATCAATTGTCAATGTTGAAAATCCAAAACAAACTCGTTGTGATGGAATGGAAAAAAATAAACCACACTAGTAGCACAATACATAATAAGGACTTATAGAAAGAGATATACAAGAAAAACATTTTATAAGAATGCTCAATGTTAGTAATTAAAAAAAAAAAAGTTATATGAGAGGGAGGTATGTTACATATGGTATCAGATATGTAGGTTCAAATGTGAAGCCTAAGGGTTAAACCATAGCTAAAATCACTTTGCAGAAAATGATGGGTTATGAAAATTTTAATTGATTTTTTCATAATGATATACAAAAAATTAAGGAATATCAAAGAGTAGGTTCAATATTGAGACCCATGGGTTGACCCCACTCGAAGTTTAATAAAATCTTGTTTTCATACATAAAGGGCAAAAATAAGTAAATATGAATTGTGTTGTATTTAATTGATGCATTTCATAAAATACTATTGCACCGAAGGTAATGGACATAAATTCCTTAATTGAATTAAGATGTACAATACAAAAGTTCTATTATTTATGAATAATTCAAACCAAAACCGATTAAAGCAACAATGGATCCTCTCATGATAGTTATAATAATGTTATTGTAGTACCAATGTATGGTGTGTGAATTTTTGGAGGTATAATGAGGGGGTAATAAATTTAATCCTCATACGACTATAATAGGATTAGAATAGGATGATATAATCAAGGAAGAGCTTGAAAACAAGTAGGTTGAATGCAACATGATGACGGATGAATGCTAGGTGTTGGAAAAATATTTTTGAATTAGAGGTGTTTCTTTTGGATTATAATGATTAGGTATTATTTATAAAACTTAGATTCAAGAGAAATATTATATGGTTAATCACCTAACGTAAAAGGCAACAATCCATATGGGCAAGTTCAATTTTCTTTGTGTTCTCAAGACCGATGTAGGGTTAATTTCTCTGCAAGAGAAACAAAATCCATTTATGCTAAATTTGGGGCTCTATTTTAATAAGGTATTCCTTAGTATGGATCTACTTGTCCAATGGGAAAAGTTCGTCAAGGTTATGATGTAAATCTCTCAAATGTTTCCCTTCATTTTTTGCTCTGCATTATTAAACCAATAATTCAAATATTAAGTTGTAAGAAAATTATATTGTAATGAAAGAGTTAGAAATTCATGCATTTTAAATCCTAAGTTCATATGATTATTTTAATGAATCACCATAATGAATTCACAACCTATTCTTGTAGCTGGATTAAAGACTACATAATGTCAGTGCAATGAAGAATTTGAAAAACATTCTTGTATCCTAATAACATGGCTGAATCTATGATTATGATGATTGTGATTGAAGTTTGATTATGATTGGAAATGGGAGGATTTTGTGGATATTTAGAAGCTCCTATTTCTATATTATCATAAGTTCCCAATTCAGTTACTTCATAATACATATGATATTTTGGGGTTGATTTTTTCAGCATAGGGAGATTTTGAAATTTGGTACTATATCTAGGATATAATGTGTTGATTGGGTAATGTTCCCTATTTGATTCACATAATTATATTCACTACTTTCATTATGGATAGACAATCTATGGACTGAAGAGAATGTTTTGAGAGTTTAGGTTTTATTAGAAACTAGAAAGGTTTTGTTGGAGTTTTGCTAAGGAAATCAACCATCAGTCCCTATTTGGAAGTAAGGCCACAAAGTCTTAAAACCCACATATGTAACATGTATACTACAATATATTTAGCAGCCTTATAGAAAAAGTATATTTAAACAATGATTTCATGCATTCTAACCATTGGAAGTACTAATTTAGTAGTTGATTTTACTAGGATGATACAAAATTATAGAAATTTCATTTTCAATAATTAATGAAACATATATGGAAACCTCATCACAAAAATATTACTCTTGTATTTCATTATTAGATATAGGTAAGGACAAACTAGATTTATTCTATGGAGTTTTTTTTGGAAGGGATGTTATCCTAGAAGGTTGTCTTGTATGCGTAGTTCAAAATATTTTGAGAAAAAAAATATAATCAATTTCTTAATATCCAAACACAAATAAACAAAAGTTAATAAAAAAAAAGAATACAAATAAAAGGTAAACATATCAAAATGTTTTGGTAAGTATTAAGGGTTGGTAATCCAATGCAAGGAAGGACCAAAAAGAAAAAAAAATCACATGCAACCATATAAGAAAAGTTTTGACACTAGGATCAAGGAGCATGGATAGATACAAGATGTTGTAAGGTATATAAACACAAAAAAAAAGTGGCTTAAAAGAGGGATTAAGAACTAGTATCATGTAGATACAGTGTAGCATAATATAAAAAGTATTAATAAAGGAGGGTTATCGAGTATTTAATATTAATATTGGCACAAATGGAACAAATATATCAAGAAAATAGATGTTGAAAACATAGCTGAAGCACAGATATGCGAAATTATATACCCTTATGGCTGAAAATAAAACCTCCATACATGTCGTGGACATGCTTGTTCTATAGGACTAAAAATATTTATGGAGGAATTGTAAATTTTCATTGGTCAAACTCTGTGCTCCAATTATTGAGGATATTTAAATATTCAAACTTAGAATTTCTGGTCCACGAAGGAATCAATTCCCAATATTACCCAATCGAGGAGGTCACACAATTATTTATCTATATACATAGGAAAATCCTTAAGAGGAAATTAAAATGGCCCTAACAAGGGAGAATACATTCTTGATTGATGAACTTGAATGATGAAATGATCCTCAGATATTTATGGAATACAAGGTAAATAAATTGTAACCAATGGAATTGATTGACAAGAGGATACCTTAGGAAAATGTGGAAATTACACGTGAAGGGCGTGCTAAATATGCTACGTTGCACGGGTACCGCTCCCAGTCCTTGGAGTTGCTAAATATGTGATATGTACAGGGGACAGGATATCATATCACCGTAGATTATGGTTAAAAGAGATTCGTTCACGAAAAATAAAAAGTATGTAGAATAATTAGAGACTGTAAAATTGAATATTAAAATAATAATGACATTTAAACTTCCCCAAGAAATTAGAAAAACTCGAAGGAACTTATATATAGTGCATAGAAGGTACAGAAACCCTCAATCTTACACATAAATAGATAAGAGTAAAATGGATTAAAAAAAATCAAGAGTAAAAACATGTAATTCAAGAAAACTTGTAATAAACCCTAAACAGGGAAAAGGAATCCTTGATTGGCATCAATATTAAGGATGAAATTATCTCAAATTTGTATGGGATTATAGATCAATCTTGTTTTTTTTGTTAGAAACTTCACAAATACTATTTTTATTGAAAGAAAATGACCATAAAAGTGGTTGATTGGAATGATGTACCCAGATAAACCATAAATTTTGATTGAATTTCATGGAGTATCCTAACAGAGTGGAATTTAAATAAATAAAAAAAATGGAAGCCATAAGTGTGAAATAATATCCCTAAAATCAAAATTTTCTAGTTAATGTATTGTTTTAATACACACACACACTTGTGTGTGTGAATATGTTTGGAATCCATGAAAAATATTATACTAACATGTGTGTTAAGACAACCAATGCACATAGAAATTCAAAGGGAAAATAATCCATGGTTATACATAGGAGTAAGATGCATATAATATTCATAAATAACTTGCAATGCATGCCAAAATAAAGAAATCAGATTGATTTAAAGGAAAAAGGAGTGTGTAACCACCCAAACCCAACTTGACTTAATTTAACATACATACCATGGTAAACATGAGCTGAGAATTACTATGGATGACCCAAATTCCAATGTGTAGTTATGGAAATGGGGTCTAACTTGCCAACACATCCTATTAATTTTTACAAACACTTTGCGTACATAGTACCTGTAAGCTACAAATGCATCGTTTTGTCACTGTTTACATTGGTTTCATCAAATGTTCATTAATAAGGCTTTCTTCCCTCTCATACTTGCCACAAAAAACACATATTAGCTCATGTATCCATATAAAATATCCAAGAGCCTATCAAACCATGAATTAGATCTAGATAGAGAGAAGCTGATATAATGATAAATACGTCATGCATGTAGCATATACTTAATCAACAATAAATCCATGAAAAACTAGGTATGTAAAAAATAGTAAATCAACAATTATGTTCATTGATCATCAATAAATAATTACACTTATTGACATATGTAAAGTACCAACCAAGTTAGGTACTTCCAAGAACCACTCGACTATATATTGGGCTAAACCAAATATTTCTTTCAGCTGATCACCCCCATGCCATATTCCAAGCATGAATGTAAGATCTCATGGAATAAACCAAGAAAAAGCCAAACCAAGCCTTCGAGAGGCCAAACCACCTCAAACCTCAACTAGTGATTCCACCTCTACCCAATCTGTCGAGTGCTCTAGAGCATTTGTTCCAACCCAGCTCCATGACTAGTAACTCAACCCACAACTGCCATAGGGCTCCAAAGCATTTTTCCAACTAAGGATATAGGACTAGTAACTCAACCCAAGTTGTTCGAGGGATTCCTGAGCATTTGTACAACAAAGGCTCTGGGAATTAATAACTCAACCCATAACCATAAGGAACAAGAGCACTAATCGGAAAAAAATAGGAAAACCCACAACACCTTGTCTAACGAGGAAACGAAAAGACTACTAAAAACCACCGTCAATCTAGTCAATCCTCCATGCCAATGACATATCATAACCAAGTAAACAAAATAATGTACCATACATGCCAAAACTAGCAAGGAAACCATACATGCAACTCGATACTTGCAAGAAAATCCAGCTGTAGTCATTGATCCACCCGTCCCCTTGCACTTTCCTTCTTTTCCTTTGCCTTGTTTCTCCAAATCCAATGTATGCCAAAATTCTCCACAAAACTCTATGTGCAAGAGTATGAAAGAGATAATAGAATGAGGTGCTACATACTGAAATGAAAAAATCCCAACCAGTGAAGGCTAAGAAAAAGCCATGAAATGATCCTTAGAATCCTTTTTATCCATGAGGACTATAATTTCTTCACTTTCCTCTATTTTCCTTCATTTTCTTCCTCGTGCAATTATGTGAACTTTCACCTCCTTTTCTACTATTTTTCATTATTTTCATAAATAAAATTCCAATTAATGCATATTTACCTTTGCCAATTTTTTTTCCCATTTCCTTAGCCATAATAAACCGAAAATGACACCGAATAAGATTTTTTTCCCACCATTCAGCTTGGAATATGTGGCCTATTACCATGGTCTTATATGTTTTTACATGGAAATTCAACCAAGATTTTTACAGAACCCTCCCCCTTGGGGGACCATCGTCCTTGAGGTTCAGTGACACCTATAAACCAACAAACCACTAAAAACAAAAAATACTTCCCATGGGTATTTATAACATAACTCGTTGCGATATTTACAATAACCACCACATATAGAGTCATGCAGATTTCCTTCAACCAACAAATAGTCATACTATCCATGGAGATTTATAACTAAAAAATGATGCAATATTTACAATAATATACACATATACACATATGCACGTTTTCTCTAACTAGAAAATAAAAGAATATAGTGCTTGTATCAACAATAAGGTAATATAAAGGCTCACACTTCCACCCTCAAAATTAGTACTAGGATTTGCCTCCTTCCAGGAAGTCTGAAATCAACTTCAAAAGTAAAACTTACATCCAATATACAATGCTACAAACCTACACCACTTGTCCTCTTAGTGAAAAATTACCAGCTCATTCTTCCAGGGCACACTCATAATGTGCTTCTGATTCCATTTGGAAATGCTAATGACAAAAATCAATGTATTCCCTGAACTTCCCTTCTTTGCCACAAAACCCCTTAGACAACCCAATCACCTCATTCCATTTAGTCACACACCTTACAAGTTTCGCAGGCATCCCCTTCTCTACTAAACAGTCCCTTGGGTGACCCCTCCCTTGGCAAGGTTTCATTGCATCAGAAGGTCAAAAAACTAAAGCACATCCCTACTTCAAAACCATTTTACCGCTCATAGCATGCTTTCGGAAATCAATGGACACTATTGGGTATGAGTGTCCCATAATGGTCCTGTTCCATACACTATTTACCAACATACTGTTTCATGTTCCAATTCCTTTTGTTGTTGCTATTAATTCTTATAGTTAGTTCCAACCACCCAACCGAGAGTTTTTCACACTTTTCTATACCAAGCACATAAATTCCATTAGATTTAAAATGAATTGAAATAAATTCACATCATACCTCATCACTGGCTCATCAATAAGGTATACTTGCAATTCTATTCACTTCCTATAAAAGCATGTCATATTAGTTGTTTGATCAAATCATCATGTATAAACATGTCACATCCACTTAGCTAAAAACAAAACCATCATAAATCAAAATCATATATCACATCTAAATATCATAAATCGGTCATAGATTAGATGCGTAATAAAAATGAAATAAAATACCAATACTTATCCTTCAATTGGTCCTTTTGCTTCTACCTTTTTCCTTGTCCTTTCCGTACACACACCATACTAGTTGCTACATCTAGTAAGCACCCATTTGTTTTGTTATATTCAACCATGTACACATACATCCAATGTAAATGATGTGCACACACATACAAATTGTTTTTCACCCAACACATGCACCTACACTCGGCATACAACAAAACACATACACCTACACCCAGTGTACACGCAACACATACACTGACACGTGGTGTACAACACAATACATATACGTACACATTGTACAACACAATGGATACACATGCCATGATACAATGACTAAAAATACACATAACATAGTACCACATGTATACAACATAAGTTGTATGATATGTACACAATACCAAATGTATACAACACTTCTCGCACAATGCATACATAATATCACATGTACACAACACCACCTGCACGACATGTACACAACACCACATGAAAGTTGTTTACATAGTAAGAAACATACACATCACAACATGTACAGCATATACACAACACCACCTGAACACAACACCCCATGTACAACATGCACACAACACAACATGTACAATCATGCACACAACACCACATGTACATATCACCATATGTAGAACATGTACACCACACCATATGTACACAAAACCACATATGCAACATGCATGAAGTACCATATGTACACAACACCACATATGCAACATGCACAAAGCACCATATGTACAAAACACCACATATCCAACATGTACAAAGTACCATATGTACATAGCACTTCATAAATAAACTTGTATGCAACACTATATTTGTATATACAATAGTACTACACATCGAGATACCACACATAGACTCTACCAAGAAAACTTGCTTTTAGTGTCTTTCCACTATCGATGCTTGTTCCAACATACCCCATATCACACTGCTATCATTCGGCTGATGCGTCCCGCAACATAACCTATCCATAACATAAACATTGAAATAGTTCAATCACATAATATAAATTCATATCCACATGATACTAACCTCGCATATCTTCTCGGTCTACTCTTCCCACATGATTCCTCATAAGACCAAGAACCTCTCCATACCATTCACCTCCATAAGTAATCATTCCTCCATAAGAATGATTCCTAATGACCCTGTCAGACAATGAAATACATACATATAAACATCAACATAAAACAATCATGACC
This sequence comes from Pinus albicaulis, assembly GCA_034641835.2. Classification (NCBI taxonomy): domain Eukaryota; kingdom Viridiplantae; phylum Streptophyta; class Pinopsida; order Pinales; family Pinaceae; genus Pinus; species Pinus albicaulis. The sequence continues at coordinate 1,062,537,856 of CM076577.1, read as the reverse complement.
CCTAGAGACCCTGTCAGACAATGGAATTCATACATACATGTATACATATATAGGCATCAGCATAATCATGACCATGACACAGTTACTGTATATCATAAGGTATAGGTTGAGAAAACTCCTTTTATCTGCACATGCATGCACAATGTTAGTGTCAGTCTTTGCAGCCTTCCGCAAATGATCAAACATGCTCTTACAAAGTGATGTTAAGGTGTTAAGGTAAAATTTTGTCATTTCAGTGAGTCTTCAAGTAAAATTTGGTCACTAGGTATTAGGTCTAGGGTTTGTTTTCACTCCTTTCAAAGTTGTCCAAATGTCGGTCCATGTCACCATTCAGCTGAGTGTACCATCATTCAGAGGCTTTTCATCATCATGTCAAGGTCCACTGGGTCATTTTACACCTTGTTCATGCTTCAGTTGTGCCTAGGTAAGGTTAATTTCCCTCTCCTAGGGTTTTGGAGGTAATTTCTCTTGGATGGTCAAATCGTTAGCAAAAATTGTATCCCGATGTTCTTATACCTTCCCCTATCCTTAATGTACCTTATTAAACACTTCTCATCACTGAGATCCCCCAAACTCCTCATTTTCACACAAACCCTAGTTTCTTGCTACAACTTGGCAATTTTCTAGGCTAGGCCTGTCTTTTGCCCTTTTGGACCTCTTCCCCTTATTGAATCATTGAAATTCCACTTTCCGCTACTTCCTAACATCCCTCCCTACTTCCCAAATTTTTCTCAAGAATTTAGAAGCCCCTTATCCCCTTCATTTCACTTCGTTTCAACAAATCCCTTGTTCCACACATCGGGATAGATTTTACTCCAATGATGTTTCTGAGCAAGAAAATATGCATTTGGGAAAACTGAGAGAGGTTTTTGTCCAGAATAGGCCAAGGAAGAAAAAAATTCTTCAATGTTTACACAAGTATCATGGTTTTATAGAAATGGCAAAAATACAGTTCACTCAGGAGAATTGATGAACCTCTGAAGTGACCTTGGGAAAATCAAGTTTTATCCTAGCTTAGTTGGCCAAATTACTTTCCTGTTGAGTCAAATAATAACTAGACACAAAGAGATTTCCAGTGAGCTATCATGCACTCACTTTGGAGTTGAGTAATATCTTCCAAATTTGACTGCAACAGCACTCTGCCTTGAGGCAGCCTTATTTTGCACATTTTGACCAGTCTTGGGAGATTTGATTTTTGACAAGGCAAATGAACTTCAAATTGAAAAATTCAAGTTGGTTTGGAAATTAGACTCAATAAGCCTTCCAATGAGCTATCCCACACCCAATGTGGACACCAGGAAGGCCTCCAAAAGTCTCCTGCAAAAGGCGCTATGCATTAAGATGAATTTTGGAAATTTTGCCTTAAAAAAACAAAGTTTTCAGCCCAATGCGCTGCGCCACTTGGCGCGCGCTTATGATTGGGGACTCCTCTTCGGGAAAAATTTACATTTTTGGATTTTTCATGGAAAATTATGCAAGCCTACTTATGTCCAAGAGATTTTGACAGGTTTTGGGCTTCCAAAAGGGTCAAAAACACCCTACAAATGACCTTTCTGCCCCTTTTTGGACACACAGGAAGCAGTGTTGGGAGAACTCATTTTTGGAGGGGAAAATGGAAGCCAAATTCAGATATTCCACTTGTTTAGGAAAGTATGCAGGAAGAAATTTACAACAAGCCCACTTGGATCTAATTTGGACATCGGGAAGGCCTTCAAAATCAGCTCCAAACTGGCGCGACACATAGAGAAATCAAGCGCGGCGCATTGGGGATTTTTTCTCATTTTGGACTCAGTAACTCTGTTTTTCACCTAGTTTTTGACATTTTGACTTTCTTACTTCCAAATGTTAAACTGATGATGTAATTGGATGTATTTTGATGGATCTCGATGTAATTTTGTTAAATTTTTACTCATGGAGGTAGATTCATCCATCAAAAGGTGAATTGCAACTGAATGAATCAGTTTCCTATCTTATAGAGGCAAGTTGTTCCACTGCCTATTTTCCAGTTCTCAGTTTAGATCTTGTTGAAACAACTCCTAAACTTGTGAGCTCGACCCCTAGAGGCTGGGGATGAGTTGTTGGTTGCTTATATCTTGTAATTTTTCAGTCATTGGCATAGGTTGGACACTTGGGATTGCTTTGAGCATCATTGTACATTCATCTCTGCAGTTTGGCAAAGGAATAGACCAGGGTTTGCAGCACTCCTTGGGATTCATGTGGCTCTTTGTTTTGATGATGTGTTTCTCTCTATTAATGTAAGTTTACTGGTGTTTCATGTGTATCATTTTCCCTCTTATTTCTTCTTAATTTAAACAAACAAGGATAAAGGTGGAATTCATTAAAATTTGTAGTGCTCTACCTTCGGTTTGTTTAATTTTCTATGTTTTCAGCTATTTGGAGAGGAATCCTGAAAGTTTCTTGCCCTCTTAAACTCCTCACTGGTCTGAGATATCCATTTCATTCAAAATTGAAGTGTCAAAACAATTTCCTACCTTGCCCCATTCAGATCTCTGCAAAAACTAGGCCTCATTCCCCAGACCCAAAATCTACCCTTCCCTTTGATCCAACAAACACCTTCAAATTCAAATAAAACTCTTTTAAATATATACCTAGCCTAAAATCAGCCTTTATTCAAGTCATCTCAAGCCTCACTGATTATTTTTTGGAAGTTACTGGGAGGAAGAAGAAAAGCCCTCTCCCAGATACGGTAAGGGCTAGCTACCGAATTAAGCATGATGTGATGTTACCTGAACTCTTCCTTCCTAGCTTTGAGGTATATTTAAGAGCCACATAACATAGTGGCAACCATCACGGGAAAAATATTGTTTGCTTGTTAGTGTTATTTTTTTTATAAACTACAGACGGAGCCTGAAGTTATGCCAGGTAGCCTTCGAACTGCACATTGCTTTGCAAGTGCATAAGTAGATAAACAATGCTTCAGTCAATCTCCGGTCTAGTTTTATAAACATAACATCTGAATTGCAAATTTCCCGAGTACATGTATCAAGTTAGATCTAATGGTTGATGGTGGACAACGATCAGACATAGGAAGGCTGAAATCATTCAGCTGGTGACTCCAGTGTTAAAGAATCCCAAGGTTCAGAATTTTTATGGCGACTCTACTCTTCAAGAATTAGTAGCCTGAGGAATTTCTTGGTGAATTCATTGTTATCAAAATGGTTTCGCTGGATTGAAGGTATGCTCCCATGAGCCGAGATCACATTCCAGGTTTTCCAAATAAAATTCCTAAGGTAGATTGGCAAAGGAATTTGCCTACGTTTAAAGATGATGATAGGAAGGATGCTGCTTTACATCTGGTTAGATTTCACATACATATTCGCAAGTTGAAGGTTGATTTTCCTGAAGATTGCTTGATGAAGATATTCATGGCCACTCTGGAAGGTGAAGCTCGATCTTGGTATGAAAGCTTGCCGCCTACTTGTATTTACTATTTAAAGGATTTTCATACCATGTTCTTTGAAAGGTATAAGGAATCTTATCCATCCTTGACTTTAGTTCATAACTGTTGTAGCCATGTTCATAGTTTTATTGAAAATCTTGAAAAATTTTATGAAGATGATGACTTCATGGACGATGAGATCATGGAGGCTCTGTACGAAAATCCATTTCAGCAGCATAAAGAGAACTTAGAAGATACTCATCAAGATGCTCAGGAAACTTTGCAGCAGGATCAAGATCTTAGTACAATGGAAAATGATGAAAGAGAAGGTTTTGTTTCAGACCTGTCCATAGAAGAAGACAAAATGCAGGAAAGTCAAGTTTCAATTTCGGAATGTGATAAAGTCAAGTCAGCTATTTCAAATATAGATTCAGATCGTGATGATCAAAAATACCTTGTGTTGAATCCCATGAAGGAGAACTCTGCTGTTGAGATCATCTGGAATGAAGAAGACAGAGTTATTGATCCAAATGTTCTCATTTCATTAGAACAAAGCCTTCATGAGGAGGTAATCCAGTCAGTTAATGAAAAACAAGATGAGATCTTTGTTCAAGTAAGTGAAAAATCTTCTTTCAATAACTCAGTGATAAATGATAATTTGATTGCCATGTCATATGAAGATGATCAACAATGTTTTCAAATTTCAGAAGATCAGGGAATTAAGGACTATCATTCAGGTTTTTCATGTTTTAAAATGTTATTTCATGAGGACAATCACTTTTTGAGCAAAAGAAAACAAAAAGTATCATCTCCTTTGTCTGAAGATGAGATAGATCAACTCCTGAAAGGTCATGTTACAACCCAAGCTAAAGCAGATTTGCAGTGCCCACATGGTCAAGAAAGTGTTGGTGAAACTTCTTCCTCTTTTGAAAATGATGACGGTCTTGTAATTAGCTTTATAGATCAGCAAACAGATAATATTTTCTTTCATGAAGATGATAAGGCTGTCATGTTTGATAATCTTGAAGATTGTTTTTTGTTTAAGAATGACCTAGACCATGAAGTTGAGGAATATGAGCTTGAGAGAGACAATATGCCAGAATTTCTCATGGTCAAGGAACGTACAACTAACACTCAGATGGCATAAGCTTATACCTCTCTGTGCCTTCCTATCACTCGGCAATCAATTGTTCTTTCAGATCAGAATAAAGCGGGTAGTTTTATTTTTTCTGCTGGATCTCAAGACCAACTAGTGCTTCAGGATTTTCAAGATCCCTTTGGCATTCTTTTGCAAGCATCAGAAAAGTTAAATGTTGCCTGGTTCGTTATCATAAGCCTTGTTTTCAGTGGTTATTGTGAGTTTCCTACATGTACATCGTTCTACCTGCTCGAGAAAAGTGAGAGTCGAATTTCGGTATGTAGCCATCTTCTGGATTGGTTACATTGGAAGGCTCACTACACATGATTGTACATATTCCATCAGTAGGCAGTTGGTTGTCATCATGATTTGAAATCCTCAAATTTTGATGGAATTCTACCATTAAAAAAGCTTTGTAAGTACTAATTTCAGTTAAGTAGGTCTTGAGTCATTTTTGTTTTAGTCAGTTTCAACATAGTTTCAAAGCAAGTGTGTGTTGTCATCATTCTTTCAGTTTGGGGCCCGAGGTGAAGGCTATAAAAATGAGGATTGATTTCAGTTTTGGTTTGGTTCATTTTGATTCAGTCTTGAGTCAGATTTCAGTCCTGAAATTGAGTCAAGAGTTTGGTTTTGGTTTGTCGAAGCTATTGACTCCATAGCCCAATGGACGAAAGGCACTGCCTGCTTTCCCAGAGATCTGTAGTTCTTGGCACCTACAAGGAGCTACCATCCCCATTGGAGCCAATGTTAGTGTTAGTCTTTGCAGCCTTCCTCCAGTGATCAAACATTCTCTTACAAAGTGATTTTAAGGTGTCAAGGTCAAATTTTGTCATTTCAGTGAGTCTTCAAGTAAAATTTGGTCACTAGGTATTAGGTCTAGGGTTTGTTTTCACTCCTTTCAAAGTTGTCCAAATGTCGGTCCATGTCACCATTCAGCTGAGTGTACCATAATTCAGAGGGTTTTCATCATCATGTCAACTTCCACTGGGTCATTTTACACCTTTTTCATGCTTCAGTTGTGCCTAGGTAAGTTTCATTTCCCTCTCTTAGGGTTTTGGAGGTAATTTCTCTTGGATGGTCAAATCATCAGCAAAAATTGTATCCTGATGTTCTTATACCTTCCCCTATCCTTAATGTACCTTATTAAGCACTTCCCATCACCGAGATCCCCCAAATTCCTCATTTTCACAAAAACCCTAGTTTCTTGCTACAACTTGGCAATTTTCTAGGCTAGGCTTGTGTTTTGCCCTTTTGGACCTCTTCCCCTTACTGAATCATTTAAATTCCACTTTCTCCTACTTCCTAACATCCCTCTCTACTTCCCAAAATTTTTTCAAGAATTTAGAAGCCCCTTATCCCCTTCATTTCACTTAATTTCAACAAATCCCTTGTTCCACACATCGGGATAGATTTTACTCCAATGATGTTTCTGAGCAAGAATAGATGAATTTTAGAACACTGAGAGAGGTTTTCGTCCAAAATAGGCCAAGGAAGAAAAACCTCCTTCAAGTTTTACACAGGTTTCATGGTTTTAGAGAAATGTCAAAAATATAGTTTCCTCAGGAGAATTGATGCACCTCTGAAGTGACCTTGGGAAAATCACGTTTTCTCCTAGATTGGTTGGCCAAATGACTTGTGTGATGAGTCAAATGATAACTAGACACACATATATTTCCAATGAGCTATCATGAGCTCATTTTGGAGTTGAGGAAGACCTTCAAAAGTTGACTGCAACAACACTCTTCCTTGAGGCACCCTTATTTTGCACATTTTGACCAGTCTTGGGAGATTTGATTTTTGACAAGGAAAATGAACTCCAAATTGAAAATTTCAAGTTCGGTTGGAAATTAGACTCAATAATATTTCCAAAAAGCTATCCCATGCCAAATTTTGACATCGGGAAGGCCTCCAAAATTCTCCTCCAAAAGGTGCTACGCATTGAGATGAATTTTGAAAAATTTGCCTTAAAAAAACAGAGTTTTCAGCCCAATGCGCCACGCCACTTGGAGCACGCTTATGATTGGGGACTCCTCTTGGGAAAAAAATTACATTTTTGGAATTTTCATGGAAAATTATGCATGCCTACTTATGGCCAAGATATTTTGACAGGTTTTGGGCTTCCAAAATTGTCAAAAACACCGTAAAAATGACCTTTCTGCCCCTTTTTGGACACACAGGAAGAAGTGCTAGGAGAACTCATTTTTGGAGGGGAAAATGGAAGCCAAATTCAGAAATTTTACTTGTTTTGGAAAGTAGATAGGTAGACCTTTCCAACAAGCCCACTTGGAGCTAATTTTGACACTGGGAAGGCCTTCAACATCAACTCCAAACTGGTGCGACGCATAGAGAAATCAGGCACGGTGCATTGGGGATTTTTGCTCATTTTGGACTCACTAACTCTGTTTTTCGCCTAGTTTTCGACATTTCTACTTTATTACTTCCAAATGTTAAACTCATGATGTAATTGGATGTAGTTTGATGGATCTTGATGTAATTTTATTAAATTTTTACTCATGGAGGTAGATTCATCCATCAAAAGGTGAATTGCAACTAAATGAATCAATTTCCTATCTTATAGAGGCAAGTTGTTCCACTGCCTATTTTCTAGTTCTCAGTTTAGATATTATTGAAACAACTCCTAAACTTGTGAGCTCGACTCCTAGAGGCTGGGATGAGTTGTTGTTTGCTTATATATTGTAATTTTTCAGTCATTAGCATTGGTTGGACACTTGGGAATGCTTTGAGCATCATTATACATTTCATCTCTGCAGTTTGGCAAAGGAATAGACCAGGGTTTGCAGCACTCCTTGGGATTCATGTGGTTCTTTGTTTTGATGATGTGTTTCTCTCTATTAATGTAAGTTTACTGGTGCTTTATGTGTATCATCTTCCCTCTTATTTATTATTAAGTTAAAAAAACAAGGATAAAGGTGGAATTCATTAGATTTGTAGTGCTATACCTAGAGTTTGTTTAATTTTCTATGTTTTCAGTTGTTTGAAGAGGATTCCTGAAAGTATCTTGCCCTCTTCAACTTCTCACCGGTCTGACCTATCCATTTCATTCAAAATTAAAGTGTCAAAACAATTTCCTACCTTGCTCCATTCAGATCTCTGCAAAAACTAGGCCTCATTCCCCAGACCCAAAATCTACCCTTCCCTTTGATCAAACAAACACCCTCAAAATCAAATCAAACTCTTTTACATATATACCTAACCTAAAATTAGCCTTTATTCGAGTCATATCAAGCCTCACTGATTATTTTTGCTGATATTGACCAAGAGAGAGCCCTCTCCCAATTTGGTATGGCTAGCTACCAGATTAAGCGTGGTTTGATGTTACCCTAGACTCTGCCTTCCTCAGCCCGAGGTAGATTTAGGCCATAACACAGAACATTCAGAACAATAGTTCCCAACATAGCCAAAGCATCTACTATCTCAGATCAATTCTCTTTACCTTTCCTATTACCTTTCTCATAACTTTCTTGCCACCATCCATTTACCCCAATGGATCCAAATAATCCAACTGACTATCATATTATTTCCTTTAGCTTCCTTGTATTGATGCACCAAGCTTCATCTGTGTCTTACGTTAAATTTTGGGTTTCATCCAACTCTCCTCGAGGTCCATTAACTTCATCCTTCCCAAGCAATTCCCAATACCCTCAAAACATAAAAGGAAATAATCGAAAGAAAATAATAATAAAAAACATGAAAAACCAATAGTAATAAGGCACCACAATCAAAGTGTTATCGCCATACATCATACATAAACAAAGGCATAGTCAAATGCAGCAAATCACAAAAGAGAGAAAAAAAAAGACTAGAAAAAAAAACCATAAATCAATCCCCATGGTTCCCAAGGAAAGATCAACCTGATCCTTCTTCAATATTTCATGGCAATCTCTTTTGCTATGCAATCCCCTGCATCATACATCCATAAACAAAAAGTTTTCAATCCATAAATAAAATAACAATGTATCGGTGATGTTATCTTAATGTGTCGAGCATGTTTCCTTGTAATTGAACACATACATATATAATTTCTTAAGGAACTCCAATTCCCTTGACAGATCCAACTATAACTATAATATAACATGTGTTCATGAATGTAACACATATACATGCAATGTTAGACAAAATCAAGGTTAATATGACTTCTTGTACGCAAAGCACTCATTCATTTGGAATTATGGTTTCCAAACATGGCTAAAGGAATTCTCACCAAATTCCTTTCTCTTACATTTTACCTTGTCGTAATTGAGTCCTATTATGTTCTATCAAATCACCCAGTTATATAAACAGCTCAAATGTTACCTTGTCATGCTAATTCCAAGAATGTTTTCCCTGTAAATTTTCACACGTGAGTCACATGTTCCAAAAATCAGGCATCGTGTATATTAATTTGAAATTGGGATTTACCAATACTAAAAACCATGTCACAGTCTATAATAAACTAGCCTCATTAGTTATATTGCTACAACTAGCACCAACTTGCACTTAACTGCATGTCAACTTTCTCAGCAGATATTGTGTTAGTACAATTTTCTTAAAACAAGATCATTCCTTAACGAAATATTATAAGCACATACTTGTGTCATACACTTAATCAAGAATTCAAAAGACTTGTAAACATACCCCCTTACTATCCATGGTCCACACTAAGGTAAAAGGATTTATCTACTATAATGGTCCGATATCCAATGTCCAATTATGGAAATGGGATATCCAAAGCTATACTAAATTTAACCATACTTGCCAAAAATTGATTTTCATTTTTCATACATTTTTTATGCTATTAAATAAAAAACATTGCACTTATTCCACTTGTAACATACTAACTAAAAAATGCCACATAATCATGCCGCTTTCCCATTTCCTTACATGCAACTTTTAAAATTCCTTGCATGCAAATATTTAAATTATTTCCATGCAAATAGGTGTAGATAAACTACAACCATATTATCATACTACAATACTATCCCATCCAAAAATAACATTTTATTCAATCAATTAACATACTATTATATTTTCTTCAAACAACTACTATACTATTACATTTGCATGTAAGCATTTCTTCAAACACTTTACATGCAAACAATTATAGAAAACCTTTTGCATACAATTAAGCATACATCAGATACAAAAATACCATTACATACCAATACTATCGCCAACCACAAACAACATACTCATTGGGGCATTTTATCAAACAATCTCTATACAATGAATCATTGAACCATTTAAGTATTTTATCAAACACTTTGCATTCAACTAATATAGTGAATGATTCAATGATATATCCTAAAATTTTGTTGTACAAGTTATATAAGATGAAACATATGCTCAACGGGAGTCTCCCTCACTATGGTCCAAGTCTTAACTTCTGAAATTTCATAGATGAACAACTATCAAAAAATACCAACACAATCCTATTTGGTGCACAATTCTAGGAGCATTGAGGAAGTTCAAATCCACTAGTCATACCTCCTAAAATAGAAAGAACTAATGTCTCAAATTTTTACCACAATATTTGTGGGATTTCCCCTCTCCGTGGATAATGTTTTAGCTCCTTAGACCTCCAAGACAAAAAATTATAACATAAATTCCAATGTGACCTATTTGAAGCCTCATTTAAGGAGCGGTCAGAAGGCTTGACTTCCTTTTCGCATATATCCTAAAATATTGGGACCCAATATCTGAAATTTATACCACATTATCAGAGGGATGTTCCCTAAATGTTGAATTTTTTTAGCTCCTAGAACCTAACAAGAGATAATTTATTAAAAAATTTACAACCTGCCCTATTTCGAGATACATTCTCGAAGGTCATATTCCTCAGGTCATAATTCCTAAAATATAGTGAAACAATAAATGAAACTTTAACCATATTATTGTAGAAAATCCACTTAGATTCATACTAATAATTGTAATATGCTAAAACAATATACTTGAATTTACACTACCAATTACAATTGCGAAATCAAAAAGCATATAAGAGAAAGAATTTCAAACACACATTACACAATGATTTCTTGGGGAAAGACACAACTAAAAACCCTGCTATCTATATATTTCATAATTCAGAAAATATGAGAATATTACAATTCTTTTCTCTAACCAAATAAACCTCTACACTATCTCTATCTGTCTTACTACTTCCTAGACAATCCTTGGCCAATGCTTAACCAATTTTCTGCCCTACAGGATCCCTATTTCATTTTGTGTTTTCCTTGAGTAACTAGCCCATATTAATTAGGGAAATTCCCAATATGATTTGTGCAATACATCCAGGGCCTTCTTCCAACTTCATGTACCACCTATACAGTTTGAATGACTATACAACTGATAATACATGCACTTGAACTCCAATATTAGCTCAATCTTTATCAAAACTGACATGCATGAGTTATTTATGAGTGAATCATCAGTTTTCTAATTGATCACTAGATGTAATTCAAGTCCAAGTTCCACTCTTTAAACTCTCACTATTTCCTCCATCAGTTAGAACTAGTTAAATTGATTTTGATTGAGATAAATCGAGTTAATCAGTTAAAACTCAAAATAAACTCAACCAGGGCTCCTATTTTGTAGCAGACACTATACATGACTCTAGTTAGACCCTTAAATCGAATTAACTGGACAAAATAAGTCATAGTAACTTAGTTAACTCATACAAGGTGTCTTGCGATGTGGAATTAGAAATTTATTCTATTTTAATTCAAGCCGAAATTAATTAGAATCTTTCTTGGTGCCATTTTAAGCACTCCCTCTCACTAAGAAAGAGAGTATTAGATACCCTTATCCTGCCTCTATGGAACTCTAACTTACCTCTTGACAGTGCCTCCATCAAGATGTCCACATCTTGTTGCTCTATAGGAATGTACTCTAGCATCAAGATCCACCTCTTGGCACAACCTATGAGATGGTGATACCGAATTTCAATATGCTTGGACCTATCATGAAAAAATGGATTAATCGAGAGTTTTATGCTACATTCATTGTCACAGTAAATCACCATAGGATCCATTTGTTGACCAAAAAATCTAACAAGGATCTTCCTCATCCAAATAGCCTCACATGCTTCTTGACTAGGAACTAGGTGCTTTACTTCTCCTGAAATGAGTGCAAATGAGATTTTCTTCTTGATGTACTAGGAAACCGCTGCTAACCAAATACTGAAAATTTCACCTGGTGTGCTCTTCAGTTCGGATGAAATCCCTACCTAATATGCATATGCAAAGCCTTGAAGCTTCACTCCCTCTATTTGCCTATACCAAATACAAAACTGAGTGGTGCCTCTGAGGTATCTGAACACATGTTTGGCTACCTTAGAATAGAGCTTGGTTGGCTTAACCATTTCTTGCCTAATCTGGCTAACCACATAACACATGTTCGGTTATGTGTTCACCAAGTACATGAGTGAACCCACAAGTCTGTAAATGGTAGCTTCTACCCCTTCACATGAAGTAACATCTTCCTTCCTCCAATTCCATGCTAGATGATTATCTATGGATTTGTTTCGCCCCATGTGAAATTTCTTCAATATCTCGTTGCCATACTTTCCCTAAGAGACAAAAAATTCCCCATCTCTTTGCAAAATTTCCAAACCAAGGAAATAATTCAAGAGCCCCATGTGTTTCATGTCTCAATTTCTCTTTCCAAATATTCCTTGCAAATTTATCAACCTCTCATCACCTATTAGAACTAAATCATCGACCTATATACTATAATCATCAATTTACCTTCAACCACTATATGGTAAAGGTTCACATGTGCATCACTTTTGGTGAAGCACAAACCATTGAAATAATTGTCGATCCTGGTGTACCGAGAACAGTGTGATTCTTTCATTCCATATAGTGCTTGCTTGAGACTGCACACATGCGACTCTCTGTCAAAGGTATCAAATATTTCTGTCTTCTCTATGTACACCTCTTAATAAATCCATTGGGGAAAGTTTTTTTTACATCCATCTTATGTATTTTCCATCCCATCTGCATTGAAAGTGAAAGAATAGATTTGATTGAAGAGTACCTTGCTACTGGAGAAACTTTCTCCTCATAACCTATTCCCTCCACCTGAGAGAACCCCTTGGCCACAAATTTGGCCTTTTGTTTCTCGATACTTCCTATTGATCCACCTAGATCCTACAACTGACTATGTTAAGATACCCCTTAATTTTTTATGCTGGTATTGTTAATTCCTTATTTATGTTTCCTCATACTTTGGTGGGCTTATGTAAGGATATGGAAACAAGTGACAGAAAAATCATGATGGACTTTATTAACTCCACTTTGGATGGGAGTTGACAATAATATAAAAACCATGAAATTGGTAGAGACAATAAGTTGTCCTACACTTAACTATGCATGACACATGCATATTGGATACAATGGTATAAAAATAATAACATAAAATAGAATGTTGCAAGTAGTCCTTTAATTATTATTTCCTTAGTGTAAGTGATATGAAAGGAAATAAGTCATTCCATATTTTCATTTTCACATTAAATGGAGTCCATGTCACTTAGGCATAGCCATGAATAAATGTAAAAAAATACCTTTTGTGTTTTTGTATGATATACTCATATTGTTGACCTCGTTGGATGCATGTTAATATCTTTGTTGGATGCAATTTAAAAATAGTTTATGGGGTGCATGAATAAAAATGTAAATCACCTATTTAACATTTGTAGAAACATGCTAGGAAATGGGCGTTACTTGAAGACAAGCATAGAGTTACTCTGAAATTGAGCCATTTCTCAAACAAAGGTACAATAGAAGCACTTTAGCATTGAGGAAACTATTATGGAAGAAAAATGGGATGCATTTCGTTTCTATATTTAGAAAATATGGAATTGAGGAAACACTTACGATATAGTTTACTTCAAGTAGGGGAAGATGTAAAACCCATGTCTTTTTTTTTTCACACATTCACTATTATTCAATTTAATGGCTATTGAAGCCAAAATGAGAATTATATGACGATGAAAATATTTTTATTATTGAAATAATAAATAAAGTGATTTGAAATATTGAGGAATGAGCATTAGAGTTTTAGAAGACTTCTTGTGATCTTATAAAAAACTATTGGTGGTTAAATTCCACATGATGAACCTTCTCTAAAAGTCTCCTAAAAATATCTCACATAAAATAATAAAAAAATATTAACATAATAATAGAGAAATGGAAGATCTTAATGTACGATGTTGTGGAAAAAAATCTATAAATAAACCACTTATGAACGAGATGATTATTAATTCCTGAAGACAAGAAGGTCTAAGTTCGTGTGGAATTGTTGGAGAAAATTTATGGTTGGTTTGAATGTGCTTGTTCCTCAATGTTTCCCAAGTAGCTAATTTCGGTTAGATGATTTTAATTTTCATTAATTTATATTAAATTAGATATTTGATCATTTTAGATTTTATCAATTCATGTTGAATTATATATTTGATATTATTGTTGTGAATCTTTGTGGAGAGCTATTAAGATTGTATAGAAAATTTCTATTATACTAAATAAAGAAAATGATTATGAAACAAATTGTGCATGCATAAATAGAATAGTGATTATGAAAAAAATTAAACATGTATCATCTTTATAGATATTTAGTTAATAGACATGTTTAAAAAGGTTTAGCACATACAATCTATCTCAATTTATGATATTGCACAGACAAGACTCCTTAAAGTGGGAGTAGGTGAGAGAAAACTTCGGAGTAGGTGCTGATGAAAAAAAATGTACATGTATCATCTTTATAGATATTTAGTTAATCTGCAGGTTTAAAATTTTTTGACACATACAATCTATCTTATTTTATCATATTGCTGAGACAAAGACTCCTTAAAGTGGGAGTAGGTGAGAGAAAACTTCGGAGCAGGTGACAGAATATTATTAGGAAAATGTTGGGAATTGAGGAGTATAGTCAATAACTTTTACTAATGAAACATGGAATACATTTGAGTGTTCTTGGGAGCTATTGGATATACCAATTTAATTAACGAGTGTACCAATTCAATTCGTGAGTGAATCAAATTGGACATTGCAGTAAGAAATATATATTAAGGTATTGGTAATGTTCTCGTTGTCGGAAAATGAACGATATTTCAACGATATTTCTTAAAAGGTATTAATAGATGCATTCATACTGTTGTAAAAAATAAATAAATCTTAATTATAAATCCAGACTTACTATTTGTGACAATTTGTTATTAACTCAAATAAAGAATTTGACATTTTACTATATGATAAAAAGTAATCCCAATTGTTAATCCAAATTTACTATTGGTGTGGGTTGTGCAAGAAAGGAATAATTATTATTTGTAAAAAGTCAAAAAAATTTGTAAACTGTGACTGCTTCGAAATTGACATACAGATCCAATATACATATCCAATCAGATCATATAAAGCTTGGGTATACATTATTAAACTATTAAATGGAAGCCTATTTATATAATAAATAAAAACGTATTTATATATATATGTAATCAAGTGAAAAGAGTTGCAAGTTAATTTTTTTTTACTATCAATAAGCTTACCATACAGGAACTTCAAGTGTAACCAAAATAAAAGAAAGGAAATAATTTATTTTATGAAACTAGATATATGAAAATCCAAGTTTATATTATAAATAACCAACAAGAAAAAGAAAGGAAATAATTTATTTTATGAAACTAGATATATGAAAATCCAAATTTATATTATAAATAACAAACAAGAAAACCATGAAGGTGTTGAGGCCTCATAAATCTGTGGCAACAACAAGGGGGATAACACCTGGTCCGAACCTTAAGAAAACCTTTTTTTCGTTTGGAATAGTGGCTCTGACTGGATATAATGGGACCAGTTTCTCAGAATTGGGTTTTTGTTTGATTGTTGGGCTTCTCTCAAGGGATTTACATAAAGAATTACTAAAAACTAAAACAAATTTATTCTAACATGCAGAACTTGAAATTGAAACTAATTTAATCTAACCTAGGATAATACTAATTCAATGCGATCTAAAATGATATCTATTCAATTTGTGATGATTAATATCATCACAGATTTAATAAAAATTATTACTTTCTAAGATGATTATCTTGAAAAACAATTAATCATAAGAAAATGAGAAACATATCGCATATATTTAATGAACATATACAAAAACAAATCAATTCCTATCTTTATATCGTACAATAGTGCAACTGATATTTCAGAAAAAAACAATTGATTTGATATATCATTCATGAAAGATGGATTCATCACTAATATTCAAAACAGAACTAGCATACATGATAATAGTACTAGATGTGTACTTTCCTATTCATTTGATCAATGATAATAGGCCACATTCAACTCATACATCAGTAAGTCTTTCAAAGAATACAAAAGTGCATCAATAGTGATCAACAAAATGATATGTAACTGAAATGTCCGTGTTCCATTATTTCATCAAGACATCCACAAACTTACTTACAATTAAGCATTCTTTGCCAATGTTCTCAATAAAATTCTGGACCCTTCTCTAAATGCATGATAAGGGTTTAAATACTATTCTAATTACCTACAAAAAGATTACAAAAAATATCTTATGAGGTGGTTTCAAACAACATTCTTCATATTTAGTATCTATTTTCTACAAATTGAATTTATATAAAAAAAACTAACTAATAATTATGATGGATGATAAGTTAGTGTCATTTGTGCTTTTTGCTCACAAATGTCAGACATCGGTTGAACTTGTGGAGGTTTTCTAGATTCTATCTTCATTTGTGCAGCAGATATAGTAGCCAGTAAAAGCGACTGTATTCTCTGTATGGAGTTCAGAAAATAGTTCAATGTCATGATCTAACTGTGTGGTTTGACTAATAGCTGCCACTATGCTTCCCAATCAGTTTTCTTAGTTGTATAAGTGTTTCTTCTATGATTTGACCGACTTCTTTCCAAATTTGTTCTAAATCTTTGATATCAGGAAGAGATTTGAAATTTCATTCTCTGATGAGCCCGAAAGTATGTAATATATGGTTAATCATTTTGACCATATTATTTGATATACATGCTGCTCTGGCTATGGCTAATTTTTCTTGTTTCACTCGTGCATCCGAGTCTGTAAAAAGAATATCTTTGAAAGTTTCCTTGATCTTTGGGAGATCTGAATTTTTCCCTTCTTCTGTATCTTGCCATTCAATATAATTAGATATTTTAACATTAAGTTCATTGAACTCAATTATTTGATCACTGACTATGTTTGTTAATTGTTCACTGATTTCTAGATGTGGAACTATGTTTGACATTTTTACAACAAATAGGTTTTGTTGTTTTGAGAGTAAGGCACTTAATGCCGATGCTTATTTTATGAATTACTCTGCAGTAGGAATTCCTTCATATTTGGTAAGATCTTCTCTCAACTGTTCAAGAAGTGAATTTTTGCTAGATAATTCATTTTCATGACTTATCTTAAGCATTTCCATCTCTTGCTGTACTTTGAGAAGTTTTTTTTCTACTTTCCGATTTAAAATTTTTCTTTTTTCATCTAGCTGCTATTGTAGTTCCATGATTTTGACATCCTTTTCTTGGATCAAAATAGATACTTCTGTTTCCTTATCAATTGTCGCAGTGGTGTATGCACCAATGAATTGATATATTCGAGTTAAATTTTCAATCAGATTTGATGGAGTATCTTTCCATACTACTTCCATAACTTCATTCCTCGAGGATGTTTCAATCCTTCTTCTTTTCCTTTGTTTTCTTACTACAAACTTATGAAGAGGGCTATAGAACACATCTAGTCGGGAAATATCAGTCACCTTGAGGATAATCTCATCAGTTGGATCTGTAGGAATGATTTATGTGTCTTGGGAGAGTATCTCAGGAGTTTCAATGATTTCCTTTTTTGAAACTATTTGTTCCTGTGGAGTCTGGAATTCTGTATTTTTCTGTGATGATGATGCCTTTGGAATATTTTCGAATGCATTGTTGAATGAAGTACATATTTTATCTAATTCACTTTGATTTTTTGAATTTGATTGTTCTGCTCTAATTTCTTGAATTTCTTTAATCGCATAACTAGTAATCAAAACATCATACGGAATCCGTCCGAGTCTCTGTTATATGAATTCATTGAATTTCTGTACTTCTTCTGATTCAAGTTCAATTTGAAAAAATTTAGGATTTCTTCAAAAGTATAGGAAGATTGCAAAATATCTTCAAATCTGTCATTAGTGTGTACAATAGGTTTGAGTTTGACCGACAAAGTGAATTTGTTGGAAACCTTTTCTGGGTCGAACTGCCTGGAGGGTAAAACGAGAAGCTTCAAAAGCTCAATATTCTGACATTCTTTCAATGCATGATTAAAATTTTTGAGTGTAAATGAACCACATGAAATTGGAAAACTTGGCCACAAAGACTTTTTACTGTCTTTCAAATATTCAGTGAGTCCATTACCAACTGTTTGGTAAGAAACTTCTCTTTCCATCACCTTGTCTGAAACATATAATGGAAGAATATGTGGGGGAGTGGAGCTTCCAAAAACTTTGATATGTGAAAATTATTCTTCAACAAAACTTCTGCGTATCATTTGAAGGTCTTTAAGGGCTTCCTTAGTGAACCTAGGGCTCACTATGTCATACATAAATTGGTGTAATGGTAATACAACTCCATAGCATAACTTATGAAAATGTGGTGCATAATTGTGTTCCCATATCTCTTTATGACTCAAATGTATCAGGGTAGGGTCTTCAGGAGTCCACTTCCATCCCATAACTGGAAAGTTGGTAGAAAAAAAGATGGCATAAAAAATGTATGCACTCATATAAAATTGGGGAATAGATTTGGAGGAAGAAGTTCTGGTTTGGCAATATTCATTAATTGCCTTAACTAGATTCTCTGAAAGGATAGTCGCCCAATTCATTATGAGGGAATTAACAGAGGAGTCAATTAGGGGAAGCCAATTTATGGAGAACTTGGTATTATCAGGTAAACCATATAACGTGCATAACATTGCTATTGCAAAGTTATAAGGGTTTGCTAACGACATGATAGGATACATACCGATTTTCTCATATTTTAACTTTTCTAATTTCCTCCAACCTTGAATTGCCTTGAACGGGTCTTGGTTCTTCTCAGCAAAATTTACAAAAAACGGACTGTTGAAGGTATCTTGCAGGTCGGGCAGCTTATACATGATTTTCAGATCTTCAGGTCTGAAAGAACCTAGAATTTCATCCTTTCAGTTTCTTAACTTTCTGTTTTTGATCACTGATTTATCAAGCACCCATCTAATCATGTTGGTATATGAATAAGAGTAGCTCTCGCTACTATTCTATGGAGCAAATAAGATGCAATATATTTGAATTGTAAATCTAAAGGTTTTGCATCATCGACATTCGCCCTGACTTCCAGTACTTCTGGCTCTTCGTCTTCAAGTATAGTGTAAATAAATTTCCATTTAGTAGCTCCTCCATTAGCAGTACAGATAGTATCAAATACTATAGGTGCCATTCCTATTTGTCGTGCTTCTGAATAACTTTGCAGATTGACATATCTTGAAAGGAAATTCCTATTAAAGACAGAGTAAATGACCAAATGATGGAAGATCTATTGAAATGATCTATTTTGAAAGGAAAAATCTAGAAAATAGCTATATCATTAATTAATCATGACGCATCCATAATTGTTGACATTGAAATGATAAAACATAATTAATACTTTCTGACATGATTTATTTTGCGTAAAAACCTTTATTCAAACCTGTCAGATCAATCACATCATGCCCTTTGAACCTGTCTTAATGACACACATTGCCTTTTGTTTATGCGATATTAGATCTCATGAAATCAAAAAATCGCAGTATCACAATATCGCAATATCGCAATATCAGAGTTTCGTTAAGAATGTCTTAAAGTTTTGTAGTGTAAATATGCGATATGCGATTTATTATGTCGCTTGCGAAATTTCAAATGGGTGATCACAAAATCGGGATTTCGCTGATTTATTGTTTTAACTAAGAAAAAAATTGTGCGAAATTGCGATTTGCGATGAAGATGTTTTTATTTAAAAAGCATTGATATTTTTTGGAGTTTGATTTTTATCAAAAGACAAAAATGCTATTATAAAAACGGTCCCTATTTCTATTTATCAAAGGTCTAAATCATTTTAAAAATAAAAATGGGGGGATTTATTGCATATCACAATAATTGGCGATTCACTTGGGAGAACCAGATATCTCTGATTGGTTTATTTTGACATTTCTAAACTTTCAAAATGAAGAAATCATATAGGAATAAAAATAATGTGATTCATGAATTGAACAGTATTTTTTCAGAATATAATCTATTTACCTATCTCATTTCTTTTAAATTAACTCCTTCAGTGATAATATATAGGTATCTATACCAGTAAATACTTATATTTAAAAATATAAAGTAGGTTTTCTCTAAAATTGGTTTCATAGATTTTTACTCATTTATCACAGATAGAGCCACTGTTGCCAGCAGGTGTTTATAGCCTTGACAAGGTTATATTTTAAGCAAT
Source organism: Pinus albicaulis (assembly GCA_034641835.2). Lineage (NCBI taxonomy): Eukaryota > Viridiplantae > Streptophyta > Pinopsida > Pinales > Pinaceae > Pinus > Pinus albicaulis. The sequence goes on along the minus strand of CM076577.1, from coordinate 1,062,517,806 downwards.
AATGATTCATGGTCCCATCCAAATTTGATTTCTTATTTTAAAATATGATTATGACATATCATTAAATTCCTTTTTCTTGATACATTTCCAAAAACATTGTCTAGGTTTGGTAGCCTAATAATGATAATGTCATTCACTGATAGTAATTTAGACTAAACAAGCTAGCTTGTGATGAGGCCCCTTGTCTATTTATTTTTTATAATCATATAGCTATTACCCTGTTATGGTATGTAGTGCCGGTAATATTAGTCTACATTATTTCTTTATGATCATGATAAACAAACTCGTGATGAGACTTATTTTCTTTTGAATTTGTTCATTGTATATATTTCTTTTTTTTATATTTTTAAAGAAGAAATTTTATCAGATAGGATGAATCATTTTCCCATTTAAGAGTTATGGATGATAATTGTAGAGTTGGTAGATACCTTTTTGTAGAGAATCCTTGCTAAGTTAAAAATTTCCTTTTCTGACTGATACATAATAACTATATTTTATGATATCTAGAGTCTTTTTCGGAAAGAAAATGCCTTCAGTAAATTTCAATTTATCTTAAAAAAAATAAAGTTTATTCATTTTTCATAATTATAGTCATCTTTTCCTTTACTTATTTATAGAAGCGAAAGTTCAAATTAATTTATCAGAACTTTGAAAATTTGAATAAACCAATGATGATATTATTTTCAACTTTGATTTTTTTAAAGCAAAAATAAAATTTGAAAGCTTGATTTTCTAAGAGAAATATCTTTTGAGAATTTGACCATTTACAGGCAAGGAATCTTTTCTACCTGATAAGTCTTGCAGCAAAAAGGTGGATAAGCCTATTTTTTCGATGATTTGAAATGGACCAAACCATAATCTTTGGAATTTTGTATGCTTACCTTTTTCCTCATGTGCCTTATCTCATTTTAAAACAATATCTCCTATTTCAAATTTTTTTGAACTAGTGGATGATGTGTCAAATGAGGTTTTCACTTTTTGTTGATGATGAGCATGTATAGCCTTAGCATTTTCTCTTTGTTCCTCCCTTTTAAGAATTTGATCTTGTTTAAGTTGAAGGGAAGATGAAGGATTTCCATCAATCAAATGTACTAAAGTCAGTGATTGTATTGTTATGTTTGTGGGTAGAACTGCTTCTTTCACATAAACTAACATAAATGGAGAAGTACTTATTGATGCTTTCTAGGTGATTCTATCTGCACAAAGAGAAAATAATAGTGCTTTGTGCCAATTTTTATGATTTTGTTCTACAGTTCGTTTGATGATCCTGATGAGGTTTTTATTTGTAGATTAAACTAATCCATTACCTTGTGGATAATAATTAGCTGAGTATTTTAATTTAAAACCTATTTTCAAAGCGAATTCTATCATGGCATTTCAATAAAAGTAAGATGCATTATCAAATATCAAAGTTGATGGGAGACCAAATCTGGTGATTATGAACTGATCAATAAAATCTGTAATACTTTGCGTATTAACCACCTTTAATGGGATAGCTTCTACCCATTTTGTGAAATAATCTGTTGCAGTTAGAATATACTTATGTTGTTTAGAAGAGTTTGGTGTTATTTCACCTATAATATCTAACCCCTATTATTCAAATGGTTGTTGGATATTTACTGGTTGTAATGGAAATGCTGCTTTTCTCTCTCTTCCTACTGCAGTTTGACACATTTTTCATTTTATTGCGTATTCATGTGCATCTTTAAATAGAGTTGGCCAATATTAGCCAGCATGCAGTATTTTATGAGGTGTGGTGTCTCCTCCGAAATGACCTCCAGCTGGTCCATCATGTAATTCCTGCATTACTCTTTCAGCTTCAGTTTTTTCTAAACATCGTAATAATACAGAATCATAATTCCTTCTAAATAACACATCATCTATGAGTTGATATTGATTTTCTTTAACTCTCAGAGCACGCTTTGTTGTGTATTTGAGATATAATGGAGCATATCCATTTTTCAAAAAAAAAATTAGATCAACATATTGTGACTGAGAATCGTTTAGGCTTACCTCAGATAGTTACATTTAATTTAATTGATATTCTTCTGTTGATGTATGAGAAGCTGCAGTTAACATCCTGCAAAGACCTTGTCCTTTAACAATTTTATTAGGGTGTATCTCTACATCATATTCTTGAAGTGCGGTAACCCAATTTTCTCTCTTCTCTCCTACTTCTCGTTGGATTAATAATTGCCTTACTGTTGAGTAAGGTACTATTATTTTAGTATGTGTCTTTAGGAGAAAGGGTCTAAAATGTTTCAAAGCTTTAAATACAACATAAGCTTGTTTTTCCACAGCTGAATAATTCAACTTAGCACCTTGTAGGTGAGAACTAAAAAACACAATTGGTGCTTCAATGTTTTGATCATTTAACTGTGTTAGAACTGCTGTGTATGATGTGTTGGAAGAAATTGTGTATAATATAAATGATTTAAGAAAATTAGGAGTTTTTAAAGAGGGGGCTTCTATGATGGCTTTTTTAATCAACTCAAAATAATTTCTCTCTTCTTTTCCCCATTTAAAAATTGATTTTTCTTGATCATTGATTGCAGGGGTAAAATGATTTGGGAAAAATAGGGAACAAATCTTTTTACAAATTTAATTTTCCCTAAAAATGATTGCATTGTTTTTTTATTATGTGGTAAAGGTATTTTTTCAATTTCCTGAATTCTATCAGGGTCAATGTGGATTCCATTTTTGGAAACAATGAACCCTAATAATTTACCTTGTGATAAGGTGAAATAACATTTTTTTGGATTCAAGGAAATATCAAATTTTCTACATCTTTCAAAAATGTGTTTTAGGTGATTAAAATGATTGATTCTATGCTTAGAATAAACAATAATGTCATCTAAGTATATAAAAACTGAGCTATTGATTAATCCTCTGAAAGCTATATTCATAGCATGTTGAAACGTAGCACCAAAATTAATCAACCCAAAAGGCATTTTTTGATATGCGTGTGTTCCCCACTTTGTCCTGAATGTTTTCTTTAATCTATCATCTAGATGTACCATAATCTGATTATATCCTGAAAATCCGTCGAGGAAAGACATCAATTCAGATCCTGCAACTGACTGCAATATCTGTTCCATGGTAGGCAAGGGAAAACTATCTTTTCGGAAAGATTTATTCAAATTTCTAAAGTCTATGCAAATCCTAATGTCTCCATTATTTTTCTAACTCGAACCATGTTTGACACCCATTTCAAATTCCTAACAGGAAAAATGACTTTGGCTTTGAGCATTTTATTTAACTCAGATTTAATTTGACTTTCTAAATTTGGGTGAATTTTTCTAAGTTTTTGTTGTACAGGATTATCATCTGAGGTCATAGGTATGGTGTGCTGAATTATGGAAGTATCATATGTTTTAAGATTTGAATAATACCATGCAAATATATATCTATAAGTTTTCAATAACTTAATGAATGACATCCTTTCTCAGGTACTAATCTAAGACCTAAGTTGATATTCTAAGGTTTTTATAATATACCAAGATTAATCAATTCAAATTTTAGAGTAGAACTTTGTGTTTTTGAATTGGTAGTCTTCTTAAACCTATCTTTCAAATCATAGAGATATTCCATTTTGACTACAGATTTAGGAATTGAATTTGAATTTTGTTTATCTTCAATCTGTGAATCATGTTCATGTTCATCTATAATTTGACCTTCACAAGCTTTGTCTGATGTAAGAAAGTCTAGTATATTTGCATCATTGTTAAATACTTTCCAATTTGTTATATTGTCAGGAATGGAGGGCCTAAAATTTAACTCAATTGAAAATCTGTCTGGGCTAAATTCTTCAGATGGTATAAGTCTTGATTTTACATTAGCAAGTAAATCAGCACCTGGATTTTGTAATCTAGGAACTGTAGAGATATTAAATGCAGTAAAATGAGAAGTAATATTCTGAGCTAAAGTTTGATAATTTTTTAAATGTCCAAAAATGGAATGAATTGTATTTCTGACTTGTCTAACAAATATTTCAGAATCTCCATATACTTGCAAATATTTAATGTTTAATCCAATAGCTTTATATAGGCCTTGTATCAATGCTTCATATTAGGCGGTATTATTAGTGCATTGAAATTCAAGTCTACAAGCTAACATTGTTTTCTCTCATTGTGGATTGATTAAAATGCAACCTTCTCCTGCACCATCTTATGATCTTGAACCATCAAAGTATAGAGTCCAAAATAAATATTGTTTTGGAATCTGATCATTGAGATTAACACATATATAAGAATCTGTTTGAGAAAAGTTTTCAATTTGAGAAATAGTAGTGTTTATTGGAAAGGTGAAACCTGAGCATTGGATGATCCAAGAAATTATTCAGCTAAATAATTTCCTATAATGTTGTTAGTGAAAGCTACATGCTCGTTTGTTCCTTCTAGTTCAGTAACTGTATGTTTCATAATTTTTTCATGTTCAATTTTGATTTGATTTGGTTTTCAATTATATGGTAGCCACATGTGTGACCAATCAGTAGCAAAATATCCATGTAACTTTTCAGACCAATCTCTACTTAGAATAAGACCATAAAATTTAGGGATGTTTGCAACCAAAATATCAATTACTTGTAGTACCTTTGGATTGGATGATAATCTAATGGATACTGACAACATTTCTCCAATGACTTCTACTTTTGTTCTATCCAATTGAACTATATGTATAACATATTTTTGAGGAGTGATATTCAAATTTGTACATATTGTTCTTGGCATAATGTTTGAATAAGCTCTCGAATCAATAAGACAATTGTGAACATTTTGTTAAAAATCTCATAAGTCAAAAGTAAAGGAGGAGTGTGAGAAATAGATCTATCATCAATTAAGACTAAATCATTGGAATTTACTTTGTTTAGAGATGATGGAGGTTTTTCCATATCTTTTGGAGCTTGAGCTATAACTGGTGATTGTATAGGATCTACAGGGATTGCCTTAAGTTCTCTAAGAAAAATTTTCTGTTGTTGTTTGAGTTAGGTCATTTCTTGTAATGAAATATTTTCATTGATATTTTTCATATCTTAGACTATATTATATTCCACTATATCTAAAATTATCAAAGTTTTAGAATTTGAATTAGGATCTGGTGGAATAAAATTTGTCTAAACAGTTTTAGATTTTTTGACAACTGTTTTCTCCTTGGTGGGGAGAGTTTTCTGTTTTTGATTTGATATAGTTGAATCAGAAGAAGTTTTACTTCTTGTAGATACAGGCATAGCTTCTCTTTCTTCTTCTGAAGGAAGAATGAAATCCCATAACCTATTCATTTCAACTTCTTCCATAGATTTTGATTCTCATTTAGATGGCGAGGGATCTTCAATATCTTGATCAGATTCAGCATTTGAAATCACATTTGGAGGCTGATATGTTGAAGGGTTTTTCTTAAATGGACGAAATGATTTCTTAGGGGCTGAAGTTTCAGCAACCTGTTTCTTTTTTTCAATCATATCATTTGACATAGTCTTTAATACTTTTTGAATACCTTAAAGATCAAATGGATCTTTCGATACTTTCTTTTTAGAATCTTGACTAAATGTCACTTTCTTGGATTTCCTGTCTTCTATCTTTGAACATTTTTCTAATGATAAAATTCTTTTCTCTACAGTGAGAGCTTCTTTCATGTTATCTAAAAGGGTAGCTTTAATAGCTCTATATAAAAAAAATAGCTATATTAGAAGGTAAAGAAGAAATATACCACTCTATTTGTACATTAACAACATGTTTGGAAGTAGTTAGAATTTTGTTTAATAACTTGTTAAATCTGGAGTTGAAATCTTGATCCTCTCTCCTGAATTTGTTTTAAGATTGGAAACAGCGTTAATCAAGGATGCAATAGTTCTATCATCTCCAAATTTTGCAAGGAAAACTTGCTCGAAAGTTGCCAAATCGGCGATAGATCCTATTGGAAGTGAAAAATACCAGGATCCTACAGATCCTTGCAAAGTATAAGGAAATGATCTAACTACAATATCTTCATGAGAAACTCCATTAAGATTCATGGCCAACATAAAATTATTGATGTGTTCTTCACCAGGTAGACCATCATCATGATTATATCTAGGTAACCATTTTTCTGTATGATTTGGAAGAGGATGTGGATTTTCTATCAATACAACACCAAGATTCGTCCAAGGTTGAGTGGCCATAATTGGATCAGAATTTGTGAAGATACTGAAGTAGATCCAGAATTAGGGGGAATGAATGAAGAAACTACAACTAGAATAGTACTACTTGTAATAGCACTAATTGTTTGAGTAGAGGAAATGGAAGACTGAGAAGATGCAGAGTGAGTAAGAGGATATGAAGAAGTGGCCGAAGGAAAATTTGATGTAATTTCACTTGTACCTGACTTAGATCTGGATACTGAAATTTTTTTATGAACTTATTCAATTGGAAATTAGAAAGGTGGAATTATAAGTTTCTCGATTTTGGATCTAGTTAATATACCGGTTTCTCTAAATAGAGAAGTAACACTTTCTTCGGAAGTTTCTGGGTTAACAAGATTTTCAGCAGAAATAGTTATTCCTTCTAATTTTTGAATTAAAGACTGAAATTCAGGAGATTCAGGAGTGGATTCTGAAGAAGATGATTGATGAAATATTTTAGGAGATGAGGGGGAGGTTTCTACAATTTCCGATTTCTGAGTTGGTGATTTAGAATTTGATCAGGAATTTGTAGGATGTTTTTGGGGAGATAGACTCTTATGAGGGCTTCTATTTTGAGGTTTATATTTATGTTCCATTCATAGTCAGTCCTCCTTCTAGTGCCAAAAATGTTGAGGCCTCAGAAATATGTTGCAACAACAAGGGGGATAACCTCGTAGTCTAGACCTTAATACAACTCCTTTTGCATTTGGAATAGTGGCTCTGACTGGATATAATGGGACCGGTTTCCCAGCATTGAGTTTTTTTTTTATTTTTGGGTTTCTCTCAAGGGATTTACATGAAGAATTACTAAAAACTAAAACAAATTTATTCTAACATGAAAAACTTGAAATTGAAACTAATTTAATCTAACCCGGGATAATACTAATTCGATTAGATCTAAAATGATATCTATTCAATATGTGATGATTAAGATCATGACAAATTTAATAGAATTATTAATTTGTAAGATGATTCTCTTGGAAAACAATTAATCAAAAGAAAATGAGAAACATATCGCATATATTTGATGATCATATACAAAAAAAAAATCAATTCCTATCTTTATATCGTACAATAGTGCAACTGATATTTCAAACAAAAACAATTGATTTCATATATCATTCATGAAAGTTGGATTCATCACTAATATTTAAAACAGAACTAGCATACATGATAATAGTACCAAATGTGTACCATCTTGTTCATCTGATCAATGATAATAGGTCACATTCAACTCATACATTAGTAATTCTTTTAAAGAATACAAAAGTGCATCAACAGTGATCAACAAAATGATATGTAACTGAAATGGCCATGTTACATTATTTCATCAAGACAACCACAAACTTATTTACAATTTAGAATTCTTTGCGAATGTTCTAAATAAAATTCTGGACCCTTCTCTAAATGTAGGAGAAGGTTTAAATACTATGTTAATTACCTATGAAACGACTACACAAAATATCTTATGAGGTGGTTTCAAACAACCTTTCTCATATTTAGTATCTATTTGCTAAAAATTGAATTTATATAAAACAAACTAACTAATAATTATGCTGGATGACAATTTACTACCAGTTGTGTTTTTTTCTCACAAATGTCGAACATTGGTTGAACTTGTGGAGGTTTGCTAAATTCTATCTTCATTTGTGCAGAAAATATAGCATCCAGTAAAAGCGATTGTATTCTTTGTATGGAGTTCAGAAAACAGTTCATTGTCATGATTTGACTGTGTGGTTTGACTTATAGATGCCAGTATGCTTCCCAATCAGTTTTCTTTAGCTGTATAGTGCTTCTTCCCTGAGTTGATCAACTTCGTTCCAAATTTTTTATAAATATTTGATATCAGGAAGAGATTTCAAAATTCCCTCTCTCATGAGCCTAGAAGTATGTAATATATGGTTAATCATTTTGACCATATTCTTCGATATACCTGTTGCTATGGCTATGGCTAATTCTGCTTATTTCACTCGTGCATCCCAGTCTGTAAAAAGATTATCTTTGAAAGTTTCCTTGATATTTGGGAGATCTGACTTTTTCCCTTCTTCTATATCTTTCCATTCAATATAATTAGAGATTTTAACATTAATTTCATTGAACTCAATTCTTTGATCAATGACTGTGTTTGTTAATTGTTAACTGATTTCTAGATGTGGAATTATGTTTGACATTTGTACAACAAACAGGTTTTATTGTTTTGAGAGTAAGGCACTCAATGCCAATGCTTCTTTTATGAATTCCTTTGCAGTAGGAATTCCTTCATATTTGGTAAGATCTTCTCTCAACTGTTCAATCAATGAATTTTTTCTAAATAATTCATTTTCATGACTTATCTTAAGCATTTCCATCTCTTGCTGTACTTTGAAAAGTTGTTGTTCCACTTTCTGATTTAATTTTTTAATTTCTTCATCTAGCTGCTATTGTAGTTCCATGATTTTGACATCATTTTCTTGGATCAAAATAGATACTTTTGTTGCCTTATCAATTGTCGCAGTGTTGTATGCACCAGCGAATTGAGATAGCCAAGTTAAATTTTCAATCGGATTTGATGGAGTATCTTTCCATACTGCTTCCATAACTTCATTCCCTGAGGGTGTTTCAATCCTTCTTCTTTTCCTCTGTTTTCTTACTACAGCCTTATGAAGAGGGCTATAGAACACATCTAGTGGGGGAATATTAGTCACCTTGAGGATAATATCATTAGTTGGATCTGTAGGAATGGTTTGTGTGTCTTGGGAGATTATCTCAGGAGTTTCAATGATTTTCTTTGTTGAAAATATTTATTCCTGTGGACTCTGGAATTCTGAATTTTTTCGTGATGATGATGCCTCTGGAGTATTTGTGAATGCATTGCTAAATGAAGTACATATTTTATCTAATTCACTTTTATTTTTTGAATTTGATTGTTCTCCTCTGATTTCTTAAATTGCTTTAATCATATAACTGGTAATCAAAACATCCTACGGAATCTGTCTGAGTCTCTGTTATTTGAATTCATTGAATTTATGTATTTCTTCTGGATTCAAGTTCAATTTGAAAAAAATTAGTATTTTTTCAAATGTCCCGGTAGATTGCAAAATATCTTCAAATTTGTCATCAGTGTGTACAATAGATTTGAGTTTGACTCACAAAGTGAATTTGTTGGAAACCTTTTCTGGGTTGAACTACCTGGAGGGTAAAATGGGAAGCTTCAACAACTCAATCTCTTGACATTCTTCAATGCATGATTAAAATTGTTGAGTGTAAATGAACCACATGAAATTGGAAAACTTGGCCACAAAGACTTTTTACTGTCTTTCAAATATTTAGTGAGTTCATTACCAACTTTTTGGTAAGCGACTTCTCTTGCCATCAAATTGTCTGAAACATATAATGGAAGAATATGCAGGGAAGCAGAGCTTCCAAAAACTCTGATATATGAAAATGATTCCTCAAGAAAACTTCTACCTATCATTTGAAGGTTTGCAAGGGCTTCTTTAGTGAACCTAGGGCTCACTGTGTCATACATAAATTGGTGTAACAGTAATACAACTCCATAGCACAACATATGAAAATGCGGTGCATAATTATGTTCCCATATCTCTTTATGATTGAAATGTATCCGGGTAGGGTCTTCAGGGGTCCATTTCCATCCCATAACTGGAAAGTTGGTAGAAAAACAGATGGCATCAAAAATCTATGCACTCATATAAAATTGGGGAATAGATTTGGAGGAAGAAGTTCTAGTTTGGTGATATTCATTAATTTCCTTAACTAGATTCTCTAAAAGGATAGTCACCCAATTCATTATGAAGGAATTAATAGAGGATTCAATTAGGGGAAGCCAATTTATGGATAACTTCGTATTATTAGGTAAACCATATAATGTGCATAAAATTGCTACTGCAAAGTTATAAGGGTTTTCTAACGACACGATAGGATACATACCGATTTTCTCATATTTGAACTTGTTGTCTAATTTCCTCCAACCTTGAATTGCCTTGAAAGGGTCTTGGTTCTTCTCAAAATAATTTGCAACAAACTGACTGTTGTAGATATTCTGCGGGTCGTGCAATTTATACATGATTTTCATATCTTCAGGTCTGAAAGAACCTAGAATCTCATCCTTGCAGGTTCTTAATTGTCTGTCTTTAATCATGTCTGTGTATGAAGAAGAGTAGCTCTCGTTGCTATTCTATGGAGGAAAGAACATGAAATATCTTTATATTGTAAATCTGAAGGTGTTGCATCATCGGCAGTCCCCGTGACTTCCACTACTTCTGGATTTTCGTTTTCAAGTATAGTGTAAATAACTTGCCATTTAGCAGCTCCTCCATCAGCAGTACAGACAGTATCAGAGACTATAGGTGCCATTCCTGTTTGTTGTGCTTCTGAATAAATTTGCGGATGGACATATCTTGAAAGGAAATTCCTATTAAAGACAGAGTAAATGACCAAATGATGGAAGATCTATTGAAATGATCTGTTTTGAAAGGAAAAACACGTAAAATAGCTATATCATTAATTAATCATGATGCATCCATAAATGTTTACATTGGGATGATAAAACATAATTAATACTTTCTGACATGATTTATTTTGCGTAAAAACCTTTATTCAAACCTGTCAGATCAATCGCATTGCGCCCTTTTAACTTGTCTTAATGATGCGAATTACCTTTTGTTTATGCGATATGCGATTTCACAAAATAGAAAAATCACAATATTGAAATATCAGAGTTTCGTTAAGAATGTCTTAAAGTTTTGCAGTGTAAATCTGCGATATGCGATTTATCATGTCGCTTGCGAAATTTCAAATCGTGATCGCAAAATCGAGATTTCATTGATTTATTGTTTTAACTAAGAAAATACTTGTGTGAAATTGTGATTTGTGATAAAGATTTTTTTATTTAAAAAGCATTGATATTTTTTTGGAGTTTGATTTTTATCAAAAGACAAAAATACTTTTATAAAAAGGGTCCCTATTTCTATTTATGAAAGGTCTAAATTATTTTAAAAATAAAAATGGGGGGATTTGTTGCATAGCACAAAATAAGGAAACAAATAAATAACCATGAACTAGTGATATCCCAATAAATAACAAAAAATTATAGTTGGATTAGGCCAAGGCCGAAATCTATAAATGTAACATTGTAGGGTTAACATGTAAGAAAATATGAAAACCATTATTTGGGTTATAATTTATTCAAAAATTCATAGTGGTGTTCCATGAAGCTTCAAGAAGGATGGAGTGATTGAAGGACACTTAACTGTAAGAATAGGGAATCAAAAAATTAACTTTAGCAAATGAAAAATGACCTGAGTGCAAACCAATTAAAACATTATTTTTTCTTAGAGTCCATATATGTATTCCAAAGAACATAAAAAAGAATTAGAACCTTTAAATATTAATTATATCGGTTGAGAAGTATTGGAGTAAAAATGAATTATACTTGAGGTTTTAAGGGACAAAGCATCCTTTACTCCAATCCAAGTGCCAAGACATGCTAATGTTAATATGGTATTGAAAAAAAAAACTAATTATTTTAAAAGAGAGCAATCATATACTAAATTTGAAAAGAAAGATTCAATTTTGCTTAATTGCTTGAACGTTATTGTTGAAACCCTAAGAGTGAAATAAAACCGGGGTGAACACATGCTAGAAATTTCACTAAGTCATGCTAGTATTTGTCTTGTCCGAATTAAAATATTGGATACTTCACCAATAAATAAATGCACTAGTATAGAGAAAGGGAAAACCTAGTAGTTCCAATGGATAACACACACATTAATTTCATTAGCTTGAAAATTAAAAATAAATCATATAGGTTGAAAAAAAAATGGGAGATAGTGTTATGGGGGATAGTGTAAAACCCTACTTAGTTACCACTATTGCAATGAACAAGAAAAATAAAAAGAAAAAAAACCCAAACCAAAGGAGAGTTCAAAATGGTAAAGGGAGTAGAGAATGGGCAGATTGAAAATTATCACTAGTTTGTCAGAGTAATTTGTAGAAACCAATAAAAGCACTACACTTGTATAATGTGAACAAAAGTAAAAAAGAAGAAGGTTTTATTAGAAACTTTTATAAATGAGAAAGTGTTATAAATTGTATATGCACAAAAGAACCAAATGGGGCATTACCTCACAAGGAAAATGAGAAACATAGCTTGGTTTGACTTGAAATCACTAGGTTCTTTTATTCAACCCAACTAATTTCATTCAACCCAACTATTCTCTTAACACAAAATCTGTAAGTAAAAATGGGGAACTAAACAAAAATTTCAAGAATTTTATATAATAATAAGAGAATATCTACATAATTTCCAAAGCATCCAAGGAGAGAGGCACCTCATTAGAAGTACCATAGGTGACATTTGTGGCCATATATGATGATGGGGTACAAATCTTGATAAGGATTGGACCAAATATTACCAATGTGATGGGATGGTTACATGGTGATGTGAAAAATATTTTAAATGTTTTGTTAAGAAATTGTAGATATTTGCATTAGGCAGTGAGTTTTGTAAGAAATGTTTCTTAATGTAAATGTAATTCACTTCCCATTATTTTATGAGAAAGGTAAATGAGTCATATATTTTGACCCTTGGTTATCCCATATATATTTCTTTAAAAGGAGAAGAAGGGTGTTTGAGAAGGGCAGTGGAGCAGAGGAAAAGAGGAGAAGCTTTTGTACTACCTGAAGAGGCAGAGGTCTAGAGGCCTTACCTACATATTCCCACATTGTATATCTAGCCAGTTTAATGTATATCAAATTTGTTTAATGAGAAGTTCATTTACCTGCCTCTGTATTTGTTTATTTATTTGTCTAATGTTAAAATTTTTGAGGGCTGCATTTGTTGAGTCAACTTCTAGTAAGAATCTGAATGTGCTGAGAATTGTGGTGGTTTTACACCTGAGGAACAAGATTGATTCTTTTTTCAAATTTAATTTGTACTTGAACACATTTACCCCTGCGTGTATGAATTTGTAACTTCATATGGTTGGAGTGGCTGTTGCTGAAGTATTTATAATGTATGTTTTTGGTCTACTGATGTGTGGTATTAATTCTAGTATATGGTAGTGTTGTATGTGGGTTGTGACCATTTGTGAGATTTTGTATACTTGTGAGAGATTATACCCTCGATTGTAGTTGATTATGTTGGAGACCATGAAAGTGTTATGTATGGATGGTTGTGTAGCATATGTATGGTTGTGTGGTATATGTCTATACTTTGGTGGATATTCTTCGGTGGGTTAGTCATGCAACCTTGGTATTGTGTTGTAATTACTCTCAAACCCATCAATAATGTTTCATCAATGCTCTAGTAGTGACTTTGTAGGACTCACAATGAATAGAGTGTTTTCATAATCCAAACAGAGTACCATGTTTATATGTTATCCAAAACTTGATAGATTTGTTCCTGACTAATATGTTCATGTTAGCATTGCAATCCGAGAAAAACAAATCATATAAAGTCATGTGCAATGTTAGGAGGAAAGTTAATGCCATGTAGAATCGATTGGGAGAAAATATGAGTCTTTTCATCTTCCCAGAATTTGAAAGATAGTATTTTCGAGGTGCAACAAAATTATTTCTGTATGCCTACAGGATTTTTACAGCCCTACGAAATTATTTCACAGTGCCTATAACAAAATTTTTTTAGGTAGGAGGTACAACCACTGAAGGCAGTTGAATTTCACCTGATCCACCCAGGATCAAACCTCAGTGGAGACATATGCCTGTTGTGTCTTGGCTAGAATACTAGGCAACCCCATAGCTGACGTCTCAGCTCTTGTTGCGGCATAAGTTAAATGCTACTGTGAGGCTTGCACGTTGTTGCACCTAGCCTAGGTTTATAGTGGCAACCATTGGATTTGTACCTGGGCCTCGCTCAAGAAAAGCCCCACAAGTTACCGATTCCCCTAGATCTAAAAAAAAAAAAAACAATTTTTAGGGCTCGATGTTGGGTTTTTCAAGGAGTTAGGCTTGCTCGGTTCATCATTGGTTAAGAGAAGAATATCTAAGTTGAATGTGGTGGGGAAAAGGATTGGAATGCTGGAGAAAGAAAACTCATGTAATTTGTCAAAGTAAGTCTGCTTTTTTTATTTTGATTCTATAATTTAATTAGTTCTTGAAATTCTAAATAATTAGTGTTAAAGACAAAGTTGTACTTTGAACAAGTTCCCGTTATATCCTCTCTTTATTGTTTGATTATATTTTGAACATTATTATTATTTTAACTTTTTTTTGTCTTTTCACTATGAAATTGAAAATACTTTGTATTATGTCCATTTAAACAACAACCAAATCTTGAATATAAAATTAGTATTACAGCATATTGATTGAAATCTTTTTAGTTGTTTTGTGTTAAAATATTTTTATGACTATTATAAATTTTAATTTCATGTTGTTATTTTATCACATGTTGTTTATTCAGGCATTATAGAATGAAATTTTGTTGTGAATAAAATGACAAGGATTAGACATCACACCTCATATTATTTTTTCACAAGCTATCTACAACTTGAGCTTTTGAACATGTAACTCAGTTGGCTTTTTAACATGTAACTAGTTAGCATGATTGTGCCTTAAGCTTTCTTGAAGGTTGAATACTAAATTACTAAGGAGTTCTTTTCTTTGGTGACTTTTTATTTGATTTGTTTATAGAGTTCATCTCGACACATAGTCGACACTATCTCCCAACTCAAGAAAATTTGTTTGAGTTTCTTGCTTTTATGAGGAAAAATGACTTTTACATTGCTCATGTTAAGGTATATGTCCCATAAATATTTTATAGTCTACTTTATTTTGTATTCTAGTGTTCAACGTATTTCGTGTCTTACACTTTTCACTGTATCTTCTTTTGTTTTCAGAAAAGGAACTCAGGACTCAATATTGATGCTAAGAACCAAGAATTGAAGAAAGAGGACAACAATAACACTCGAGCGAACAAATGCAAAGAGAGAGAGAGAAAGTAGAATAGGTCTAGTGATACCCTTAGATCCAATATCTCGCATAAGACACATACATAGAGACTGATGGGTCAAGTCTTCAAAGTTGATGAATTCAACGACAATTCCTTGACAGCACAATGATAATGTTTTAAAGTGATGAAATAACATTTCATGTGTAAATTGTTGTCCAACCAATATTAAGTTGGAAAATCATATTGTAATATTTTACATTTTATATGATATAATCTATGTGGTTTAAATTTGTTGAATACCTAATCCTCTATGGGTAGGTGTGGAAGGCGAAGAGTCACAAAGGAGTCCAAGTGACCTTGGAAGATGAATCTAAGAGTCACACCATTATATTATAAATGTACATCTATGGTGAATAATATGAGTATCTCATGCTTATATTTCTATGTGTGCGTTTATTTTCTTCATACACCATGTGTGTATTTAACATGGTATCAGAGCTAAGTCTAGAGGTCTAATTAAGCTTCTGAATAACATTGGTCTGTGAATGTGAATGCTTGGAATCTCTCCTGACATATAACACTCCATACTGCCAGAAATTTATGCCATATCAGAGCCATGGACTTTCTTCTTTGGAGCTATGCGAGTCCTTAGCAGATTCCGGGCTGAGTTTCTTGCTCATAACTGGGCCAAGTTACCTTAGATAAAATTGGTATGATTTCTTGCAAGTTTTCTCCTTCATTCTTGCTGAGCATGACCATTATTGGAAATGTGGGACAATGTTTTGAAACAATATAAATCCTGGGTGTGAGAGTTGGCGGAGTTTTCTGGTAAAGACAAAACTTAGAGACTGATTCGAGTTGGGTAACAGTGTATTTCTCTTTGCTGGTTACACGCTGGAGATATTGGCACATTTCCCTTCTTAACTGGGTCATTTTGTTGAGGAAAGACACTGCTGATATGAATGATTAAGAATACTGATATACATGGTTGATTTCCTTGAGGAGAGCTACTAAAACTAAGGTCACTTTGTGGAGCAGATTTATTAGCAGAATAGGTTCAAACTGTTTGAAAAAAGACACCAGTGAAGGTTAACTAGAAGGGAATATTACAAAATGGGTGCCACCTTGTAATCGAAAATGCTAGAAATAGAGTATATGAAATAGACAGGCATACATCGAAAGTCACATGCGACCAAATTATCATACTAGAAACTGGCCGCAGGAATTATATGAGAAGGTTGCTGAGAGGCCCTGATTACCTTAGCTAGAGAAAGTTGTATTCTATAAAAATACCTCATCTGTGCGTTTATTTCAATTTGGTGAGTTGTATTTAAGATATTTCCATGCAACTAATTTTGACTTCAAATTTCTATTCAAGAAAGGGGTATATATTATTACATTCTTAGTTTATGTTACTCGGTTGTGATGGTATTACACAAGATAATGATAGATCAGTAGCTTCTATATTTTCTTGTTGCAATGGAGTTCAGGCCCATAGGCATCCATGTCAATTTATGTTCCTGTGCTATTTGTAAGCGGGCATGGACATGTGATCGCTGATTGAGTTTTAGACAAAACAACTTACGAGTTTTGTAGGACAACTTCTTAAAGATGAAGACAATTCCAAATATCAGGCCACCGTGCCCTCTCTCTTAGCAGTTTCAGGACATAGGATGTGATATAATTCTTGAAGTGTTCATGTTGAAAATGAATATGGATAAATTTTACAGGAACAACAATTTTCTTCCTATGATATGGAGCAGATAATGGCATTTCTGTTCTTTTGGTAAGGTTCAAGGCTTCGAATTTCGGAAAATGAAGTTGAATTGAACTTGAAAAATGAAGATGAATTAGCCTTGTGCTTCATTTCCAAAGGCTATTTATCATTATACATGATAACATTATAGATAGCAAAGCAGTTGGAATATATTTTGAAGTGAAGCATTTGACATATTTTGCTGAGGCCATCACACCATGTAGCAAATATCTTCTTCTATGCCGAGAGGTTAAAGATAGCTTTGTTGAATTGATGAACAACTAAATTGGTTATATATAGATATTTTGAACATATATGTCATTGGTTCAGCTAGTACACACATATAAAAGCCTCCACCAATAACCAATTTGCATTGTCTAGTTTGGTGGCTCCTTGAAAATTTTGGCAAAGAAGAATTATAGTATTTAAGGAATAGTTAAACTCCTTCTTGGTATGCTTCAAGAATTTTTGGACTTCTTGCACACATTTCTTGAAAAGGAAACACTCCTCATTTGTTGATCTTGAACCTTTTTTTTTTGCTGACACAATGGCCAAATTTGATGAAGTATTAGAGTTAGTGAATACTTTGATACTCTCCATTGGTGATGAGATGGTAAACATCAGCAAGGACAATATTTCCGACACTCAAACTTTCCTGCAACATGCACAAGAGAAGATTGAGTTTCTACAGTTTGAATCTTAGCTCCAGCAAGAATAATTAAAACAAAAGAGTCATCATATTGAACTAGTTTCTGTTCAGAAAATTGAGAAGGATTCCCATCAGTAGCAAGAATATAAAGTTGTAGTCGAATCACATTCAATTCCTTGTACAAGAGTAGATTTACATGTAGATGCAGTAGCTCAGTCTGCACTTCCCAAGCCCATCATCAGACCTTGGGAACAACTTGTCGACAACAAGCACATAACTAGTCTTGGATATGACAAGGAGTTGTCCTTTCATATTCTAGACTACTCCAAGCCCATCAAATTTTAGAGTGTTAGATTTATTTATGATAGTTCACCTACAACTGTTCCAGATCCTGCTCCTCTTCCACAACAACAACAACAACATATTGTAAAATTCCAACACTGTGATTGAGTTGGCCATATGAAATATCACTGTTTTTATCTTCACCCATGCAAGCACTATGGTCGGTACACCCATTCTTCACACATATGCTTCAGAAACAAGCCTCCTGCAAGAAAAAAGATTAATATTGGATGGATTTCTTCTTGGAAATGGGCATCAACATCCAAGAAGATGTTTAATTTACACGTCAGAACTTGTTCTTGAATATTGAACAAACTTGCAGTTGAGTTTTTGCCATCATCTCACCTTGTACCTGACAAGGGGGGAAATGGTGGTCATCTACAGCTTCGATGCTACGTCAAGTGAGCCTGAGCCATAATCTCTCATTCCAGATTTAGAGTTGTAGCCAGAGACACAACAGTTCAAGCGAGCCAGAGCCATAATTCATCATTCCAAATTCAGAGTTGTAGCCAGAGACATGGATGCCAATGAGCATGCCTTTGGTTGATGGACAACCTTAAACCATCTATGTGAGGTTGATATTCTTCCTCTTTCAGAACACTTCCTCTAGTAGAATACTTCAGCTTCTTGCCAGTTTTGGAAGAGTTCCAGGAAATGCATCAAGCATTCCAATGTTGGTGGTCATCCTTAAACCATCACAGGTTGTAGAATTCCCTTCTTTTAGGTTTAAGGTCTCCCTTTTCAAATATGAGGGACAGTTCCTATAGCAGAAGCCCTTCGCTTCTTGCCAGTTTTAGAAGAGTTTTGGGAACTGTAATAAGCATTGTGTTCCAGTGTTGGTGTTCATCCTTAAACCACCTCTTTATGCCAACATTTCAGAGAGTTGATTCAGCCTAAGTGCTTCCATGCATATTTTGCATATTTGTATTACAACTCTCTTCTTGGACTCACATATACCCCTTTGGATCAAGGGGGGAAATTTTTAACACCTAATCCTCTATAGGTAGGTGTGGAAGGCGAAGAGTCACAAAGGAGTCCAAGTGACCTTGGATGATGAATCCAAGGGTCACACCATTGCATTATAAATGTACATCTATGGTGAATAATATGAGTTTCTCATGCTTATCTTTCTATGTGTGTGTTTAGTTTCTTCATACACCATGTGTGTATTTAACAAAATTATTTATAGTTTCACTTGATATCGTTTAGTATTTTAATTAACATATGTAACTTTGAGTTTTAATATTAAATGAACATGCACATTATATGTTTTTTTTTTTAAATTTACTTGAAAAATCATACTATTTAATTTATGTTGATTAATAATAAACACATAAAATCAATCTAAAAGTATTAAATTAGTAGTTTATATTGATTAATTATGAACACAAATAAAATGAATATACAGCTAAATTATTTTTTTATAATGATTATTAATGAAATTAAATGAAATGAATATAAACTACTAAACTAGTCATTTATATAATGAATTAAAACTATCAATGAAAAATAAATGACTACTGTAAATGATAAATTTTGCATATATATGACTAATAGTAGCTAATTTACACTATCGTATAACATGACCAAATTTTAGTCATATTTATTTGGTCATTAATTGGCTTCAAATGATGACTAAAATTTTCATATGTATGACCATTAGTAGATAATTTAAATTATCTTATAACACAACCAAAATTTTGGTTATAATTCCTTTCTCATTAATTGGTTTTCTTAGGTGAACATATAATAATATGTTTTGTTGTATATTTGGTCATTAATTGTGACAATTAATGACCAAATCAATGACTAAATTAATGACCAAATTTGTGACTAAATATACTACTAGATGATGAAATTTAGAAAACCAATTAATGACTATGCTAAAAATGACTAAAATTTGGTCGCGTTATAAGATACTGTAAATTATCTACTACTGGTCATCGACTGGAAAATGGTCGTTTATATGAAAATTTTAGTCATTTTTTTAGTACCTAATTAGTCATTTTGTATGAGTGTGGGTTATTGGCAGCTGGGGTAACCTATACCGGTTTTTCATCAATATAGCCAAGAACCAAACCAACCATTGACACCTTTCGTAATAGCCGAGAAAAGCTTCGAATAAGTGAGACAAAGAAATGATGAAGAATGAGGGTATGAGAAATGGGATAAGCCATGTTGTGTAACCCTAATCACTTTCCACCGTTAGTTCATAGAATCCGAATCTTAAACATTGAAATGCACTAGGAAAGAATTCGTGGGTCACGGTGGCTTCATTGATGAAGAAATACTATTGGGGTTTAAAAAAAATAAAAAAATAAAATAAAACAACATATTGACTATATAATAAAGGTTAAGAGGGGTTTTATAAGGTATATAAAAATATGTATATTATAAGATATTTTTTATATCAAATATTCTCCAAATTGGAGGCCAAATATAGGAAGAGTATCAGGGCCCATGGGAGACCAAAACCCCTATTTGGAACCTTTGCAACTCATGTTCACAACATTCCACAACCTTTATTCGTAACCTCTATAATGTAACCTCTGTTCGCAGCCTTTGACAATCGCTATTCACAACCTCTGTTGGGCGAGAGCGCAACCTCTATTTTCAAATTCCCACAACCTATGTTCTATTGGGACAATAGAGGCAACGTTCATCTATTAGTAAATTAATGGGTTCTAGGTTCAAGTATAAGGTCTGTCTTATCAAAAATTCAGGAAGAAGTGAAATTATGGACCCTATTGAATTTTAAATTGTAAAAAGATCAGTGGAGAAACATCCTTAGTCATAATGCGAAAGTGGGTTGTTGGAGTTAGGCTTGACCTCTTAGAATGACATGCTTAAAATTGGAAAAAAACTCCATTTTATTTTGGGAAAATGTAGTACCTTTGAACATGAAACATTTCCACAAAAGATGAAAACATGCAACAATCCACCGAATTTTTTTTATGTTAATATATTTACAATGGTCAAATGGCCCTTCTTGTTTTTTCTATTCAATGTGATTTCTATTCAGTTTTATGTATCCCTTGGAAAAACCCCTATCAGAGGCAAAATGAAGTTGCAATATCACAACAGATATTTGATGTTATGTATGTGTATATATTTGAATTTGTGTAGAAATGGTTGAAGCCATCAAGAGGGTCACTACTACATTTGGCGGAAATTCCGACACCTGTTTCCGACGCTTTTGACCAAATGTCGGAAATTTTCCCAAATTTTTTCCATCCCGCCCGAAACCGTCGCTATACCGACGTCTATAGAAAAGTGTCGCAATACCGACACTTAAACTAGTGTCGCAATTACGACGTTTAAAGGAAGACGTCACAATTGCGACACCATGGCCCAAAGCGTCGCTATTGAGACGACTCTAAACATCGCAACTGCGACACAATGTCTAGGTGTCGCCATTGCGACGTTTGGAGGCACCGTCCTAATAGCGACGCCTTTTCCGCCGTCGGTATAGCGACAGTTATTTTCGCGCTACATAAAAATACCAAACTTATATGGGCCCTACATAAAAATTCGAAACTTATATCCGCGCTACATAAAAATGTTTCGTATTTGTCGCAATAGCTACGTTTGATATCATGCGCGCATTCGCTCTCTGTTCTTGCAGAACAGCATTTGCCCTCAGCATTCGCGCTCAGCTCTTGCAGAACAGCATTTGCCCTCAGCATTCGCCCTCAGCGTTCGCCCTCAGCTCTTGCAGAACAGCATTCGCCCTCAGCTCTTGTAAAATGGTAAGTTCTTACTGCAGGCCCTTCCTCCTATAGTAGGGTTGACTCTATTTGGGTTTTTTTGGTCAATTCCATTAGATTGTGTTAGGCTGTAGGGTTCTCTCTAGATGTCAAGAATCAAGATTCAATACCTCTATTATCTTCATCACCCAATACAAGATTTAAATTTTTCCCAAAGAAACGCTTATTAATTTGGCAGCCATTATTTCTCCCTGCTTTAAAAACCCCACATTTAAATGAAAACAAGCATTGCATTTCAACTACAAAAATCTATTAGTGTTCAAATGTACATGTGTGCTACATTAACGTCTGATATCACGCGCGCATTCGCCCTCCACTCTTGCAGAACACCATTCGCCCTCAAAGATTTGCCCCTCGGGCCTCTTGCACGTGCCCGCCCGCATTCGCCCCGAGCCCCCGTGCACGCATTCGCCCCCGCATTCACCCCGAGATTTCCCGCAGGTCAAAGATTGCACCTGGATTCGCCCTCAGCTCTTTCAGAACAGCATTCGCCCTGCATTCGCCCTCAGCTCTTGCAGAACAGCCTTTGCCCTCAGCATTCGCCCTCAGCGTTCGCCCTCAGCTCTTGCATAACAACATTCGCCCTCAGCGTTCGCCCTCAGCTCTTGCAGAACAACATTCGCCCTCAGCTCTTGCAAAATGGTAAGTTCTTACTGCAGGCCCTTCCTCCTATAGTAGGGTTTCTATTTGGGTTTTTTTTGGTCAATTCCATTGGATTTTGTTAGGCTGTAGGGTTCTCTGTAGATGTCAAGAGTCAAGATTCAATACCCTCTATTATCTTCATCACCCAATACAAGATTTAAATTTTTCCCAAAGAAACGCTTATTAATTTGGCAGCCATTATTTCTCCCTGCTTAAAAAACCCTACATTTAAATGAAAACAAGCATTGCATTTCAACTACAAAAATCTATTAGTGTTCAAATGTACATGTGTGCATCACTTGTGTAGGGAATTCATTTTCCACTTTCACATTATCCAAGAATGTGTGCAGTATAGTTCATATTTTTTGTGATTTAGATTGCCTTGAAAAAGGAAAGGTAAATTATTTCCCATGGAAAAAGAAGGTTTTCCATTTTTATAGGTTGTTTGGACTTACGTGGAAAAATTTATGGTATGCCTTTCATATTATGTAGTTTAAATTTGAATTAACAGATTATTCTACATGAAAATATAATTACCTATGTGATGTCCTTCATCACTAATTAAAATTATAGGCTTTCAATTTCCTAGACTCTAACTCATCCGATGCTAAATTCTAGGTTCTCATTGGTGGATCACTCTTCCATTGATTTCCTTTCCCTCTGGATCTTGTCACACTTTAAAAGTCATCAATGATACATATATTATTTCAGGTATCCCAAAAGGCTTTATAGTAGAACATATTGTGAAGTTTTTTTGACACTTGAGGATTCTTTTTAGAACCGCAACGTGGTCTATGCTATCGAGTTATATACCAAGCAACTTGTCCTTAATAACCACACTATGAGGTAGGTTCAACCAGTTTGAACTTGTTGGGACATAGCATATGAAGTTGTGTGATGATTCCATATCACAGGTCTATTATGGTGAAAAAAGTGAAGACATGTAATGATAGTTATTATGTTAACATTACTAGAAACATTTTCAAAATTATCCATGCTATCAAGATGTCAAAATTCCAGGCATTAGGTGTCAATACTTGTAGCTAATAGATAATAATAATAATATAAAAAAATCACAACTTTATTCTTGAAATATGATTTTTACACATTGGTAACCTAGTTCATGAGTTACTATCACCCAAAGACTGCAAAACAAACTTAAAATATAAATTAAACCAACATGAGAATCCAACTAAGGGTTTCTCGACAAAATCATGCCATAACCCGGCATTTTGAAACCCAAATTTGAATCCATCATAAGTAATACAATGCAAACTCAGATGGATTTTCAATGCATGTTTGCATGCTACACTTATTCTCCGTCTAGATATCATTTTTTAAATGGAACCATTAGTCAAGTCCACAGTCCTTTTTATGTGAAAAATTTCAGCTCTATTTGAGCTCTTTTTTGCTCCACCACCTCCATAAACCAGTGTTACACGGGGTCTCGCCCCCCCACCTAGGGGTCTAGATTCCTTGCCCCCTCGCGCTCCGAGGTCTTGGGGACTTCTAGGGGATGTTTCCCTCACGCCCCCTCACGTCCCCTCACCTCCCCTTTTAGTTTATGGTTTCGTGTTAAAAGTTGATGTGCCACTTAGCATATTTGAGAATCCAAGTGATTCTGATTCAGATGGTGACATGGTTGATCTTGATATATTCGTGCAGAAGTTGGATGCAGAGACTAGTGGGGCATTAACTTCAGCATTTATGCTCATTTATCAGTATGATGATATCATTTGATATTCATATGTTATGTTTTATGTTTTATGTTTCAGACATAACTTATTTGCGTTTAAGTTTTATGTTTCATACTTGAGTTGTAAACTTCAGTTTAAACTCTATTTTGAATCTTGATATAATATGTCATATGATATCTTAAACTTTATTTTCATTTTACATTGTTAGTAGTTACATTAATGATTATATAGTTACAAACTTACAAACTTACATGCATGATTGTATGATGTATGTTTTAACTTTTAACTTTTAAATTTGTTTGAATTATATGATTCATCATTCATCGATTTGTAATTTTATCATTTATGATTTATCTTTCATGATGCAAGTGTATGATGACTGTATATACATTCCTTGCAAAAATATAGTTACATTTTAAATATTAAATTTTATAATTTTTATGACCTCGACGTCCCCCCACGTTTCCTGAAAATTGGTAGGGAGCTTTCGCATAGGCTGCTCCCGCGCTCCCTCGTCCCCTTGCTCCCACCTCCAGGGGACTTGGTGGAACATTGCCATAAACATATGCAAACATATATCATGATCTTGGAATTCCATTACATATGTATGTGCCAATGTTCCATAATCTTGCCCCATCATCAATTTAAGAAATTTCCATTGACTATCAAATTATGAAGGGGGGGAACTTTTTGCTGCAACATTTGGCTCAAAATCAGGGACCATCTTCGTATGAGGTGAATGAGAACTATAGATATTTGAAGAAGTAGATTAGTGCCTTTTCCTCTGGCCATGGAGTCATATACAGTCATCCATCACAAAAATTTGTCTTTGTTCATTCTCACCTTGAAAGTTGCAAAAATTCATGCCCTAATTGAAACGACACTAAATTTGAAAGATATAATAAAAATGCAAGCTAGAAGTGCCCTATTAATACAAAGGGAAAACCTTCCTACCTACCCTAACCGAGATAAATTTTGATTGAATAGGAAACATGATATTTCCTATGGAGTTGATCCAACAACTTGTTAAATGTATGGGACTAAATCATGCATTTGATTTCCAGGAAACATGCGCATGAAGAGAAAAAGTGCAGAATTAATGGAAAATCCATACATGCCACTTATAAAAACTACACCGAAAGGTCAAAAAATACTTAAGGCATTAACTTAATTTGAATCCAAAAATGACAAAACAGGATTAGTGAAAACACGAGAGTGGTGTGGGTGAACAACATAAACAAAAAGTGAAGATACCTTTCCCCAAGATGCCTTTGTCACCATTGTATGAAAATATGTTTTCCTTTCCCTTTATACATGCAAGTGAATGCATTATAGGTATGGTGTTTTCCCAGAATAGGAGAAGCCTACTTAAATATATCATTTGTGGATTTAATGTTTGGGTGCCTTAATGTGCAATGACATGTTTCCAGGACTGAATTCAATGCAAGGCATATTTGAAACTCTAACTCTGTCTTCCGGTGTCTTATTAGAAATTATTTCAGTTTTCATTTTGTGTTTTCAAGTTAGATATTGTTTTCAAGTTTTTACATTTATAATTTTATTGCAATGTGGCAAAATGATCAGAGCAGTGCAGGAACAACCCCGAGACAGGATGATCGCGGAAAGAGGCCAGCGGAAGAACATGTAAAGTGCCAGCATTGCTCTATCTTTATGTATTTTAGTTATTTACATAATTGAAATAATATTAATTTTGTTCAAATATGCAGACACCTAGCCATGGTACGCCTGATGATTCCCTCTTTGAGGAAGAGCTTTTTTCATCCCTATCTCCAGTGTTGTTGCAAAAAAAGGCACGAGATGCAACGTCGGAATTTAATGCTTTGATAGATGCGCCTCAAACACCTGAAACAGAAGAGAGGATACAACATCTTATGAGGCAGCTAAATAGATATCAGGTAATAATAAAAAGTCAAAAGGATATTTTTTTTGTTCCGCATGAGATGAATTGTGATAGTTTGATTTTTAATTTTTACATTGACTAAACTAACAAAAAGTTCTTTTGTATGTAGTGTTTTCTGGCACTTGCTGAACCCAGTGTTGGTAGTAGTGGGACAGAAGGGCAAGAGATTGCCCAACAACCCTCTCGTACACCTTTTACTCCTTTAGGTGCCAGCCAAGAAACACACCCTGCCCAAGCAGACACCCAGCCAACCGCTGAACGTGTTGGCAATGATGAGGCTGATATGGCCAACTACATTATTGCGTTTCCCGGAGCTACACGTGTCAGCTCCACAGGGACCATTAATGGCACGTTGTTGGTGAACGATGAGGGTGTCCCTATAAAGCATGTACAACTCCCAGGTAAATTTTAATATTTTAACTATTTCATGTACTTTATCTAAAACATATTTATCATGATTTTTATTTTTAAATTAATGATAATATCTTCTTTTTCTTTTGGTTTTATTCCGTGTAGGAAACAATGAGTTCTACAGGATTCTGGAGAGCCATGCGTTGGTAATTTTTGGCCCAACCATACGTACAGGGTGGAATTCTGCATTCCAACCCGAACTAACTTTTAGATTATTCAGAAGCCCTTGGGGTCGCATATCGATTAAAAGCGTGGCTCGGGTAGCCGAAAAATATTTGAAATATACCAGGGACACCTATAGGACGCAATTTCAATTTAACCCTAGATATGAGCGTCCTCTCATAGTTCTAGAGAGTGAGTGGAGAGCACTCATCCATGACGAAAAAGAGAAAAGGGCAAAGAAAGAAGGAAAAATGCCAACTGGACCTGCAAGGTAAATTACAACTTTAATTCAATAGCTTTAATTTTCTTTATGTCTAAAATAAAAGTGTGCTACGTCATATCCGACTTCAATCTTTTGATGCTAGGTTGCCTGACACCTCAAAGGCAACCAAAGCTAGGATAGAGAAAAAGGGCCATCACAAGCTCGGCCAGGGTGGCTACTTGAAATTAGTTGCAAGAATTGTAATTAAGTAGCTAAACATATTATAATTAATTGTATCGCCTTCCAACGTTTTTGTAATCCTATCAGATATGATTAAAAATACACAATCATATATAATGTAGGGTGATGACTTTGGAACAATAACTACAGAGGAAGATAAAAATATTGCTTTCCGTTTTGGCTATCAAGCCGTAGTTGAACGTCGCAGAAGCTTGGGGCAGGTCCCAAGATCTACAATGCCTGATAAGGTAAAACATTAACCTTTCAATATTTTTGTTTTCGTCCATAAATTTAATGTCTAACAACTTTGTTTAAATCAGGGGAGCAACACTACCGACGAGGTAAATAACCCGGTTTTAGAGCCGTATGTGATGATCCTTCGTAAACATGATCATCAGAGTGGGACCAAAGCGACAATGCCGACTATCAAGGAGGGTCGTGACGGTAATTAATTTCCACTTATAATTTTTTCTAATTATACCTTGATGGTTGTCCTTATAACGTTTTTTGTTTAAAATGACAGAGAAGGTTTCCCTTGAGGATCTTACCACCAAAGAGGAAGACAGGGCAACAGTCCCAACGACGACAACTGGTGCACCAGGTAAATAATCTCATTGCAATTTTTTTTATTAATATTACCGAACTAGTTCAATGATATTTAAAAACTGATAATTAAAATTTAATATTATCTTTTTTTTGAGGCGATGCCCCGTCACTGGATGAGACCAGACATCGTGACAATGCAACTAGGTCAGCGGCGACAACTGGTGCACCAGGTAAATAATCTCATTGCAATTTTTTTTATTAATATTACCGAACTAGTTCAATGATATTTAAAAACTGACAATTAAAATTTAATATTATCTGTTTTTGTAGGCGATGCCCCGTCACTGGATGAGCCCAGACATCGTAAATACGCAACTAGGTCAGCAGTGCGGGTTGAAAGGCACGAAACAGGAGCATAGCACGATGATATTGATGATGTAATTAGGAGCTTTAAAAATAGGAAGAAGAAAAAAAAAAATTGACAATGTAAAATATTGTATTATTATAAGACAAACGTTACCATACTTGGAACATTTTTTTGCGTTATATAAAAAACTCATTTATCATACTATTTTTATGTCAAGCATTAATTGCAATGTTTCCTTGCGTACTTTTTGTTGAATTGTTTTTTTACTAGTTATTGAATATTTTTTTTTATGCTAATGAAAGTAAAAATTGAAATATAGATTGGGTATTGGGGAATTGAGAGTGATGTGAGGGGGGGGGAGGGGCCATAAGAGCTTCCACCTTCACGTGGTTGGCCCTGTTTAGTAGAGAATAATTTATTGGAGCGATTTAATCTTGGAGCAAACCTCCCTTGATCCAGCGTAGCAACAAAAAAGTCACTGTTGACTTAGTTGCTACTCTTTCAGATCGTGGGAGGCTTGTTCCAAGTTCATGCGACTCCAATAAATTGTTCTTGAAATGAAGAGGAGCTTATTCATGTATGTTTTGACATTTTCAACATATGTTCTAACATTATCATAAGAATGCATCTTAGAGTAAAATATACTACATCAATTACTTGTATTTATTGTATAGATAATGATGGATTTTGATTGACTTGGCAGTGCAGGTACAAATCCTCTTGCATCATGAGCAATACAACTTGTCAACCAGGGTCATGTCCAGGATATTTTTGCTCGTGCGCTTGACCAGGTTCGTAATGTCACATTTTGTAAGTTCCTTTACAGTTCATAATTCAATATTAAGCTTGTTCATGATTATTATCTAGGTTTTTTGTATGTGTTTTTTCATCTATTTGATTGTAAGCAACTCTGCATGTTTCCTGTTGTTCACTATGATTTCTCCCATTACCACCCCCAGGATGAATCCGACTTTATTGTTACATAGGTTACTTTATTGTTACTATGATTTCTCCATTTACGATTTCATAGGTTACATCATGTAAAGTTGTCAATCTCAGGTTGGTGATGAGCTTTAGTTCTCCAGATTTGGGGCTTTTCCGATATTTTCTCCCTCATGTCATTCCTGCATCACCTCGTTGTTTGAGCATGCCAATTGTCTACCACTTGTACCAATTGGCACATGTCAATCTCTGAGTGGTGCCACATTTCACCTATTTTCAGTGAGAGTTTAGGGTTTCTCTAACATAGCTTCAGAAATCCGATTGAGTGCCCGCTTGAATATTGTCACATAATACTTATGGTTTGGATTGATGAGCATGTTCTGAATGGTTGGTTGATTCATAAGAACCACCCATAAATCTCCTTTCCTCTAACACACAGAAAATAAAAATTTCTTTGACAGGAGACAGAGTTTCAATACTTTGAAAACAAACTTCTATTCCCTTCAATAACTCAAAAAAAAACTATTACACTACTTCCTCACCGAGAGGGATTACAAAATTATGACTGCTACAAAACGCAGTGCATAAAACCAACTCACTGTCTGTTCAAAACAAACATACTCTGTCTCTAAAACACTCTGCTGTGTTTTTCCCTTTCGCACTGCCGTGCATACACACTTAAAAAGTTACACTCAGTCTTTCACTTTTTACACACTGCTGTGTAATAAAAAATTTACGTACTGTCTATAAAAAAAACTACCAAGCTTTTTTCTCCTTTTTATTTTTATATGTCGTAACATATAAAATATATTATAATAAACTCTCTTTTTAAAAAAATAAAATTAAAACTAAATTCTATGGCCCACCTTTCATTTCACATATGATATATATATAACATATGTTTAAAACATATGTATATATTAAACTATCAAAACATTAAAGAACCCTTTCCGTCGGACTTCAAAAGTCTGAATAGATTGAATTTCAAACCAAATTCGCGTTCCAAAATGGGATGCTGACGTCTGTCTAATTTTAACTCGAATTCTCAATCCAATGTGCCCTATAAAAAATTCGGGTCCGGTTTTCAGGTTTTCAAATTCCCTTCAATTTCATGCGATCCAATATTAATGCTCCACGTGTCCTCCTTTTGAATTTACAAAATTGTCGGGTAAATTTCTGTTTGTTTAATTTCTGGTTGGTGAATTGCGTTAATGCTGGCTGTTGTGTTTAAATACAATCCTGTACAGAAATATGGTTGTGGCCGTCTACAAAAAAACTTGCAGGAATTTTAAATGCTGAATTAAATTTCTGGATGGCATGCAAGCAACCTCCAAAAAAAAATGTTGCTGCTGCATCCGTCCTTCTGCTGCAGCAGTTGAAGTTAAAATTCAACAGCACAGGGTTTAATAAGTGAGGGTGTAAAGGTAACTTTTTGTCGATGGTACCGGATTAAGATCATCTATTCATTTTTGTAGGGTCTTATGGTGTTTGGTTTTTTAGTTTTGGGTTGGGTTTATTGAGTCTAAGATAGTTTTTGAGTGAAAAAATTGCTATCAAGTATTAAAAATTTTTGGTTCTTTTGTCAAAATTTATGAGCTTGTTAGGAAATACAAAACCGACAATGGTTGTATCTTAAATTTGTGGAAAATAATTTGAAATGAAACCTTTTTGTTTAGGTTGTTGCAGCAGGTGCAAACCCCATTCAAATTACTAGGGGCATTGACAAGACAATAAAGGCCCTTGTTTCGGAACTCAAAATTGTGTCAAAGGAGGTAAACGCTTGCCTTTTGAGTAGGCTGGTTTTCCTTTTTGCTGATGGTTTGGTGTATCTAATTGAATTAGTTGCCTAAGGTATTTTTGGTTGCAAACTCCTTTTCATTTTTCATACAATATTGGCCTTGTGTAATACATTTGATTGTGTGGTCTTGTTAGATCTACAACATTTGTAGTTGTTTAGTCTTATGGCCGAGGTGCACTTTTATTATGGAAATAGTTGATGCAATATTGTCATTTAATCCTTACCGCAGGGTAGCATGTTGAGAAGTTTCTTGTGAAACATTTGGTATTCAAAATGACACTTGATCCTATACAGCATCATGCACTTGACTTCAAAATTCATATTCAAAGTGTGCCAGACAATTCTTGCGAAATTTCAAATATTTATGTTGTTTTAAACCATTATCTTTTTCATGTATTGGATGCTGAAAATGTGAAAAAGACTTTGGTATGAAACCAACTGGTGAATA
This sequence comes from Pinus albicaulis, assembly GCA_034641835.2. NCBI lineage: Eukaryota > Viridiplantae > Streptophyta > Pinopsida > Pinales > Pinaceae > Pinus > Pinus albicaulis. The sequence goes on along the minus strand of CM076577.1, from coordinate 1,062,486,851 downwards.
ATTTCAAGCAAAACAACCACTTCCAAGACATGATTTAGAAGTAGAACATATGTACTTATGAAGCATAGAAAGATATCCTTGATGCATTGTCAATGTTTGGCTAGGGTTATTTTTGGAGAAAATAACTCCTTATTCCTAGAATAGTGATCTTCAATACAAGTAAATGCCAGAGAAGAGAGATCATCGTGTGACGCAACAAAACTAAATTGGACCCCCAAGGAGAGCTGGTGTGTCTACAATCGTTGTGTCAGCATTTTCCCTTGGTGTACCCCGTTCTTTTCCTCCAGCCCGAGTCTTAATTGACTTCTTCTTTCTTCGGGTTTATTTATCAAATTCGTAGAATTTGATAAATAAATACTATTCACAATGTTTGGACTTTAATTTATATTCCCGACTTTATATTATCTCCAATCCTTATAACCAATGTTTAACTTTCAACACTTTGTATTTATACTCCACGTTTCTTTTTAAATAAATAACTTGTAGTGAACTTTCGGCTCTATATTTCACCAACCAGCCTTACAACAATCACCCTCCAGACTTATGCTAATTATCCGCCAATCGTTTAATTAAACAATTTCATTATACTCCGGCCCCACCTATATATATCAATAACCAATCAAACACTCGTATCGTACTTGGCTATCCTCCGCACACCTTAGTTAACCTCCGGGCAAGTTCAACGTGTGACCACCGTCCGATGGCCCTTCTCCAAATCAACGACTCTTGGCAATTTCGCTCGGCTTCCAACGTCGGGCTTTAACGTGCGATGGCATGGGTTAAACGGTTGTTTTCCGGGGTCACTTCGCCACGTGTCGCATTCCCTATGGAATCGCTTGCGAATAGGAAATACCGCCTACTCCGCAAAAGCGGTGTGATATGGGCAACCCGCTTTTGTGATTCCGCTCGTGGTTTTGGTAGAGGGCTTGACCACGGGTGCATGTCTGGTTCCGCTATCCTTTTGTTTGTTAACTCATGTCCAATCCTCGGGTTACGTTCCGAAAGCACAACAATTTTGTCTCTTTATTAAGCGGGATTTTAATATGTGTATTATCAAAGAAAACCAACACAAATTTTATAAGAAAATTGTTCAAAATTCGAGCCCGCCGGACTTCAAACGGCGATAAACCATAATTCAAACCAAATTCGCGTTCCAAAATAGCCTGCTGACGTCGACCAATTTTGTGACGCGAATTTCTTATCAAATTCGCCCTAATATTTTACGGGTCCGGATTTCCACTGCGCGAGCGGCCCAAACAAATATCCGCTCCAATCAATTTTTGCCACGTGTCCTCAATAAAAACTTGCCCTGCTCCCGGTTGCGGGTGCATTCGATGGTGTTTAAGGTGATGGGACATGGATATGGTGATTTCATATCATTCGCATTAACATTTAACGTTGTTCAATTAAGTTTTCACATCAAATCTACATTAATTAATTTTTAACACAGTTCAAGATCGGACCTCCACTCCTCTGAGCGATTCCGCACGCTCCAATTTGATCCGGCCTTCGGCTCTCATTATTAATGATCAGAGATTCATTATGACGGTCGTCCTTTGATTGCATTGCAGACGGGTCGACATAAAAAATGGTGTTTAGCCATGGTTTTTCAGACAAGCCGGTTGCTGGATTACATTGTCTGGTAACTGTGACTATAAGGAGAAGTGGCCAGTGGAACTTCTGCCTAGACTTTGCTGCATATTTCCATTTCTCTCGGTTCTGTCTCTGTCTGTCTTCCTCTGTTAATTGGAATTCTGCTTCTTCGTCTCTTGTGCCCACTGCGCCTGAGATTGCACCCATGCCTCGCGTGCGTCATAGGATGCGTTGTCGCAGGGGGAGCAGGTCAATCCCGGCGCGCTCCCTCCAGCACCTCAACAGAGATGACTTACGGCCAGTCCAGTGATTATTACTTAGGTCGATATCCAACACAGGGAGGGCGGGCCTTGTAGCATCCGGCCACCGTATGATTCCCCGCTCCTCAAGCCCCTACCTCTAGTTCACCTTCTTCCCACGACGCGCACCGCGCAATTTTCCTTTGATTGCACTTCTCAACCGCCCGCGAATCACAACCGTAGTCACCGTGGTCTTCCGCGAGGAGGCCCAAACGGAGGAAGAATGCACGTGTCCGGCGGGTCTGAGCTCGGAAAAATCCGGCCAGCATTCGGGCCTTTAGGAGGGGAGCCGTGGCATGCATGTGAGGTAGCACCTAGCGATCCTGGACCTTCCGAAGGATGGTGCCGAATCGTGGAGGAAAAACCGGAGGATTAGTTTGGTTAATTTGTTTTTCTTTCTTAGCAGGCCCACTTAATTGGGCTGCTTTTACTTTATTTTACTGTGCTGGACCTTTGTAATATTTTTGAATTTTGTAAATTAAACGTTCAAGACTCGGTTCCCCGTATGAGGGCAAACTTCTCTTAATTTTTTGATTTTTTGATGACAAATTTGCCAAGGAGTATGGCCAGGCAATGTTTTTGACTTCGAGGTAATTTATTCGCAATGTTAATAGATTAACTTTACTTTGAATTCTCACATGATTAGCGTTTTTCTTGATCTCGTTCAAGGATTTTGGGTACTTTAATTTGTATTTGGAACAATGGACGTCGGTATTCTATCTGTTGCTTTACTATTCTACATACTGCTATTTCACTTTCTTATAGATGCCTCGGGCATATTTGGATGCTTTCTCGGATTGTCGATAATCTCCATGTGTACCGTTACTGGGTTTAATATCAAGTCCCTGTATGTGACATGGGGTATTTTTCTATCACTGTCTGGGGTGGGACTTCCACATTTCGGGATGGATATTTGGGTTCCAATCTTCAGATGTGAAAATGTAATGACTTCATGGACTCGTTTTACTTCATAATATATTCAAAATAGCATTTTTTTTCCGAAAAAAAAATGATTAATGTTTATCACTCTCGCTTCAAAACTAGCGATGTCATCTATGTTGTCGGTTTATTTATATGGTCTCGATGGTGTTTTTATATTTTGGACATATCAAGCACTCCTCACATGATTAGTGTTTTTCTCCGTTCAAGGATTTTGGGTACTTTAATTTGTATTTGGAACAATGGACGCTCTGTGATGCGACTCTATCTGTTGCTTTACTATTCTACATAATGCTATTTCACTTCCTTATAGATGCCTCGAGCATATTTGGATTCTTTCTCAGATTGTCGATAATCTCCATGTGGACCGTTACCGGGTTTTATATCAAGTCCCTATATGTGACATGGGGTATTTTTCATCATTGTCCGGGGTGGGACTTCCACTTTTCCTGGATGGATATTTGGGTTCCAATCTTAAGATGTGAAAATGTAATGACTTCATGGACTCGTTTTACTTCATACAATATATTGAAAAACATCGTTTTTTCTCTTGTGAAAAAAAATGATTAATGTTTATCACTCTGCCTTCAAAACTAGCGATGCTGGTCTATGTTGCCGGTTTATTGATATGGTCTCATGGTATTTTTATATTTGGGACATATCACACTCCTCACATGATTAGCGTTTTTCTCTGTTCAAGGATTTTGGGTACTTTAATTTCTATTTGGAACAATGGACGTTGGTACTCTATCCGTTGCTTTACTATTCTACATACTGCTATTTCACTTTCTTATAGATGCCTCGGGCATATTTGGATGCTTTCTCGATTGTCGATAATCTCCATGTGGACCGTTACCGGGTTTTATATCAAGTCCCCGTATGTGACATGGGGCATTTTTCTATCACCGTCTCTGGGGTGGGACTTCCACTTTTCCGGATGTATATTTGGGTTCCAATCTTCGATGTGAAAATGTAATGATTTCATGGATCGTTTTACTTCATATAATATATTCAAAACATCGTTTTTTCTCTTGTGAAAAAAAATGATTAATGTTTATCACTCGCTTCAAACTAGCGATGTCGGTCTATGTTGTCGGTTTATTGATATTGTTCCGATGGTCTTTTTATATTTTGGACATATCACACTCCTCACATGATTATGATTAGCGTTTTTCTCTCGCGTGTGGTTTTGGGTACTTTAATTTGTATTTTTGGAACAATGGACGCTTCGTACTCTATCCGTTGCTTTACTATTCTACATACTGCTATTTCACTTTCATGGACTGTTTTACTTCATATACTGCTATTTCACTTTCATGGACTGTTTTACTTCACCGTTGTAGGGTCTTGGGTACTTTAATTTGTATTTGGAACAATGGACGTCGGTACTCTATCTGTTGCTTTACTATTCTACATACTGCTATTTCACTTTCATGGACTGTTTTACTTCACTGTTGTAGGGTTTTGGGTACTTTAATTTGTATTTGGAACAATGGACGTCGGTACTCTATCTGTTGCTTTACTATTCTACATACTGTTATTTCACTTTCATGGACTGTTTTACTTCATATAATATCTTCACTTTCATGGACTGTTTTACTTCATATAATATCTTCACTTTCATGGACTGCTTTACTTCATATAATATCTTCACTTTCATGGACCGTTTTTACTCGTATAATATCTTCACTTTCATGGACCGTTTTACTTCATATAATATCTTCACTTTCATGGACTGTTTTACTTCATATAATATCTTCACTTTCATGGATTGTTTTACTTCACTGTTGTAGGGTTTTGGGTACTTTAATTTGTATTTGGAACAATGGACGTCGGTACTCTATCTGTTGCTTTACTATTCTACATACTGCTATTTCACTTTCATGGACTGTTTTACTTCATATAATATCTTCAAAACAACGTTTCTCGTCTTTTAAAATTTTATTTTTATTTTTAAAAATTGAACCCTCCGTCGGTCTATCGACGCCTTGCAGACGTCGGAACTGCGACAACCCAGCAACGTCGGAAGAGAAACAGTATGAAAACGTCGGAAGCACGACGTTCCAAACGTCGGACCACATATCGTCGGAATTACGACATCTTCCAGACGTCGGAAGAGTGACGTCCAAAACGTCGGACCACGTTTAGACAGAATTGCGACAGTTTACAAGCGTCGGAAGAGCGACGCCAAAATGTCGGACCACGTTTAGTCGGAACTGCGACGGTTTATGAGCGTCGGAAGAACGACGTCCAAAACGTCGGAGGCGCGACGGTTTGTGAGACGTCGGAAGAGTGATGCCTGTTCGGAACGTCGGAATAAGTGTCGATAGTGCGACACTTTTTACTTGCGTCGGAACGGCGACGGCATGACAAACCACGGTTTGTCCGCCCTTGAACTGTCGCTCTTGCGACGAATATGTGTCGGAATAGCGACGAATTGGACGTCGTAATTTCCGCCGAATTCTCTAGTGGGTGGTGAAGCTGGACATATCATTAACTGTAGAAGAAATGAATACGCTCTATGTTGGGTACAAGAATGTGATTGGTGCTCGACAAGTGTCATGGAGAATAATGTATTTTATTGAGTAGAGGGATGAAGTGAATGAAAATTATCACAACATAACGTGTATCGAAGAGGATAGATAGAAAGTTGGAGCATAGTATTCTAGAATTTGCCATGATATTATGACCATGATTTATGAACACCTCATTCCTTCCTCGAGTATTGGCGAATGCACTATTTTTTACTATAAAATGTAATACTGACCTATGAATACTTTTTTCAACTTGGATATCAATCATTTGGGTTTTCTTATTTTTTGGGTTACAAAAGCCACCAATGAGTCCTTGAAAGCTTACTAGGTAGAAATGCCGGTTTAAAAATTTATGTATTATAATTTTTAGCAATTGAAGGGCTTAATACTGTAATTGAAAGATAATAAAATGTTTAAATTTATCAGTGATCGACTTAATAAAGAGGATTATTTTTTCCAAAGGGTATATCCTGTGGTGAAGTTGATTGTTACGATGGTTTTCTGAGAATTTGAATTGAAATCGTAGACGCATGGAATTGTCTATTTCTCTAGTAAGGTTGGATTGTTTTGGGGATTTCTAGTGGAAGGCATGATATAGGTCATAGAAATTTATTTTCTTAGCTTGATTATTTATGGGTTGCCATTAATTTCTTTTCCAATGGAAAGCTGGCTAAAGTTCAAAATTTTCACCATATTTTATTTATGATAGAGACTCTGAATTACATACTCAGTATTGGATAATCCTGAGGAATTTCTATGCAACATGTGAAAATTGATCATTTTGATTTTGTTCCCCTTCTAAAACAATATGATATCTTGGGTAAGAATCATGTGAAAATACTCTTTTAATTCGATTGATGCACCATAATTAGAAGAATTTACATCATTAGAAGATTGTTTTACATGCTAACTATTGGAAACCTTTTTATTAATCGAGTCCTGGGGAGATCCTACAAAACATGTGAAAATTTATACGTGGGATTTTGTTACTTTGTAAATAAAATTGATATTTGGATAAGAACAATGCGACAATGGTATTTTAATTTTCTTGAAGCTCTATCAATCCTCTGTGAATCGGGATAATTGGAATGAAGTGGTTTTCATTGGTTTTGATTATGCCTTAGTTAGATATTTAAAGAGTGAAACTAACACAATGGTTCTTCTTGAATATTATATTAAAACCAGGTAAATCTAATGGTTAATGAGTTGGCTCCATTTTATTTCCTTCGAATGATTTCTTTGGTTGAATAATCTGGCTTAGATGGTGCTGCAATGTATATCTAGTTTTCTAATTTTCTAATTTCCTTTTTCACTATTCTATGAGGGTTATATTAAGTAGAAAATAAAGTCACTCTCACATGTTTTCCTAAAGGTGAATACATAGAACTTAGAATATATCCTATAGACCTAATGAAATCCAATCATGTTGTCCTTCTCGAGGAGTATTTTTCGGCCTTTATATACTATTTATGGCATTTTGAGCTGGTATAAGTGCTTCATAGAAAATTTATAGTGTTCCTATTTCCAGTTTCAAATTTCATTTTACTCTATTAGTTTATTTACAATTTTACTACTTTACTATGTTTGTTGCTCGCATGTGTGCATCAGTTTGTTGGGTTAAAACTAGTGTAGTTTTCCTTTGATACAGATCGAATAATTATATTTTTTTCATCCATTTCGATGCATTTATAGTGGAAAAAATCGAGGAACCAACTTGCATGATCGTTTTTATCTGCGGGGCCCAGTTTGGCGAAACAAGATCTAAAACATCCGACAAGCGTTTTGAGGCATCACACAATGTTTTTTGGGGGTAAAAGTTTTTATCTTTAGTGCCACACCTTTTCATACTATTCTACACACATATATATTTCAAATGACACAAGAAGCGTGTCAATCAATGTCCATATCATAAACGTTATGCCACTCAAAAGTTGACCTTCCTATTTTCCCACCTATAGTTTGGGAGGATGCCACGTCATCCCCCGTTATTCATGGAAAATGAGCTACCCACGTGCTTTTGATGTAAAATACTCTATAGGATTTCATTTTTTTACTCTAGTTAAGATTTGATGTAGTCAAACTTAACCACTAGTAGGCTATCGGGTTGTGTTATAACTGGGCCACTAGGAGGAAAAGGCATTCCATTATTTCGAGAGAATTTGTTCCATAGCTAAGCAAAGATAGCCAAGAGAGATAGGATGTAGAGCACATAGATAGTATCTATGCACCGTAGTAGCCCATGGGTCACAACATTTACTTATTTTTACTTGCAGTTTTTTTTTCTAGACAGAGAAAGAGAGTGAAGCGACCTCAACTTCTAGCTATGTTTTCTCCGAAAATGGTTTCCCAAAGCATATTTTTCATCTTATGTGTGTGTGAGAGAGATTATTTTTTCATTCTCTACTTTTCTACATTATTTCCATTTTCATGAATGCACTAATTACAATAAAATATACATATCTAGAAATTAATTAATACTATAATAGTGTAGAATTTTAGATTTGTATTGTAATATTGTCAGATTCGTTGTGACGAACTGTCTAATGGAATATCAATGGAATTTTATGGATCATCCTTCCTGAGAATCATTTTGTTTTCTTATTATAATATTGATGGTCCTTTTGATTAAAGTACTTGGGTCTAAAGGGTTTGTCCACGGAAGTCATTTATTACAATTTACAATGAATTACTACACACAACTTCAAGTACCACAAAGTCAGATTTAGTGCCAACTCATCCAATCACGCTTGGATTAGCCTTGAACTTCTCTATTTTATAATATGAAATAATACATTCACCTAAAAGGTATGCATGTTTCACTATTTTCACTAATATACAAAGTATTCTTAAGTATCCAACTGCATTTAGAAAGTTTTAGAAGAGAGTATATGCAAAATTTGCTATGAATGTTTTTCATATATATTATGTCTGTTGCAAGGCTTGTCATGTGGCCAAGAAAGATTTCAATGAAGCTAATGTAGAACTTGAAAACCTGAGTGAAGATTCATCAACACTTTAATCATGCAACTCTTGAGGGATAATCACACTTTGTCGACCTCTAATCTCCATGGAGATGGACGTAGGATTGACTTTGTTACTAATTTCTCCAAGATTTATGTTGGCAAGAATTATATAATTTAGCCACTGTATCGATCATAAATATATTTTTTTAATGCCAAAAGTCTACTAGATAACATATGTTTAATAATATGGCACAGTGAGGAAAGCTTCAAAATATTCTTAAGATCAATTTTACCCATGTCCTATAATAAAAAATCAAGTATCATCAGGTTATGGTATCATTAGCTTCACCATTGTTTTTGTAATGCATCAAGATGACATTTTGCTATTTAATTTCAAATATTCATCAGGAAATTGATTAGCTATTTCCAAGGAGACAGGTCACCAACTCGGCATGGGTACAAACATGTATCCATCATCTTCTTTACTAGGTTAGGACAAATAAGAATCAATTTCAACTTTTCCAACTGATGAAATGGTAAAGAAGGTTGACAATTTTTATAGCATCATTTATCACCAGTATATACTTGATGGCTTATGCATTGGCCTTGGGTAGCCCTTCCATTCATACTTGGTCCTATTTCTCAAAAAAAATTATTTCAAAACCCATACGCGATTCTACCTAGACTTTTCTGCGTATACACGTGGGTCCATACATAGATAACCTGCGTATCCTATTTAAAATATTAAAAAATATATAGTTTCCTTATTTCAGAGGCAAGGTTTACGGTTGTTCATGTAACTTGACTACCCTAGCCCATGGCCTAATAGTTTCCCAACTGAAAAAACTAATTTGAGGGAGTATAAAAACCCCTTAAGGGAATGGCCTAAGGGAGGAAGAGAGAGAATTATAGATATTATACCCTGTTATAGCCCTATCCAAGTCTGATATTTCCCCTGTGCCTCCTGCACTTCCCAGATTTTTAGGAAACCCTTGTTTCCTTGAGATGTTCACCTTCATCCTATGTGACGTACATTGTGCACTATTCTTGGAAGAAGTTTTACGAGGCTAGGGCTGGAAAGATCCAGAGGAAGGTTTGCTCAAGGTCGTCATAGATTTCAGGTGATCTCTCCACTATTTATTTACTGTACATGTTATCAATAAAAAGAGGTGACATCTTGTTCCTAATGTTTACGTGTCGTTTCTCTCTTATACATGCTTAATGACCTTAAATAGTTCATTTATTGTTATTTTTATGAGATTATGCATGTTTTTTGCTAACATTTAGAACATATATATGATGTACAACTAGGTTTTATGCTTATTCTTTGCTGGTTTGTAGATTTTGGAGGACCAAGAGTTGTAGGAGGTTTGAACCCCGCGGGATCTACTACAACCAAAGGATAAACAAGTAAGATCTTCGATCCTTAATTTCTAGTTTAAAGCATAGAATTTGGTTAATTGAGTTCTTCTTGTGAGGACATGCCCCTGATCTGTGAAGGTTTATCAGCCCAATACCTTAGGGTAACATTGCCATAATAGAGCTAGCAACTATGCTGGGGATTACATCCATGTAATTCCTATTTTGGGTTTTTTTATCTATCTTGTAGGTTCCCTAATAGGTTTGTCACTTTTTCTTGTCTAGTAAGTCTTTTTCCAATCAGACAGAAGTCCTGGTCTCTTGATCAGGATTGAAATTTTTTTTTTCCTTATTTCTATTTAAATACGCTACTTAGTCTTTTCACAGTCGTGTATACCCCTTGTATCTTCCAAAAGAACCCGCGTATACACAATTTTATTTGGTTACAGTCATGTATACATGCTTGTTTCATACAGAAAAACCACATATGCCTGGGAAAATTTGAAAATTTGAGTTTGGAAGTCCTGTCTTTTTTTTCGTTGGTGGTGGACCACTGTTGTGGTGTCTTTAAGGTTTCTAGACCATGTTTATTATGGTTGAATATCCATTTATCTCTTATTCTTGTGAAAACTTACCCATTTGGTAAATTTCCTATTTTGCGTGATTGCAATTGTGGTTGTAGCACCAAGATCTCTTCCTGGAGTTCTTGGCTGTTCTGACCATTCAGAACAGTGAGCCTCTTATTTTTTTCTCTTCTTTTCCTTATGCATTGCTTCGATTTTGGTTTTTTCCCTTTTTGACTACCTTGGTTTTCTTTATTTCTTGCACTAGCTTTGTATCTAATATTGAAGAAACCTTTCTTCATTTTTTGAATTATTGTTCGCTAAAAGAGTATGCTACTGTTTTGAATCAGATGTTTGAGTTTTTTCTTCATCTTTCTTGTTTTGGTCCTGCTATGAAAGTAGCATAGTTGGCTTGACCACTTTGAAGCCCTTTTGAGACTCATTTTCTTGGTTCCAGTTCTTGGGTAGTTTTATGCTTGTCTTCTTGAAATCTTTTTCTTTTCATTGTAAGCGAAAAGCCCAAATAAAAATTCGTGTTTTCTATTTCTTTTTCTTTGATTTCATTTTTTATGGTTTTTTCATATATTTTGTACAATTTTTGTTGTTTTCTAGTATTGTTTGCTTGGCTTGGTTTTGAAGGAATTATTTTCTCAATTTCTCTCTTTTGCATCGAGTACATTTTGGCATTTTTTATGCATAGGAGTTCTGGTTGGAACTAGCCTTTCTTTTCTGTCAAAAGTGGTTGAACCATTTCTTTCTAGAGACTATTGTCGCTTCTTCAAAGCTATAAATATTATATTTTTCATATCATTGGTAGTTTTGCATTAAGTTCATTGAAGAATTTTAGTCTTTTTCATAGTTTTCTGGATTGTGTGAAGTGTGAAGTAACTGCAAAAAAAATTAAAAAAAATTCTTATTTAGTTTCATAGAACCCATATAGATATATCTTTTCATCGAAAGCAAAGTATTGCATTCACATGTAATAGGTTTTCATTGATTTCTTTTGCGTCGACAAACACCATCAGTTTCACTTCCATATACCTATGACTTAAGTAACAACTACTTTTAAGTCAAGCGCTATAACTAAAATTAACTAGAATTTTTTGTATATTTTTCACTAATCATACACCAACTAGCTAGATTGTAGGGCATTGGAATAGTTGAGTAAAGAGTTAACTCTCCAAGGCTGCTCAAATTGTTAAACATATAAATTTTATTAAAGAGCGAAATCCAACTCCGTTAAGTGGACCAGGAAAGCTCTCCTCCAGAGAGTCAAGCGCGAGGGAAAGTGAAGGTAGAGAAGAGATATACCCCCTTTCCTATTTGTTGAATCTTGACCTAAGACCATTACACCCAGCTGCCAATACGAATTGATGCCCTTAGTTTTCTCTCCTAGAGACCACACAGGTGACTGTAGGGGGGAATACCCATGGTACCTGAGACAAACGTTGCATCACTTTCATCAGTACATCTGGAGGGTGCCCTTCGGAAGCTTAGAGAATTGCACCGGCAAAGGTTGTTGTTAGGAGGTTAGCATAATTGTTTCTGTTACCTTCCCTTGTAGGCCTAGGGAATAATTACCCTAGACTATTTTCAGAAGGTCCTGTTATTTTGTTTTCTTGTACGCTAGTGTCTAGTCCTCATCACCCGAAGCAAAAATGCCTGAAGGCCGCTTGATTTAATGTACCTTAGGAAATTTTTAGAGTGTTCTCTTTGCTCCTAGATTTCTTAGCTTCTTATATTTCTTGAGTCTAAAAATAATCTCTTAAAGTGGCCGACGTATCACCTCATTGATAGAGGAGGCTTCGTGGGATTTCTCCTGCGAGTGTCGAGCCTTATACAAGAAGGCATAGAAGTAATTGAGTGGGTAATTTTTACCTGGTGGTTTCAAACGCAACGGGGAGTGATCCTCCATCTGGGCTTGCTGTTTCTGTAGGTGGTCCTTGTGTTAGTGTCAATTTAGAGAGGAGTGATCCACTCATCTCTAGAGTTTTTTTTCTAGAAGAAGTAGTTGAAGTAGAGGAAGTTCCTCAGCCTCCTGAGTCTCTTCCATCTCCTCTTCCTGTTATTTTTCCTGATGTCCTTTTGTACATCGGGGCTGAGTCTCAGATACTGGCTAGTATTTTTCTGTCATATCCCTTTCTTTCGATGCCCACGACTGTGAACACCATTTCGGCTATGAGTGTTGCAAGTGTTCACACTCCTCTTTCAGTTGGAGGAGGAGGAACTATTTCCATATCGAAAATCACTTCTAGTGCTGTTGTGCTTGGCTTTGCTTCTATTCCATATTCAAGTAGAAACACCCAGGCACATGCTTCTCAATCTGGTCCCTTTTCTTATGGAATGCCCTCTAGTGGAATTCCTTCTTTCTCCTTTTCTCTTGTCTCAGTTTTTTCCGCACCCATACCTTCTATGGCTAGTGGATCAGCCTCATTTCAAGGTTTCCCCTTTGGAATTGGGCATATCCCTCATTCGAACCCTTCCTTAGGACCTTCACCTCTAAGAATCAAGGTTTCAATCCTTTTTTCGGGGGTCAAGGCTCTAATTTTTTTTCAGGATGGAACCTTGGTTTTACAACATTGGGAATAGGATGTCAGTTTTCGCTGGTTAGCAAGGGAATGTTCCTCTCCCTTCAGCGGATGCTTATCAAGATTTTTCTCCATTTGCAAACACTTTGAACCCTTACCAAGGGGTTTCTTCTTCATTCAATACCTCACTTGAAGGGAATGTTCCTGTATATAGTAACCTTATGTTGGGAGGGGGTCCTTCTCTGAATGCTGGATCACAAGGTTTTTCCTATGGTTCAACATTTTATACAAACAACATTTGGAAACCTCGTGCCTCAAAAAATCCAGGTTATTAATATCATGGAAAATTTTAGGGGCTATTATTCGCAGGTGGGCTAATTTTCCAAGGTTTTTCCAAAAAAAATATTCGCCAATTTCCATTTTTTTATAAAAGTGATTTGCCCAAATTTTACAATATAAAATAATTTTACCTTAAAAATCGCAAACATTATATAGACACTATATATAGTATCATTATAAATTTGAATAATTTTACAAATACATCAATAAATATTTTATATTTTTCACATTAGGGACTAGTGAGATTCGCCAATTTTTTAAACTTCAAAATAATTTTCCATCCTTAAAATTTTCCTTGGTTATTATTTTCAGAATGTGGGGAATCCTTCCTATGGGGGATGGAATTCCCAGGCTCCTCCATGATTACCATTTCTAGCAACATTAAAATTGCCAAATCTATCGGAATTGACTAATGATCCTATTCGATATAGTCTGGGTTGTTCTCCGGTCCCCACCAGAATTCCCTCATAAATTCCAAAGTTTTAAGGGAAGAATGGTGAAGATTTGGCGGATCACGTCACCACTTTCCATTTATGGTGTTCGTCAAACTCTCTTATCGGCAATTCAATTAGGTTAAGCTTATTTCAACAAAACTTAACTGGAAATGCAGAAAAATGGTACATCAAGTTGACTGGGGGAAATTTTTCTACATTTCGAGAGTTGGTTATAATGTTCTTAAACCATTTTTAGTTACCTGTTTGGTATGACTCCGAGACTGACCTCCTGGCCAATTTTCATCAGGACAAAGCAACTCACATTTCTGATCATATTCAGGAATGGAGAAGAAGGGAGAGGCTCATTAAAGCCCAAATCTTGAATGAAATACGTCTTGAGTGGTTTTTTAAATCTTTACAGCCATAAATTTCAAATGATGTATCCCTTTCAGGGGTATTTTCGGAAGAGAAGGCTATTTTTAGGGCTCAACATCTAGAACTGATTTATTCTCAGTCTAGAGTCCTGAATAAAAATTTTCCATATGCTCCTCACTCCAAATTAGATTTAGCCAAAACAAAACTTGGTCCTCCTGGTGACGGGCTTATCGGTTCAATCGATAGCGGTATGACTAACTTGCTAAATCACTTGCAACAGTTGTCTATACAATATGCTCCTTCTGGTTAGGTTGTTCCTTTAGTGTCAACTCCTTCTCAACCCTTGGCAATTAATGTTGTTCAAACTTCCAACCCCAAAGGAAATCAACAATCTGATGGGATGAAGAAGGGACAAAATAATAATAAAAAGGACAATAATGGGAAGGGGAATGTGAGAAAATCCAATGATCATGTTGGATAGGCTAAGAAGGATAATAAAAAAAAATTTAATTTTCCATGCAAGTTGTGCACTGGAGACCATCTTATGCACCTCTACCCTAAAATTAAAGATGTGCAGCACTTGTTAGCTCAATACAGTTCTTCTAGTTCCCAGGCTATGCTAAAAACCCCTTTCCCCAAGGGCAACAATTACTTGCTGGCACCAATGAAAATACTGGGGCTCCCTCCGGGGGCAACCAGGAAGGGGAAAATCCATCAAACATATACATTATTAGTGCTCATGCAGATATCGCTACGAGATATCATGATTATGGTGAGGTTGAGTCTTCGAAAGCTAAGGGTGATCCCAATAATGCTAAGCCACTCCATATAGAGAGGCCTATTGTTGTTCCTATACCTCGAATGCTGAAAGGGTCTACAAAGCATATGAAGATCAATCCTGATGCCAAGGATGCCTAGAACTACTTGATTGTAGAATATCTGGCTAAAAGTCCTTGTGCCATGTCTGTGTTAGAGGTACTCCAGTTGTGTTGTACACAAATGAGTGCATTTCTCACTGCCATTGGGGCTGTTGATCTGAAGAATTCTTTGATTATCACATTTGATATGTTGAATTTTAAAGAGAGTCTTCCTCACCATATGGATTTCCATATCAAGTCAAAATATTAGAAATTTAATATTTTTCGAACGGTAGTTGATGAGGACGCTTCCATGTGTGTAATGTCTTTTACATGCTAGAAGGCTATTGTATCTCCTTTAGTTGTCCCTTCTACCACTCTTCTAACTGCGTTTGATGGTCATTCTCACAGACCGCATGGCATAGTTCCAACTTTTCCCATATGCGTTGGGGGTAAAAATGTCAATATCAAAGTTGAGATAGTTGATGCAAGCTTAGATTATAACCTTCTGTTGGGGCGAAACTAGATCTATGAGATGGATGCTATTGCATCTTCATTATTTCGCATTGTATGTTTCCATCACGAAGGGAGAATTGTCATAGTTGACCAGATGGATTGTTCTCCTGTAGATCCAAATGCATCTTCTGATTGAACCATTCCCTTGGTGAATGATACGAAGCAACCTATTGAGAATCTGGCAGGGAAAATCTTAAGGATGGATGTTTATCTTAAAGTTTAAAAACTTGGAAAATCTTAGTAGTCCCCAATATTTGAATTGTAAAATTTTTGATGTTATTTTTGTAAAAATATTTAGTTTTTTAATTATTTTATATTAGTATATATAATTTTTTGGCGATTTTTAGGGTAAAATAATTTTATGATATAAAATTTGGGCGAATAAATTTAAAAAAAAATGGGAATTGGCGAATCTCTTTTTTGGAAAAAGCATGGAAAATTAGCCCACCTGTGAATATTAGCCCCTAAAATTTTCCATGGAATCTAGGGGTTGGAATGTATACGTCCTTGATGGGTACTTTTGATCTCTTCCTCCTTTGGTTCATATCAATGCTATTTCTTCCTCTAGTGTTCCTACTCGGAGAGAGTTCTTCTGAACTCACTATTTTTCATACCCTGGACCTTACCTTCTCCTACCTCCACATTAGTAGAAGGCCAAGTGGGTGGAATGGAATTTCCTATGTCTGTATTTGATATTTCTTATAGATCTATTTTTGACTATGTAGATTCCATGCCAGTTTCTCTTTCAAAAAAGGAATTGGATGGAGATGTGGCTTTGACTTGGACTCCTAGTTAACCTTCTACTCAGGATTGCCTTGATACCACTCTTCCATCTGAAGAGGTCATCCTCGAAGAAACTACTGGTGTAGAGAGACCTTGGGATGATTTGCATCATTGGTTTTATTTTATACCGGACTTGCGAGAAGTTGAATCAATTTTCTCTAGCCTTTAGTGGTCTGGTCCTGTTGACCCAGTCCTGAACCCTTTGTATTTGTTGAAGGGAACATGGATGTTATTTCTGCTACTATCCCGGTGAACATCTCCAGAGATCCCAAAATTATAGATAATGTCTTAATTGGTGCCGAGTGTTCCCCTGAAGAAATTCACACTTATACCGATCACTTTCGAGAATTTCTAGATGTGTTTGCTTGGTCTTATGATGAAATGCATGGTATAGATCCATATATTGTCCAACATGCGATCAAGAAATACAAAAACGCTAAGCCTATCAGGTAGAAGATTCATCTGGTCAACCCTACGAAGGCAACAACTATCAAAGCTGAGGTGGCGAAGTTGCCTAAGGTGGGTTTTATTTACCCCATTCCATTAATTGAGTGGGTTTCAAATCCAATTCCTATCAATAAGGAACAAGGAATGATCTCAGTTTGCATCTATTTCACAGACCTAAATAAGGCATGTCCTAAAGATAATTACCACACACCATTTATAGATCAGATCATCGATGATTGTGCGGGGAATGAGATTTTATTCTTCATGGATGGTTTCTCAGGATAAAACTAAATCATTATCTGTCGTGAAGATCAGCATAAGACTGCAATTATTTGTCCTTGGGGTACCTTTTCTTGCAAGAATATGCCTTTTGACCTTAAGAAATGTTGGAGCTACCTTTTAGCGGGTCATGTCTTACAACTTTCATGACATCAAACATATTATCGAGGCATACTTGGATGATTTAGCTGCTCATTCTCATAAGAGAATTTATCATCCTTCTCACCTCCGTCAAGTTTTTGAACGATGTCGATATTAAAAAATTCGGTTGAACCATAATAAGTGTGTTTTCGCTATCACATCCGATCGGTTGTTGGGATTCATCATGTATACGGAAGGGATTCGGGTAGATACCTTCAAGGTTGAGGCAATACTTTAGCTGCCTCCCCCTTCTTCGATTCGTCAACTTCAAAGTCTGCAAGGAAAAGATAATTTTCTGTGGAGATTCATCGTAAATTATGATGAGATTACAAAGGGATTCATGAGGTTGTTAAAGAAAGTAGTTCCATTATTTTGGGATGAATTTGCTCAACGTTCATTCGATGATTTGAAAAAAGAATTGACCTCTGCTCCATTATTGAGTCCACTCGATTATAGCAGGGATTTCCTCGTGTATCTCGCTGCAACAAAATATACCATTGGTATGGTTCTGGTTCATGAAGATGATGCTCTTTCTGAGCATGTTGCATACTACCTTAGTCGAGGCCTAGTAGGTCCTGAACTCTGGTATTCTCTGATAGGGAAACTTTCTTTGGCAGTTGTCCATGATGTTCAACAGCTCATACATTACATTCTTCTTCACAAAACATATGTTTTGGCATGATTCAATACATTTCAATTTGTTCTCAGTAGCTGAGTGATTAGGGGCAGAGACAATTGATGGATTGTTATTTTGCAGGAATTTGATCTTAAATTTTTTTATGCCAAGTCCAAGAAATCGTTAGTATTTGTAGAGTTGATTTCTGAGTTTCCCTGTGGAGAAGAGATTGTTTATGAAGAATCATTTCCTGATGAACAGGTTTTTCTCATTTCTTCACAGGATCCTTGGTATGGGGATCTCATAGTTTATCTCTAGACTACAAAGTTTCCCTTAGTTTTTTCGGAAGATGAGCGCCAAAAGTTACACCACTTAGCCAAAAGTTATTTGATCATTGGTGACACTCTATATTGTCATGGGGTTGATTTGATCCTTAGACGTTGCTTAACTCTCGAAGAATTTGACGTTGTTGTTACTCCATTTTTTGGTCATATAACGTATTATCATTAGATGGACCCAAGTACACCACGTAAGACCCATTTTACTCCAAGTAAAATTTCTTTCACTATGAAAATAACTTAGTAAATCACCTTTATTAAGTCGTTTATGGTCTAAACAGGAAACCCCATAAGGAAATATTAAATAAATATACATTTGTTAGATTTTCCTCATGAAATAATTAGTTAAACAGAAGTTTAATTAATATTTCTGGTTATATTAACCCAAAACAAGGAAATTAATTAGATAAATCATTATTTATCTTATTATTTTCTAAAGAATAATTGTTTAAATCTTATTTAAATAATATTATTTGTTAAATATAACTAATTCACCCTTAAATAATTAAATAAATCATTATTTATTTGATTATTACTCAATCATATTCTTAAAATGATAAATAAATCATTTATTTATTTATTATTACTTAATCACATCCTTAAAATGATAAGTAAATCATTTATTTATTTATTGTTTACAAATAAGGGAATTTGACTGAAGTCAAATTCCTTTTCCCTCCAAAAAATATAATAAAATATTCCATAAAAGTTGGATCTAGATTTGGTTAATAATATTTTAACTATGCACCAATCTCTAGACTAACTCAATATTTTGTTATAAATAGAAGGGTTTTCCCATTCATTTGTCACCTTTTGTTGCCTAAAGATCACTCTGGATCTCAACACTTGGTCTGGTTACTGATCCATAATCATAGCCATACTTTTCCATTTTTTTCTGGGTTTTCTACACCATCAAGAGAGAGAAGTTCTAAATCTGAAGTGCTGAGGACTCACAAGAACTCATCCCATTGAGGAGAACAGGGAACACCCTCTTGTGTTTTCCTCCTGGGTGCCATTAATAAAATTATTCATTGAATATATTCTTGTCTTGTCTATTGGATCTATGGATTAAATATTATTTTTCTACTGTTTAATGTCTTCTAATGCATAGATCTAGATTTTTGCAGCATTTGTGTTGATCATGTAATTGCAGATCTAAATATATTAGTAGTCATTTCTACTGTTAGGGCTATAAGTTATGGGTAGCTAAAGTGGTCTTTTTTCGTACACTTCGAATAAAGATTCATACTAACAACTGGCGACTCCACATGGGTTTACCATTACGACCGCTGTTGTTTTTTCGATCCTTTCATATCCAGCTGCTTCAGGCCCTAGGATTTCTCTTCAGCCCCTTGTTTTTCTTATTCTTGATGTTGTTTTTAATCCATAAAACCCTAAAACAATAAAAATTCTAACTTCCATGTGTTTTCAGACCCATTGTGTAGGTAACAGACATCAGCCGTAGCTGAGATGAATTTTTTTTCTGAAATCTACTGCGGAGACTGTTGGAAGTGTAGGTCACACTTTTCTACCCAAAACCTGTGACCTGGACCTCTAGGACGCACTTTCCAGCCCAAAGAGTATGATCTCTACCGAAAACAGGCCAAAAACTGTGACCTGGACTTTTTGTAGGGATTTTTCTGAAAGTTTTCTGGGTTCTACTGAGCCTATGTTCATGGTTTCATGACCTACATCTCCACCCATTTTGGACCTGTACTTGCTCTGTTTCACTCAACTAAGTGGAAACCTAGCCCCTTAGGGCTTCAGTACCCTCCACTTTTGGTGGAAGAGTATTTGTTGTTGCAGGTTGTCTGAAATTTCAGATTCTTCAGCCACTTTTTCAAATCTGATACATCATCTTCAGGTCCACTTTAGATCAGCTTGTTATCCATACAAATATCCCTTTTTAGCTTTGTTTTGGTTTTCCCTTAGGGGGCACTCCGATCCCTTCCTGGAGATAGCCTTTTGCCACCTCTTTTTACAACAATTTTCCTCTGATTTGTTGCTATTTTCTGCACCACTTTTCAGCATATTTTGTCTTTTAGATCTCTGTCCCTCTTGGCCCAAGATCTATTAGCATTTTTTAGTGTGTTTAGATTAGTTTTTTTCTCACCTATAGACAATTTGTTGAGAGTCCCACCTTCTTAGGTTTAGATTATTTCATTATTAGTTGTTTATTTTCTATTTTACAGGCCTATATACTGCCATTTGCAGGGCTAGTTACAGCTATACAACAACACTTTTTCTTTTTCTCTACAAATGTTTGGGTTTAAAAATTAAAATTTACACACTTTTACACACACAGCCTAAGCAAAAAAGAGCTTGGTTAACACCGCCAAGAAAAGAATCTAAAACATTGAAATCATTTGATCCTGCACCTCTTTGCCCTTGTTTCGACACTGTAGTCACTTGATCATGCACCTTCCTACCCTTGTTGGTCTCCTTTTCTCATGTGCTGTGTTTGTGACATCACCATTGTGCCACCAAGGCGTTTCCGGAGACTTGTTGGCCTTCATCCTCAGTTTCTGGTTGGAATACTTACTCCTCCACATAGAGTTCGAGTTAGTCCTCTACCGAGTCCGCACACCGACTCTTCTTATGGTCCTTTGGGTTCTCCTTCTCGTCCCACCTCTGGTTCTCCCCCTGACACCTTCACTATGTCTGGTGCAGGACCTAATGCTGGTGGTAACCCCGGCCCTCCCACCGAAAATGGCACTAGTGGGACCACCACAGACACTATCCTGGCAGCATCCTTGCTCCCTTTCATGGCAGGCCTCAGCCTCCCTGATTTTGACTAGTTGATAAAATAACCTATACACCATGATGCTAGTTGGACTGCTATGCCAACAAAGCTCCCTTCAGACATCCCAAAGTTTTAAGTTCTTGCTGTACAAGATCCTTCAAATCATGTTCGATCTTTCCACATGTGGCGTTTGTCTAATTCCATTACCGATGACTATATTCGTCTTTGGTTGTTCCAATGAATGCTTATAGGCGAAGCTTGTAAGTGGTATGTAGATCAAGCCCCTTCCTCTCATACCACCTTTGCAACTCTGGCTCGGGCTTTTTTGTCTTATTTCCAGCTCCCCCTATGTTATGACACTAGTATTGAGCTCTTAACCTCTTTCCACCAATCATCTGTGGCACGCCTTTCCGACCATGTTCATGAATGGTGAAGAAGAAGGAGCCTATGTCAAGCCCCTCCCTTCGAGGACTGTGTCTACATGGACTAGTTCCTTAGGAATCTCTTGCCACCTATCGGGAAAGATGTCGCATCACACTTTCCTCAAACCAAAGAAGCCGCTCTCCAAATTGCGTTAAAGTATTACCTGATGTACGCTCAGTAGGGTTATGTTTATACCGTCCTACCTGATCTTCCTAGACCTAGTGGTGCCAACGCACCTGGGGCATCTCATGCCACCGACGGTATTGTTGGAGCTCTCTTTAATCCGTATGCTCAACCTCCCAGGGGCTATGGTTTCTCTCAGGGTGGGGCCAGCACCTCCGACACTTTTCCCCCTCCCAGTAGCACGTATCTAGGATACGACATGCCTCTTCCTTTTTCCCAACCTCCTTTTTACCACACTGCTGCCCAACCTCCTTATTATCCATATTCATAGCCTAGTGCTCTAGCTCCTCCAGCACTAGCACCTCCTCCTCCGTTGCCTTCTCAACCCCCGCAACAGCAACCACCACCCCCTCCGGGGCAGGTGTACACACAGCAGGGCACAATTAATCCTCCTCCCTCAAAAAGGAAAAGGAAAGGCAATCAAAGTCAAGCTGCCTTTGGTAATCATGAACCTAATGCTCTTAACACTACAAACTAGCAACAAGGAACTCAGTTCAAGCAGGACAGGCCTCTTCGTATGAACAAGCCCTATTCATGTTGTGGCATTTATGGTCATTATACACATGATTGTCCCCTTCTGCCATAGATGTGACAACTATGGGAGTCTCAAGCAACTTTGAGAGGACAACAAGCCATTCCTTTCATTCCTCCTAGCCCTACACCTAGTCAAATGGCTGTGCTTACTAATCCTTTCCCTCAGTAGGGATTTGTGGCTACCCAACCACCTGAATGATAGGTGGCCACTCAACCTCTTCCATCTGGTTCCCCCGATTACCATATTTTCATGATGTCCTCAGATCATCCTTCTTAACCTTCTTCTCCTAGCCCTTTACCTTGAGCTAGTACTTATGAGCACTGTTATCCTCCGGGAGTGGTTCCTCCGGGCCTCAACCACCTTGGAGCCGTCCCACCCGGTCATTACTCCTCTGGTCAGATACCATTCCTAGTTCCCCCACCAGGAGTGCACACTGTACCTGTTATGGCCACCCTCTCTCTTCCTAACTTGACTCTTGGGATTCCCGTCTGGTACCTCGACCCTCCAGCCACCACCCCACCCAGTTAGCCTAAACCTTATATTTCTTTGACCATGGTTCAACTGGTTCCTATGACTTCTCCCGCTGCAACAGTGCCTCATTCACCTCAACAAGAACCACCTCCCATTGCAACCACTTCGGGTAAGAAGGGAAAATATCACAGGAGGGCATCAAAGGACAAGGCCACCCCGAAAAACCCTGCCCCTTCTCAGCCTCCACAGCATACCACCTAGTGTGATTTGTGTGATGTTGCCAGCCATGCCACCCATACTTGTCCAGAGTTGCCTCACCTCAAGTCCATGGTCAACAAGACGTTTCCAGAAGCTGATATCCCAGATGTATATGTCACTATACCCAATTCAATCTCGAAACTCAAAACATTGCAGACAAATCACCCCTGTGCTTTGTGTGATTTCCATGGCCACTACACTCACTTTTTCCCTCGCCTCGAAGAGTATCATTCCTCTTTAAAAGCCTTACGCCAATTCGAGGCTAAGCGCAATGAGCCAACCACTCCCCTATTCTCGCATCTTGCTGCGGCAACACCAGAAGTCACATTTTCTTCCCTTTGCATTCCCCCCTATGATGTCGAGATCACGGGTCCTTGGTAGGAAGTCCCCGATGAAACCTCCTCTGATGTTTCACCCGACCTCCCCTCAGTACCCTCCCTAGTATCAACATTGGCAGATCCTTTGTCTGCTTCCTCCTCTATCACCCCTAGTGACGATACACATGCAAACCTCTCCTCTCATGAGGAGGAGTAAGGTCACTGCGCCATGTTAGGTGGTCTTTCTTCCA
The DNA here is from genome assembly GCA_034641835.2 of Pinus albicaulis. Lineage (NCBI taxonomy): Eukaryota > Viridiplantae > Streptophyta > Pinopsida > Pinales > Pinaceae > Pinus > Pinus albicaulis. The sequence goes on along the minus strand of CM076577.1, from coordinate 1,062,463,767 downwards.
TCAATTGCCCCATATTCTATTACGATGATGACATTATGGAAGTAGCCACCACTCCTGACTTTATCTATTCCCCCTTACATCAAATTCATGCATTAAAATCACATGCACCTTGTGGCCATTACATTAACACCCAATGTTTGGGTAAGGGGGGCACCCATATTGGAGAGCCCAGGAGAAGCAGTTCTCCACCACTCTCCTAGTGAATTTAGTTGTGACAACTCTAGTCCCATTATTCTTCCACATTTAGAAGAACCTCTAGAGTCCCATATCACTTCAAGGTCACTTTAGGAATGATACCCCTTATCTTTCCTTCATATTTCATCAGCAACCCAGTCTCATAGACAACGTGGTTGACCAACCTAGTGGTTTTCTAGGCGAACATCAGTTCATTATCTCAAAAATCCTCTCTTTGGGATAGTAACACCATGTATGCCAACCTGAAAACTTAACAAAGTCCATTTGATTCATATATATATAGTGTCAAAAGAGATTGGTAATCATTTATTTCCTTTCTCTAACTACGCAACCATACTGAAAACAAATGGCGCACCACATCATTAAACTATGTTTAGATTTCCCTTTTTCTAAATACATTTTGGCATGTCCACAACATGCTTGGGGGCACCTATGCCCCTCAGCCATAAAAATCCTAGATCTTAGCCAAAAACAACAATGAAAACCCCTTTCTCTGACAGGTCACATTTTCTAGGTCATTTCCTTGGACAGGGCACAGTTTTCTACCCAGTACCTGCTACCCAGGATGTAGAACAGACCCCAAAAAGTGTGACCTAGATTGTTCAAGAGCTCTAGGTACCTAACTTGAACTTTCAATCCACTGAATTGAAAGAGTAGGATTAGGCCTCTTACCTACAACTGATAGATCTAAAATTCCAATGGTCAGTTTATCCGCTAAAATTGTCGTGAGATTTAAGGCCTCCTCTCCTCACGACATTCACCACAGCTCCACCAAAAAATAAATGAATCTGGAAGGAAAATGCCTTATTAAAAGAAAACCCCGGATTTTTCTTTCGCTTACAACGACCAAAACATAGCTTAATTTGACGAACCGTATAGACCATTGGAAAGATCTCATCAAGCCCTCAAATGGGAATCTAGTAGTTTTTAGTGATTTGATACTTCACTGAGACACATTTTCCCAAGAAGCGCCACTTCACCCTTCCAAAAAATTCGAATTTATTCACTTACAACACTCATACCGGGGGCACCATGTCACCTTCATGCTTGTCCATGCTCGTGTCAACTTTTGTCATGAGTCACCAATTGGTACTCCTACTTTTACGGTCCCCATTGGCTCCTTTTCACATGTGGCAGCGCCATCGATTCACCCTTGTTTAGAGCATCCGAGTTGAGTCATCATTACTTTCATGGAGTCTATCCCGAGTCCCTTTTACATCTCACCACAGTCCCCCATCATGCATTGCTTGGTCCCTCTCTCGTGTCGCACATTATGGCCTTCAGTCCGACTGTCCCCTATCCCTCATGATGTTGTGTCAGTTGCTGCTAGGTCATCCGTGCCGTTTATGCTCTAATAAGGGAAGTCGTTCGTTCGCTACTCATTCCCTTCCATTTCATCATCATCATTGGTGTCATTCTATCAGTCACTCTACTATTTTATCTCGTGCCCTAGTTGAGGATCCCTTATTGCCTCACCGATGGTGGACCTCCTTCTGTCGACATCAACTCATTCATTCCAGAAGACAGGTCTAGAGGGCAGTTTACCTTGGTTCCATCTTCCACTCTAGTTCAGTGCCTCGGATCAGGCAAAGGGACTCCTTATTTCCCTTTGACTTGATTGTTTCTCAGCTCTAGCTCCTTTCAACATGATCGAGATCCATATACTCGATGGTTCAGTGATGTAGCAGATGACATCAATGATTCCTGAGTGTGTGTGAGATGTCTTATCCCTCACGAGGGGGTGGCCCTATAGGTATCCCCCCACACACTCGGATGACCTCTTCATCACAGCCTTCGATGCGGCTCCATACATTTGATGATTTCTGCCTCAACCTCTTGTAGCGTCGTTTTGTTTGCATGTATCAATCATATTTTCAGAGCCCTTTCCTGTTTTCAGGGGCATCTAGTTTGCATTTATATCTCATGTACTCAGATATTATTATACAAATTCCTGGCTGTTATCCTAGGCACAATATTTATGTGGGATTCATTATCGTGTTATTTATCTAGCTCATGTTCAGGCCATCATATGCTTTATTATTGTGTTCTATGGTTTTCCGAGCGCCTTATTGTTTGTACTATTGCCTCGGCGGGCATAGGTATGCCTCCCTTTCCACCTATAGTAGGTACTCACTCCAAAAGACTTGTCGCACCTGCAAGTCACCTCCTCAGGTTCTAGTTCTTTCAGCACTTTGGTTTACCTTATACTTCTCTCTCTTTGACTTCTCCTTTCGATGTCTAGTGATTGAGTTCTTACAACGTACTTCAGTCATACGATTAGCTCCTAATGCTCGCACGCTGGGGGGAAATCTGTTACACCATTTTTTGGTCATCTAACCTATTATCATTAGATGGACCCAAGTACACCATGTAAGACCTATTTTACTCCAAGTAAAATTGCTTTCACTATGAAAATAACTTAGTAAATCACCTTTATTAAGTCGTTTATGGTCTAAACAGGAAACCCCATAAGGAAATATTAAATAAATATATATTTGTTTGATTTTCCTCATGAAATAATTAGTGAAACTGAAGTTTAATTAATATTTCTAGTTATATTTAACCCAAAACAAGGAAATTCATTAGATAAATCATTATTTATCTTATTATTTTCTAAAGAATAGTTGTTTAAATCTTATTTAAATAATATTCTTTGTTAAATATAACTAATTCACCCTTAAATAATTAAATAAATCATTATTTATTTGATTATTACTCAATCATATTCTTAAAATTATAAATAAATCATTTATTTATTTATTATTACTTAATCACATCCTTAAAATGATAAATAAATCATTTATTTATTTATTATTTACAAATAAGGGGATTTGACTCAAGTAAAATTCCTTTTCCCTCCAACAAATATAATAAAATATTTCATAAAAGTTGGATCTATATTTGGTTAATAATATTTTAATTATGCACCAATCTCTAGACTAACTCAATATTTTGTTATAAATATAAGGGTTTTCCCATTCATTTGTCACCTTTTATTGCCTAAAGATCACTCTGGATATCAAAACTTGGTCTGGCTATTGATCCATAATCATAGCCATACTTTTCCGTTTTTTTTGGGTTTTCTACACCATCAAGGGAGAGAAGTTCTAAATCTGAAGTGCTGAGGACTTACAAGAACTCATCCCATTGAGGAGAACAGGGAACACCCTCTTGTGTTTTCCTCCCAAGTGCCATTAATAAAATTATTCATTGAATATATTCTTGTCTTATCTACTGAATATATGGAGTAAATCTTATTTTTCTACTATTTAATGTATTCTAATGCATAGATCTAGATTTTTGCAGCATTTGTCGTGATCATCTAATTGCAGATCTGAAGATATTAGCAGTCATTTATGTTGTTAGGGCTATAAGTTATGCATAGCTAAAGTGGTATTTTTTCATACACTTCGAATAAAGATTCATACTAACATTTGTGCTGAATGATTGCCATAGTGGAGCTTTTGATGGTCATTTATCTGGGCTTGCTACAACCCAAAAATCTTGTGTGCAAGGTACTTTTGGCCTTCGATTTTCGAAGATTGTATTGAAGTGGTAAAAATGTGTCACCCTTGTCAAGTTTATACTCGAAAGATGCATGCTCATCCAACTCCACTCTTTCCTGTCATCACTGTTGGTCCTTTCAAAAAGTGGGGTATTGATTATACTACTTGTAACCTGCCTTCAGCTAAAGGTCACAAGTACATTATTGTAGCCATAGATTACTTCACGAAGTGGGTTGAGGCTATGCCCACTTTTGGGAATGACGGTGATACAATAGCCCTATTCCTATTCAATCAAGTCATTTCTTGATTTGGTATCCTCGAAGAGATTGTCACTTACCATGGCAGTCATTTTCAGAACAACATGATGGCTGAATTGGCTCTAAAATTAGGATTTCAGAAAGATCATTCATCTTCTTATAATCCTCAAGCCAATGGGCAAGTTGAAGCCGTTAACAAATCCCTGAAGACATTTCTTCAACGGAAAATTGATAAAGCTTAATACAATTAGCATATCATGTTGTATCCCGCACTTTGGGCATACCAGATGTCGGTAAAGACTACAACTGGTTTCACTCAAATTCAACTAGCTTATGGATTGGAATCTATATTTCATATTGAATGAGAAATATCTTCCCTTAAGTTAGTAGTTGAGCTTCTTCCTGACACTTCCAGTCTCGAATAAATCCTTATCGATTTAGAACATCTCGATGAGCAGCGCCAAGATGGAGCTACGATGAATGAGGAGCATAAGAAACGGGCGAAGGTTTAATACGATAAGACTGTCAAACCTAGTGTTTTCTTTGAAGGTGACCTTGTCTTGGTTTATGCCCAAGAGAAGGATGCCTTTGGGGCAGACAAGTTCAAATCTATGTGGTATGGCCCCATTATTGTCAAAAAGGTCCTAAAGAAAGGAGCTTATGCCTTGGTTGAATTTGACGAGAACGAGCTGGTAGAGCCCATAAATGGGCTCTATTTGAAAAAGTACTATGCTTAGGCTTAGGCCTAGCATATACTTTGTTGTATATATTGTGTTTTCGTACATATATGTGTTTTGATTTTTAGTGTGATTTTAATGAGTTTGAGCTACTTTGGCAGGTAATATTGGATGAAATGAGTCACTTTTGCTTTGTCGATGGTGCTAGTAAACATACCCGTAACCTGGCTTCCGCAGCTTGGGTAATCCACTATCCATCCGGTCAGTTGTTAGTTTCAAGAGGCGTCTGCATTAGTTTTTCTTCAAACAATGTAGCATAGTACACTGCAGTGGTCAATCTACTCTCGAAGGAAATATATTTTGGTGTTGATTCATTAATAGTTTACTTGGATTCATAACTAGTGGTTTCGTAATTGAACAACACCTATCATGTTAGAGACCCATTTTTGCATCGATTGTTTTTTAGGGTACGTTTTTTACAATTCTCATTTCTATTTATTAAGTTCATTCATATTCCTCGATCTGATAATTGGTTAGCAGACTCATTAGCTAATCAAGCACTTGATTTTCATATCAATCATTTGATACTTTAAAAATATCAAGCACATCATTCACTATTGTACATTTGAGACATCACATCATATAAAATTTCTATGTATAAATATATATATATATATATATTATATTGTTCAAAATATACAAAATTTAGACCATGATGTCCTACAAAATTAGGACTTAAGCCCAATCATGTCTATCATCAAAAAATACTGTAGTCATCCGATCAAATCTAAGTCTACTCTTGAGGTCCCTGCCCAAAATTTATGTTCCGATAGAACACAATGGATGTCGCTACATGACGGAATAACCTCACCCAATCTCGTGGTACCCTTAACACACACCTCTCGATAGCCTCTGGTAGGTCCTCTATAGCAGCTATAGGTACTTGGTGAGTCAAACTCTCCAAGTTTATCTGTACTGCATGGAGAGTCCTTCTTGGGTCTTCAACATTCACCTAACCTCTGTGGCACTTGTGCCTTGGGTAACCCTCTCACCTAACAGGTCCCATGTTTGCATCATGATCATTAAAATTTTTTAAGTCATATTGTCCTATCAAAAACATTTTTTCATTTTGCATATAAGTTGAAAAAATAAAAATAAAAATCGTATAGTCAAAAATAAAAAAATGCAATCTTACCAATTGCACCCCATGCTGCTTCGAGTGGAAGAAATAAATTAGGATCTACTCAAAATTCCATCCCAACATAGGTATAATCCTCCACTGCAATGACTTGTTCTTCCCACCATTGGAAGAACTCATCATCCTAGGTGGTCCAGAGAACTTCACTTCCCCCCAGTCTCTTCATTAGATCTACCCATTAGGCTATTCTTGGATCTCTTTGGCTACTGATAGTAGATATGACCTTGGGCTGAAGCCCTCAGAATCTCTCAAAGAAGAATTTCAGAAATATTTTACCATATCCAAAGTATTTATTCTTTGTCTTCCGGATAGAAGTCATTTTTTTTTTCTTCAGATTGCCCAGCAAGGCTGTGCACCAATCAAAAATATGAATCAAGCATTTGACTGCTATACTCATGTGTGTACGTGAATCCTGATGTAAAGAAGTCGATCCTGCTACTCTGCCAATGGTAAAGAGAAGGATTTTCATGTACAAATCCTTCATATCTTTGATGGGAATATAATTTCCCACCTTATTTTCATCATCTACGCAATAGACTTGGACATAATACTCTAAGTTAATCCCTCCAACGTGCTTGTCATGCAAATATACTGGGTCTCCCCTTTGAGAAGGTCTAGTAATAAATTTTATGTCTTCCACGTCTATTTGTAGTGGCATCTGATCAATTATAAACAAATATTCTTCTGGTTCCCAATGATCAGCCAGTATCTGAAGAAAACGAACATTTCTTTTCATATTTCAAATTTTGAAAAAATTGAGTAACCCACAATTCTAAAGAATATCTAAGGATTGTTGGTCCTCCATCACTTCATTATCAATTGAACTATGCTCATGTTCTCTCCAAATGATCGACATCCGGGGAAAAATAATCAATTGACTGACTAAATACAAGTTTTCAAATTCCTCCCTACACATACGCGACCTTGTATGTACACAATCGCGTATCATACTTAGGTTCCTTCGCACGAGCTCGTTTATGCGCAAAGGGTTTTAATGAAAATCTATTTCCTACGGTCAAAAATCCAAAATTTTGCTTAAAACAGGAACAAAATTGATAAATAGGATGAGTCTAAGGTTTACCTAACTGATTTGAAGTGATTTGGTGGTTGGTTGCTCCATATTTGAGAAGAGGATTTTTTCCCCAAAGCTCCTTTTTCGACTTCTACAATGCACAAATGATTAAAATGTGAGTCAAAATGTTTATTTATGCCCAGAATTTGAAAATTTTTCATAAATTTCATTTGTGTTTATTTTTTGAATTTGATTAAAGTTGTTTAACCTTTTGGCTTGTAAGTGTTGGGAAAAGTAATTTTCAAGTACATTCTGCTAGATTTGAGATATTCTGAGTTTTCCTTCAGACCCAGGATTGCTGACCTGTCATGGCAGGTATTTTATTTCAAACTAGCATATAGGTTAGGGAATTCACTTTTCATTGCATACTAGCCTCCATTCTGATTACTTGGCATAGGGTCAATCCCATCATGTCATGACTATTTAACCTATTTCACTCACCAATTTTTTAATCATGACTTGGTGGTAGAGCCATCCTTTACATGGGCTTCCTAGTTAGTTCCTCACTAGAATTTGTCGCCCATGCTGCAATTTATGTAGGCCCAGGAGTCCTCTTTAGTCTTTCCATGACTTATGCATTGAAGCTTCATTCTTCTTCTTCTTCGCTATCTTTATTCTAGCCATTTACCCTAGAGGCTCCCATATGTTTTCAAGTTGTATTATTGCATTTGCATATTGACAACTTTTTTATCCTGGCCTTTAGCCGACTTCATTTAGAATCATGTTTAAGCCCCCTTTTGACCATGTTTTTATGTACAACTTAGCCATGTAATCACTTAGCCTTTGTGACTTGACACCTTTACCCATGGATGAAACGTTCGTTTGAGAGTCACTTACCAGTTTTCGCCACCTTGCATTGAGCATAGGATTTTTCCTATCCCAGGAACTAGTGCATCTATTTTTCGACACTACTTATATCCATTATACTATAGGAATTTTTTTATTTCTTTTCAAGCTTTGAAATATGAAAAAGACAAAAAAAAAATATTTGAAAAAGAGCGGGAACAGGATATTACTTCTAGAATTGATGGAAGCTATCATGTCAGTTATGTCGCCCTTGAACAAAGCACAAAAAATAACTAAGTCTTTTCCTCATTTGGGATGGTTTTTAGTTTTTGACTTAGGAGAAGCCATAACCTTGTTTTTGATTCAGTACTCCCTTGGTTGGTTATCTCTTCTAATCGTATGGAGGGTTTTTTTATGCCTCTTGCATGACAAAATTATACAAAGTTATCATTTGCTGCCATAGTCAACATGAGTCCTACTTTTGTTCAAGGGAAGTTAACTTGATTTGGCCTTTTTGTAGTGTCTCTTGACTCATTTTTTAGTCAGCCTTCCCAGTATCGTCGGTATCTTGTTCTATCACATCAGTTATTTGGTCCTTTGCTCATGCCGGTTTGATAAGGTCTCCACTGACTTCTTGCTGGCAGGTTTGTCTCTTATTGACTACGACATATTGCTCTTAGAGTAAACCTAGAGCCACACCCTAGCCCTATTTACATCATTGATAGGTGACCTTGTGCTCAACATTTTATCAACCTCATGGGCCTTTCATTGAGTGGTTTCCCTTGTGTTTGACTTCAGCCTACATTATCACACCTGGGATTCGTGTAGTACCTTGAATTCCATTTGACCCTATCGATGGATATATCACCTCTTTGTTAGCTTTCATTATTGGTTGGTTTAGAGGGTTTCTGATGTGCGCTAGCTTCATATTTTGCATGCCGGAAATGTAATTTAGGTTGGTCACTTCACTTTACTTCATCTGATTCCTTCCAAATATTGGCCTAAGGGTTACACTCGTGCTGGACTGATGTGGGATGCCTTAATGCCTTCCTTCCAACAAATCTTTTCCCATCGACTCTGACTCATTAATCTGGAAATAAGGTCTAGAGTCCTTTTGTTAGTACCTTATGGTTGCAGTCATTAGTGGGAGACTCTTCACTATAAATAGTGAGAATACATCATGGTATCCTGATTGATACATTCTTTCAAGTGTTCGGCTTCAACTCATTCATTCACACTTTCTAGATTGTACCAGGGCACCTTGACACTCATTATCATTATCAGTGGGTTGTCTCGCATTTTTTAACAGTATACATCAATGACCGTTAATCAAATGATTTCTCACATGGTCGAACTCACCTCATTTATTCCCATTGTGTAGAATTGTGCCATGGTGATCGGTGAAGTCCTCGAGTTAGCATCGACATGTCTTGGTTCACTTCAACAGCTCCTTTAGTTTTCTTCCAGTCACATCATCTACCCTTATATGTTGTAGTTTCATCATAGTAGCATCTTATATGTTGGCTCCAGAGTTGCGTGTCATACCATTTGTTCCACCACTTATGATTTGGTACTTGGACATTTAGTTGTGAATTGTGTGATCAGATATGCTTGTAGCATCTTCAATGGTGTGTCCAAGAGGTGATGATCCAACTAACCTAGAAGTATTGTTGGAACTTGGTGCTAGTCATATTGATGAATTGAATCATGCAACAACACTAGGTTGGCTACAACATCCTCAAAGTCGTGGTGTAATTGTTCCACATGTGTAGGTAGAAAACTTGTCATTTTGAAGAGGCTAGGATATTCAGTGAAGCTACTAAAATGTCTCTCGTAATGTACATATGATTCTAGATGGAAATTTCCTTCATGTTTCTCACCAATATTTAGAATCTCAATCCAAGCTTTGAGGTTTGAATTGTAATAACCCCATACTATAGAATGTTAACATGCTTTGTAAATTTTCCTAGCTCAAACCCCAAGGAAAAGGCCCCAATAGTGAATGATCATGAGTCCAAATGGTAGGCAGACTAGGTTTTGATGTTATGCTTAACTGCTATAAAACCAAAGTATAATACAAAATATAATAACCACCAAAAATATTTCCCTAGAAGCAATGAAGGAGTTGAATCCAAGAGTGGAAGAGAAAACAGAGTCCTTGGGGAGGTAATATAGGTTACTTAATGTCCAACAAATGACCAAAATTACATCAATGGGAATGCTTAATTTGTAAGTGGAAGTACAAAGTGGGATTTAAAAGGCCACCCCTATAAAATCAAGAATTAGTCCTAATAAAAAATATCTAACTATGAATATCAAAATTTTAAGAAGATGAAATACAAAGCTTTGTATCCAAGTATAGGAGAAGCCTCAATTCATCGAATTCCCACTGTGAAACAGAGGGTATTCCTCTAAAGTAAAAATGGAATCTATCCTACCATCTCATGATCTGGATAGAAAACTAGGTAAAATAGATGGATATGGTCTGGTGGATGTCTCTATGTATGGAAAAGATGGCCCTCTGCATGGAGCTGGTATAATGGATTTTTGTACCAATCTAGCATGAGCTATCTTGAAACCCCATACAACAACATCACATGGGTTTTCTTATCAAGGGTTGAACTACCTCTTATAACCCAATATATCATTTTCACCATGTGTCCCTTGTAGAGGTTCTATCTTTTGACCATGTTATATTAAAATTTCTTTCACATACCTTGTTGATCATATGTTCCAAGTATAAACTCAAAATTTTATATGGAAGACACATGATCCTCATGCATGAGAGAAATAACATATAATTTTTCTTGGAGAGGTTCTTTCCTTGTCATTCTTAAATTATTCCTCATGTTGAAACAACACATGCCTCTAGAGATGAAATTCCATATAACCAACCTAAGAATAAAGTGACATTGAAATATATGTGAGTCTATGCAAAGCTAGACAGGTTGTAGCAGAAGTGTAAGGAATTATTTATGTTTGAAGAGAGAGTTGTATATTAAGAAACATGAAATATCATTACCCATTTGTTTAGATCAATTTTAACTACAAATGAGCTAAGTTATATTTGAAATCACTGTTGGGCC
>CM076577.1:1062338852-1062452890 GCA_034641835.2 Pinus albicaulis | reverse complement strand
ACATAATTTCAATACAGGTACTCTCCACCAACAACTGACTTGAGGACAAGTCACATCTTAAACAAAGGGGAGACTTGCATCAGATCTTTAGCTGGAAAGCTGAAGTATAGAAGGAACTTGCATTGTCAACAGAGGGACCTGAAATAAGAAATCATTACAGAGGGACCTGAAAGACCTGCCAATGTCAAAACAACATGTGCATATTATGTAAGCAGTGCAGAGGGACCTGAAACAAAGAATCATTACAGAGGGACCTGACTAACAATTCAAGAACCAGAGCATGAAGAACAAGGAGCAGCAATAAATTTTACTTTTTGATCCATCTACAACATCTGATCAATTGATTTCATCCCACTTTTACAGACATCATCCAGGGGAGTATATGTATAGTCATTTTGTGCTTGAAAATTCAAATTTTTCTTAGAAATTTTTAGTTTTTGTTAAGTCGAAATTAGTACCTGAGGATATTCATTATCATTTCATATCCTATATTCCCTATACATACCCTATAAACCTTATACATCATATTCCATTTCATTTCTATACATATTCATTTCATTAACCCCTAAGTATTTTTCTTTAAGAGCTTAAAAGACCAAACTGGGACAACTTTTCAACCTGCACATACAACTCAAGCATTAGTGATGGTGATAATTTTAAATATGACCTAAGATGGTCATTTTAAAATTATAAAGATATGCTATATAATCCAAACAAAACTCATGCGCTATATGGAAATCAAAGTAAATATATACCATATCAAATTATATACCATAGTCCAAATGGTGTGCATGCGCCATAGTCATATATATATATCATAACCCAAAGTGCATATGATAAAATGGTATAAAACATATGGTATATGATATAAGTGAAGGCATATGGTATAAATTTAGGAAAGGGCGCATATGATATAAGGAATGGTGGACGGCCACGCGCAAACTATATGGCACGACTGTGCATATAAGTATTGCGGCGGGGTATTGTCAAATGGTAATTGCATACACTCATTGCAATACAAACAATGCCTGAATATCATTGCACGCATGAGGAGCACACGACGGTGGCAATAATGTTATGCGCATACCATTCAAAATAAAACGATGATTTGGCCATCCTCATGACACAGTCGGGTGACTGGTCAAACAGGACGGCCATACCAACCACGCACTGTAACACCAATGAATGAGAAGCGCACAGTACACCCATGAAACGGTCATGAATTGACCGAGTTCTTGATTGTTTAAACCTCAGTCCTCATTTCCAAATAGCTCAGAGAGATGGTGTTTGAAGCTGCAAACTAGTGAAAAGAAGGGTGAAGTGAGTTTGGGCGGATTTAAGAAGGAAAATCATCCCGGTTTTAACGATCAGTGATCACCGATTTTTGGGATTCAATCAGTCAATTGAACGGTTGAACAGGGATTTGGAGCGCCGGATATTCCTCAAGCGCTCGTTGACAACAGGTAATGCCGAAACCACAACACTAAATCAGTTGATTCACTGCGTAAATCATGGCATAAACTACTAGTGAATCGCGCAGCATTTAAATATGAATTCATTGCATGGATAACACGTTAGGGTCTGGCATTATATGTTGAGTTTTAACGATGTGTCATGTTCATAACGAAGTCTATGAACAGAGGAGGCACCGAAATATGATTTTTATGGCGTGTTTATGCTGCATGGCGGTATTTGTTGATTGAATTGTGCGCGCTGTTGGTTGAATGCGCACTGCGCTTTGTTTTGATTGCACACTTTATTGTGTTGCGCGCTGATTCCATTAACATTTTAACAACAGTCAATCCCTAACGCCATATGTCTCTGTTATGAACCCTTGCTGCCTGCGCGTTTTTTTTTTTGTTTTAACCGAAACAGGGGATTGAAGTTTCTAAGGGCCGAACGAGCCATGCCATGTGCGATTTTTGGTTGCCAAAGGGAGTTCGATTGCCGAGCCATTTAAAACTCAATTTAAATGCGCTGTTTTTTTTTATCATTTGTGTTTTGAGGCCGAGAGCCATATGCATGCGCTGTAGTCAAAACACTCCTTATTTGTACATACATAGTGAACTTATGGTTTGATTTTGGCAACAATATAAGGCGATGAGCATACATGGAACATTTTTTGCATATGTATTTTGTTTTCAAGAACAGAGATTAGCATATTGACAGGGGTATACAGGTGTTTGCTTGCTTGAACAGGGAACTAAAACAGTGCTGTTGCAGAGAAAAAATAAACAGAGGTTAAGGAAATCAGAGTTAAATTGTTGAGAGGAGGAAGGTAAGCTTCTTTGCTTTAAAAATTTAGTTTTGAAAATGAACAATAGTTATATTTTTATTGTCAAGATGAAATTAGTAACAGCAGAGGCATTCATTCATTGGTTTTCAGAAACAATGTCAGTTAGAGTAGAGCCAAAATTTCAGATAGAGAGTTGGGGGAAGGAAACTATAGAAAAACTTTACCAAGCAGGGATGATAAGCTTTTTACAAAAATTTGATGGCCACTCTGAACAGATAACCAGGGACTTTATAAATAACTTCAGTCAAGACTAGACACGGGTAGGAGATGTCATTATTCCTGTAACCCAGGAATATCTTTCCCAAGCTTTAGATCTACCCATGATAGGTGAGAAGTATTACAAAGGCCTGCACTTCAAGGAGAAAGCTTGGACTTTCTTTCTTGAGAAGAACCGGAAAGGGACTTTTGATAGAACAAAAGGGATACCCAAGGAATGGTTCAATGAACCATGGGGTGAGTTGGTTTTGGTCATCCAGAAGTTTTTGACTTGTGATAGAGGATATAGCGTTGCCCACTTGTATCATGTCAGACTTCTACAGCATATTAAGGGAGAGGATAGGATTAATTTGCCTTATTTCCTATATAGGAGCCTCTTGAGAATGATTGAAACAGTAAAACATGAACACAGGCCTAAAGCAGGACAGATTTACCATCAAGGATTGATCAAAATCCTAGTTGAGTATCAGGTGAGGTCACAGGGCATAGTATGGAGAGAGTTCATGTCTAAAAATTAGTTCATTGAACAGATTAAGGAAGTACAGGATAAAACAGAGCAGGAAAACAGAGGATTGATGAACTCACCCTTGTATCCCAGAACAAGAGCTAAACAGCAGAATAACATGGCCATGCAGGAAAATGAAACATCTGTTATGTCTATTCCTAGAAGATTTAGGAATAAAAGTCCCATTGACTTAGACAAGAAAGAAGAAACATATTCCCCAAGACAACAAGAAGAAAATGACATTGCACAAGAAGTATTTGAGAGGGATTCTTCATATGATGATGCAGCAGCAGCATCACTAATGAAAACAACACAAGATTTTGAAAAAGAAATCAATGTTGGAAGAATCAGGGACTTAACTGACCAATTGGAAATTAGCAAAATCGTGGAGAAACAATTAAAAGAGGAAAACAAGGCAAATAAGAAAGATAATGCTAAATTGGTTAAGGCAAATGAAAAATTAAAAGAAGAATTGGGGAGACTGAAACGAAAAAATGATCTACTTTCTAAGCAAGCATTTAAGTGGTTAAAGGAAAAGAATATGCGGCAGGCAAAGTATGAAAAACAGAAGGTCAAAGCAGCTTTGTTCAGGGAAAGACATGACACAGGTTTGGATTGTTTGGCCAGGGCAGCACAACAGGAAGCATCTACAGGTACAACATCTACTACAGAGAGAAGAAGGTCAAAGAGGAATAAGCAAGCATGGGGACATGCTTGATGATAAGCAAGGGAGAGATGTTGGGCCTTAGTTTTGGTCTTATTTTTGCTCAAAGAAACTTACTAATCCATCTATGTCCCATCCATTTTCCCTTCATTTATTCCATTTTGATGTATATTTGATATCCATTCAGGTATTTAATTTTAATTTTTCAATTTCTAAAGTTTTTATGAAAGTTTGGTTTTTAGTGCAAAATTGGCAGATTCAGAAATTCCCGTAATAGCTCTATGGTTGATGTGGTTGCAGGACAGTTGGGCACGAATTGAATGCATGAATGGAAAGCTTGGGAACTAGGACTAAGCCAGCTATACTTATTTCAAACAGAACAAGCTTTATTAGGCCAATTTGGTGCTAGTCAATCATGACTAGTCATTCAGAAATCCCATAGAAATAGGGCAGTTTTGAGATTCTATGGGATTGGTCATATTTCTTGGGATAGAAGTAATGAATTCGACTTATATAGGTGGATGAGAGTAGATGGGTTTGTTTGAGTGAATATAGATCAGTTTGTTTCATGAGACTTCTTATTTAAAGCCAAAACTTTGATGGCTTATGTATTAACTTAATATACTTTTATGCTGTGACACCTTTGGATTGAGGAGCTAATTTGAAGACTTGTGTTATTATTATTTTGCTGTTCAATGATATGGATGTGTAACTGAATTTAAGCTTCTGAGATCACCTCTCAAGTGTGCAAGGCAAGGGTGGAGGGCCCCCATTCCAAGCTAAGTACACTTCCTTGTTAACTAGTTTTATTTCCTTGTAATTTGGTTATTGTAGAACTGTTTTTTCAAAGCTTTATTTCAGATTGATTTATGGTTCATGCATAGTGATTTATTTCATTAGTTCATAGCTTATTCATCACTTTATCGAGTTGGAAAAACAGGTGTTCAAGTTGAGCATCCCTTCTACTAAAATGATGAATTAAAACTAGTTTCCTTTGTTTGTATGCAAGTAGTTTCTTATTGAGATTTTGATATTGAGATGAATGAATTATGATGGAATACCTTATGTGTCTCCTAAGTTAAGAGTTTCTTTCATTAATAATTTATCCATCTTAAGTTCTTGGCTTTAATCTCTGATTCATTAAGTGGTAATTGAGGTGAAAGTGGACTTCTTGAGTCAAGAACCATTTCAATATTCTTCCTCTTTTTAAACTAATTGAATTAGAATTATAGGATGTATTAATTTCAGCTTTTGAATAACTTATCTTTCAAGGTTTGATTACATCTGATCTTCACATATAGTGAACTTGCCTCAAAGCATAAACAACCCGGATTGATAAGAAATAACTGTGTTAATTTAGGTACATAAATTAGCTCAACAATCACATTAACCACTTGTACGATTCATCGCTATAATGATCCAAGGCATAAGAATTTCAGGGATTCCCAAAGAGAAACCATTAGCTCAAATTCTCTATACCAACATTGTGCAACTAGAGAAGATGGATTCAGTGGAGATCATGTCCTTGTGTTGTGTTTTTCTAAGTGGAAGATGTATGTCAATATTTGAATGTTGGTTGAGATACCTAGTGAATATTTAAATGAGGGAAAGTAATGTTGAGTTCTGGTTGTGGCTATATTTTTTAGTATTGTGCGTTGGCATGGATGAGAAATAAATCCAATAACCATCCCTCGTCCCCGTGGTATCATAACTCATTTTGGGGGTGGAATTTATAGCAGATGCCTACGGTTGGGAAATTGATCACTCATTTGTCACCAATTTGTTGGATATATTCATGGGAAAGCTGAGGGATTTTCACGATTCTCATGCCATTTTTCTCTATTTTGTATTTTTTCTATATAATTCCATTCACATGTTGAATTTTGATAGCTACGATCAATATTCATCATTGAATTAACCAAAAAATATGGGGGGAATGCCCTAAATACCCCCACCTTGTAGACCTTGTCAAGATCATTCCAAAATTCCAAACAGAAAGTCCCCCCCATCAACATTTGTAAGTGAAAGTTATGACTTGGAGAATATAAGATTGAATTTTTAACTCCTGGATTACAAAATACTAAATCATGTATTATTTTCCATGTAGTGTTTTATGAGAATTGTGTCAATCCAACAGGGTTGAATTGTAATGACCCCATACTGTAGAATGTGGATATGCTTGCAAATATTCCTAGCTCGAAGCCCAAGGAAAAGGCCACACTATTGAATGGTCATGAGTCCAAATGGCACACAAGCTAGGTTTTGATGTTATTCTTAACTGTTATAAAACCATTATAATAAACATAAAAAATATTGCTTGAGAAGAAACACAAAAGCTGAATCCAAGAGTGTAAGAGGAAATTCAGTCTTTGGGAAGGTAAGATAGGTCACTTAATGTCCAACAAATGACCAAAATTACATCAACAAGACTTCTTAATTCGTAAGTGGGAGTACAAAGTTGGATTTAAAAGTCCACCCCTATAAATGTAAGGATCAATCCTAATAAAAAATACCTAAGCATGAAGATCACAATGATAAGAAGAAGACATACAAATATATGGAGCCATGTACCATATAAGCCTTAATGCATCGGATGCCCACTGTCAAATAGAGGGTATTCCTCTGAAGTCAAAAGGGAATTTATCTTACCATCTCAGGCTCTAGATGGAAAGTTGGGTAAAAGAGATGGATATGGTTTGGGGGGTGTCTCTCTGTATGGAAAAGATGGCCTTCTGCATGGTGCTGGTAGAAGGGAGTTGCCTACAAATCTAGCATGATCTATCATGAAACACCATAAGACAACATAACATGTGTTTTCTTATCGAGGGTTGAATTGCCTCTTATAACCCAATATATCATTGTTGCCCTATGTCCCTTGTAGAGGTTCTATATTTTCACCACGTTATATTAAAATATATTCCACCTACTTTGTGGATCATATGTTCCAAGTACAAGCTCAAAATGGTATATCGAAGACACATGATCCTCATGCGTGGAAGAAATAACATATAATTTTTTATTGGAATGGTTCTTTCCCTGTCATTCTTATATTCTTCCTCATGATGAAAGAACAGATGCCTCCATATATGACATTCCACATAACCAACCCAAGAATCCAATTATCTTGAATGATGTGCGAGTCTGTGCCAAGCTAGAGGGATTTTGGAAGAAGTGAAAGGAAGGCATTGTGTTTGAAGAGAGAGTTGTAGAGTAAGCATTAAGAAATCTCATTACCCACTTGTTTAAATCAATGTTAATTATAAATGAGCTAAGATATCCTTGAGATCACATTACCCACTTGTCTAATTCATCATTATAATGAGCCAAGGTATACAAATTTCAGGGATTCCCAAAGAGTAACCAATGGCTCAAATTCGTTATTCCAACACTATTGAACTAGAGGGGATGGATTCAATTGAGATCATGACCTTTTGTTGTGGTTTTCTAAGTGGAATATGTCTATCACTATTTGAATGCTGGATGAGATACCTTGAGAAGCTTTCAATGAGGGAAAGCACTATTGGTGTTTAGTTATGCCTATATTTTTTAGTATTGTTGGTTGGGATGGATGAGAAATAAAACCAAGAGCCATCATTCATCCTTGTGGTCTCATAACCCACTTTGGGGGTGGTATCTACAACAGATGTCTATGGTTGGGGAGTTTATCACTCATTTTTCACCAATTTGATGTATATATTCATGGAAAAGTTGAGGGATTATCATCACTCTCATGCTAGTTCTCTCTCTTTTTTATCTTTGCTATATAATTCCCATTACATGTTGAATTTTGAGAGCTACGATCGATATTCATCATTGGGATATGAGTGTATGACCAAATTACAAGAACAAGAATAGGTGGCCTTTTATGATCTTAGAGGAATGGTGACTTCACTATCACCTCAATAGCAAGAAACTGAAATTCTATTGTCTTTTCATTGCAATTTTTAGCCTTGGCCAACACAATCTTTCCATTGAGAATAGATTTAAAATTTTGTTCTTGTACAATGTTCATACACTCATATCCTCGATGGGAAAACCCAATCACAAAATCTTCATTCAATAGATTCAAAAGATGAGCTGGCCATGACCCTTATATTCTAGACTCGAGACCACCTCCATCCATCAAGTCAACCTCGTCATGTTTCAATTCAATAGCTCCTTTAGCAGTCATTATTCTTCACACTTGCAATGGAACCAATCTTATAGCATTGTTCTCAATTTGATAGCATTAACATAAAGATTGTGATAACAAGACTTTATCATTGTACTAACACTGAGCCATTCCGTGGTAACAGCGAGAGATATCCACTGTAGTGTCACTGATATATGGTCATTTCAATGTCAATATATTGTAATAGTGTTGTAACTATGACAACAGTGTAGTTTTTTCACTGAAATGTGTCTTCTTAGATAACATAAAAATGTATCCTTTGATAGATTACCAAAATGTACTCCACTATGATAGAACTGAAACTATGACAGCTTGAGACTATCCACTGTGGTTTTTGCACCTGTCTTAGTGAGATTACTTTTGTGAATTTCAATCTAAACTTATTTGGTTGGATAATGTGAAAACCTTATCCTTGTATATATATTTGTTTCCCATATAATAAGACGACATGAATTTTTGACTACTTGTGTCTTGATATAGGCCAACATGAGATATCCTTATAAAATTTGACTTGTAGAGGATCCTTTTAACAACATTGAGACTTTGATGGATGGAGGAGTATTCACACATTTGACATTGAAAAATAACCTAAAGCTTACAATGGAGGATTGACCTAAGACATTTTATCCAAGCATGAAACTTGTGATTTAATAAGTCAAATCAAATTAATAATAAAAAATATTTTCACTTTATTTTGACAAATATATTACATATGACTCAAGTATAATAATAAAGACCGAACCTTGTTACATTTTCCAACAACCCCCCAGCTTAACCCGTTATATCCTTGTTTCGGGATTTCCTTCACTTGCATGTAATTGCACCATCATATTAGGTTTCATGGCTATTCAAGAGTTGAATAATCTCAAATCTATCCTTCATCAACAATCTAGAGAGATTGAGGAGGTCAATTCCTCTCTTAGACTCTTTAAAATTAGTTTATCTAACATAAAAGCATAGGTGGAGACAATAATGGAAATTTTCATACATCAATAATTCATGCACAATGTACTGGATGAATGTGGGGCTCTCCATTCTTAACTTTGGGACCTCCAAGAAGCTCAACAAGCTAGAATTTAGAGTCATTCTCCAATACTTTGAGAAATGGAGAAATGGCCTCAACATATTATGTAGTTCCTTTCATCCGTCCACCTCCAAGGAATTGTAGGACAATAATACAAATTAACATCCTTCTCCATAACTTAGGTCTCATAATTTCCATTTCAAGAATCTATTATCTGCATTACTCTATAAATTTCCTATTTGAGTACCTGTACTTTTCTATAATGGCATCTCTTAGCAGATTATATAAGCCCATATTATTGGATTGTTATTTTCCTAATGGTTCTCATGACCTATGTAGCTATTAAGTGTCACCTCGATGCATACTTTTCTAATACAAAAATCTTCTAGTTTTCATCCAAAAAAATAAAAATAAAAACAAATTTTAAATGGAAACTCCACCCATTAGATTTTTAATATAGAAAAGAGAGCCAATGTTAAAAATATATATTACTATAAATAATTAAACATTTGAAAATTTATAATAGAATAATCCAAAAAAGGGGGACATATCAAAACAAATACACAATTCATATCCATAAAATTTACCACAACCATGTCACTTTTGAGAGCATCATATGAATATTTTGCAATAAAAAACTAAACCTTAAAGGCTAGGTAGATCAAACATTAAAATCCAATAAAAACAATATATTTTAACTACTTTAATCTGCTAACAGACAATACTTAATATAAGAACATCATAATATGCTATATAGAACCACTGAAATCTACAACTGTATTTTATTACTGCAAAGAAGAAATACATAACACATAAGCTCAAATGAAAATTTTATAACCAACACAATGGTGTGCTCCTTCTTCTCACTTACATACTGAGTAAGAAAGCAATACAATAAATCTATACACATGTAAATAGTTGCCCTTATAACTGAATCAAATTGTAATCCTAGTCCATCAACTGGTGCACCCTCCTTGCATGGATAAGTGTGCAAGGTAAAGTGACACTCAAATAGAAGATAAGTTGGAGCATGCAAGCATGCATCCCTTCCTCGGTATTTGTGCCATTTTTTGTAGCTCCTAGAGACAACCCTGAGTTGTGAAGGACGAGTGCCTAGTTCATCTTAAAGCCAAGAAGATTCAAGAAAGCTTTCCCTGGTTAGTGGCATAAATCTTCTTATTCATAAACCATTTTTAAAACTTCATGAATTGGTATCAATACCTCAAGAGCAGAGATATACAAGCAGCAATACCCAATGGCAAATAATAAGGGTCCTATGGAGATATTATTAAATATGCGTCTAAATTTTATGAGCCATGAGAAGGGCCATATTATGAAACATGGTGCACATATATAAAAGTGTGAAGAGAGTAGTAAGAACAACAGAAAATGGAGAAAATATTAACCAAAGATAGGCTTAATATCACATAATAATTCATCAATAGTTAACATAGGAAGAAAGATGAGTAAGTGAAGTGAAACATGTGAACATAATATCATAGCTCTGAGCCATATTTAAAGCACAATGGACTAAAAGACATGAGTATCTAAAACAGATAAATTCATCCAGTTAATCAAGCGCTCGCATTCTAGAAGCATATTATATAGAGAGAGTGATGAAGTGCCAAAACATTTGTATTATAATATAACAAGGAATACAAACTATGACTGATCTCACCAAGAATCCATATCATAGCAAAATCATTTCATTATAGTCTCCCATCAGGATTCTTCAACATAAACACAGGAAATCCTAAAAAGTTTACAAAAAGGGGAATTAACCAATAATAGTCTTTGTTCTAAAAATTAGGAACCCTCTTTTAGACTTGGGTTATTTCTTTTATAATTCCCTTTGTCTACCATTAGCAGAAGATATTTTTGGATCAAAATTTGTTCATGGAAATATATTTTCTGTTTCTCGTCTCTATCAGAATAAAAAACCGATGACGAGGAAGAACGCCTCTCATCATCTTTGTAGTGGCCTTAGCATGATCACCAACTGAAATTAAAACAACTTAAACAGAAAATAAGAAATGCATAGGGTGAAATGAAAATTTCACCCGATATTACAAAATTAAGAAAATAAGAATAAAAAGGCCACTAGGAACAGAACATGATCATCATTTTTTCGAAGAGCAAGGTGTAGCAGCTGCCAACTAAGTTAGAAGCACTGATGACATGGACGAGCTAGTTTTATGCTTCTGAGGTGGCGGAGACTGGAGGGATGGTGTGACGACTGGTATATTTATGAAATTGTTGCATTTCTCCCATATGGACGCTCCTGGCAGGGGCATAGTGGCAAAGATCTCCACTAAGGTTTGCATATCTGTCAATTCTGAATAATCCACTTGTACCTTCAAGCGCTATCTAATCTGGCATAGAAGGGAAATTTGTTTTCCTATAGTCTCATCTTTCAGACGAGTGGTTTTCTCATAAGGAAGATTTGTATGATTCATAACCACTACCATCTTCTCTTCGTAACTATTTAGACTTAAGAAAGCGATAGTCACAAAATCCCAGCATGATGGGAGACCTGATTTCACTATCTCATCCCAGTATTATTTAAACTTCCCCACTCCCTTGGCGATCCGATCCAAATAACTCAATGCATTCACATGCGCTATCTCCTTCTCAATTACCCTTTTGATTTCCATCACTCCCCTAAAGCGGTCTTCAATCCCTTGCGTGGCTAACTCTTCAGAGCGTAAACCATTTAGGTAGGTGATATACCTCTTGGCCATGGCTACCTTTACCTCAGCTTTTGCCCATCCTTACTGCAATTTCTCTTTGCAAAATCGTACATCAATTTTCTTCTCATTCATCAACATAATAAAATCCCAATATTTCCTTACCTCCATCCTGATGTCAGTCCAAATGAGACACCTGGATTCAAGGAGGGTTGCATTTCTTTTCATCCAGTTATTCAGGTCTTTGATAACCTTCTCTTGCAGTTGCTTATCCCTCTTTGCTTCATCCACCTCTATTTGCATGGCTGCTATTACTTTATCGTTTTGTTCCACCCTAGCCATCAACTCTTGAATTCTCTATTGTGCAGTATGAGCTTGATTTTATGAAACCTATAGGTCTGAGAGGGCCTTGGTTAACTATGTCGAGGTAGCATCCACCATGTCGGGATTTGGGGTTACGCAGACATGGGTATCCCACTTAGCTTGCAAATCAGTAAATCTATTTCTGAGAGCAGCCAAATTTTCAACTGTTTTGGCATTCTCATCTCTTTCCTGAGCAAGGGTATTTGTGAGGGCCAAATTTTATTTTTCTACCTAAGCTAATTTCTCTAGTTGCACGTAGTCCCCTCGAGTAATTTTAAGTCTCCTCTTTAATTCTAAGTTTTGACCTCTAAATCCTGGATGATTTTCGTCCGTATTCATTCCTTGTCGCTTCCTTTTTCACTCATTACTCTTCTAATATGGTGAAGGTTATTGCTGATCCCCCTGGCATTTGTCCTTTATTTTTTCATATTATCTACCACCTCTTTGTATTTATCTTCAAGATTTTTTAATGCAAGTGCAAGCTTCACAACCTCGTCCCTTAACATGTCCCCGATACATTGATGTAGGCCCAGTTTATCAGTTAAGGGAACCTTTGATAAATTTACAGCTACCTCTAGAGCCTTGTAGCTGATTTCATTAGTAGTAGGGTCTAGCACTGCCTCCGTGATAGTTATTCTTAGCTATTCTTTATCCATATCCAGCTCTGTGGTGAGCTAGGTATGATACTTGTCTATGAAACTCGCCAGTTCTACTTGAAGTTTCTCCCTCATGGTCCTTTTTCTGCTTCTGATTTCTTCTCTTACTCTGGCTCTACTTACCGAAGTGGCCTACGATATCCCAGAGGGTTCTGAAGATGACGCACCGTCATAATTTACTCTGAATCCCACCTTGTTCTTATCTAGATCCCTGTATCTGATTAACTCCTCTAGAGGTAGTTCATCCTAGAGGATCTCCATATCATCACTTTTATGCTTTTTGGAGGGATGAGATCCCTCCCCTGTACCCAGGTCTTCCGGCTCTTCTAAAAAATATGCCTCATCAATTTTCCCTTTCGTTTCTGTGGCTGCCGAATTGGTGTGACCCCTTCCTTCTACTGCCGAAGATTCAACCTCCATTTGTGAAGCCAAGGGGCATGTGTCAAGGTTAGCTCTCCATTCACTAAAGGGCCTAGTCTCATGCACATATGCAGTGGACCTAATCTTCCTTTTTATATTTGATATAATTCCTTTCGAGTCGTAGGGCCATACTTTCCCCAGAACTAAATCCATTCCCTGGAGCAGCGTCTCCACTGTGGAGAGGGTGTGTCTTGAGTTTATAGTAAAAGGGCTGATGGTAGTTGAAAGCTTGAGGATATAACCCTTATTAGCGAGGAAGAATTGGAACTGGTCCACCTTCATGGTTTGGCGAATGTATTCGAGGGCGAAAACCTGCATGGCAGGAAACAATGACAGGAGGTATGGGGGTACATCAACACCATAGACTTTGATCTTGGTGTAATCATCAAAAAAATACTAGTCCCCTGTGCTTTCTTCATCGCCAAACTGCAACCAGTCTTTCTGCTCAGGAAAAATCCTGGGCATGGGACTGTCATGAAGTATGGTGTAGGAAATGGTCATGAAATCGTTCAAAAACCTTGAGTAACCCCTTCCATTTGGCTGTTGACGTACTGAGACGTTCCACTCAAAGATGTTTTGGGTTGGTCGTTTGTTCTGGAGATTTTTTCAAGGCCCAAAGCTTCGAACTTTTCAGTATGCTCGAACAGAAATAGGTAAAATACAAACGAGTAGAAATGAAAAGATGTCGAAGAGGGCAGTTCCTGAAATTGAGTTTTGATGGTCGAAGCCAGAAAGGTGGGGATATCCAGAATGACACCTGGTTGGGACATGAGCCAAAGGAGGGCTATGCACTCTTTTGACACCCTCTCGACCTCCCTAAGACCTAACAACCCACAAATGAAAGCAAGAATAGGATGGAGGCCATTTGCAAATGTGGTCAAGGGTTCGATGTCCAAAGATAGAATGGAAGTGAGGCGGGAGTCTAAGATAGAGGAGAGGAATTTTATTTGTTGTTTCCAGGGTAATTTAGAAAACTGATGCGACAGGGACACCTCGGTGAACTCGACATATTCTGGGTTGTCTGGGAAATAGAGAGCGTTCTTAATGAGCTCAGAGGATATTTGGAAAACCTTGTTTCCCTAGGTCGAGAAGAATACATCCCTGTTATCATCATAGGAATCTTTGAGCCATCATATGAATTCGATGATTGGGAAAGTGGGTGGAGAAATTTGGTAATACAGGCCAGTCCGAACGAGTCTGAACCGGTCTTGGCCTTTCACATGACTTTCTAACAGGTCGAGCCAGACACAGGAGACACTAAAAGGGTACTGTGGGTCGCGAATGCGGGCCTATGTATCAGTAAGGGGGTCAGGTCTAGGGATGGCCATAACTTTGTGGGCTTAGGGAGTTTATGGTTCATAATTTTTGGACTTGACTCTCCTGACGACCATTTTGAAAGAGTAAAGAGGAAGGGAAAATGTAAGGAACAAGAATGGCTAAATACCTGTGACCAATGTGGAAAGCCCAAAAAGCGAAAGTGACACAGGGGGGGGGGGCTGAAAGCGACTTGCTTGCTATAATCCAAGCTTTAACAGTGAGGTGAGTTCGTAAAAACAAGTAATTTACCCAAATGAGTCTCAGGCGGGGTTAAACAGGCCATATTTACAAAAAAAGAGGTTTGGGTGACAACAAGGAGGGATGACGTCATATGGACGTCGACACTAATGCAAGTGGCATTTGATTATTGGCTTTTAGGAGCCGGGTAGGTGTGTGCAACGAGCCGGGTTAATACTGGTACTGGTCATCTACCAGATTCCCTAACTTACCTCACCGTTACCTCTGCGTGTGCCACCTATCCATATCGAGGGGTCCACCACAACGTTCTAGCGAGGGCTTGGGAAGTCCCTTCGCGTTGTGCCACTAACCCACGGAATGAACGAAATCTGTCCCCACCGAGCTATGATGTCATGTGGTTTTGGGGGTCAAGACTCCATTCTCTTTGTGCTTTCCTTGGTACCCCCGAAATCCTTCCATGTGGAAATGTTGTTGGTACTATCTTGTTATGTAGCCCACCAACATTTCTTCTTAGTTCTAACGACATTTTTATTTTCCTTTCCGCGCAGTCTTTATGAGGAAAGAATATTACATATTTCATTTATATTTCTTTGTCTGCTCAGATTTCACAATAGTATGCCTTATTTCATTTCAAGATATATTTTTGTCGAACCTTGTGTAGTGAGAGCCATCATAAAAAAATTGGCTCCACTTGGGGACGACGCATTCATCCTTGGACGTGTCTAGAACTTTGCAGACCACTTGTAATTTATTCTGTAAAAAATCAGGTCTTTTCAAAATTTTAAAGCATTATTATGGAGAAATAAACATCAACTATGAAATCAGAAATGACAGCTATATATATACACTACAATACAAAGTTCCCTAGGACCTGGATCAGCTTTGGAAATAGGGCTTCAGAAACTGCCCATTTATGGGTGCCTCAATCATATCACCTTACAAGTTCTCTAGTATGAAGGTGTTATTACCTTTAACTTTGGAAATTTTGAAAGGTCCGAACCACAGGGGGTCAAACTTTCCATGTTTACCTTTTTCAGCTCTTCTGATATCTCACCTTAGTACTAAATCCCCAGTGAGAAATTCTTTGTCTTTGGCATGTTGGTCAAACAGTTTTTTCATTTTCTCCTGATACTATGCTAAACGATCATTTACTTGACTACGAGTCTCATCTAACTCAACCAATTGATTTATTCTGCTCGTTAGGTCATTTGGCTCTTTCTGACTATCCTGAAGGAACCTGGCAACAGGAAAGGTGAGTTGTATTGGAAATACTACTGCTCTACCATAAACTAGTTCATACGGAGACCTTCCTGTCGATCGTTTATTTGTGATTTTGTTTGCCCACAGTGCAAATTTTAACTGAGAATACCAATTTTTCGGGCTTTCATTTATAGTCTTCTTTAATGCCCTTACCAGTGTTTTGTTTGAAGACTCAGCCAATCCATTTCCCTAAGGATAATAGGTTTTAGAATGCCCCAGGGTGATATAGTATTACTGACAAAAAATGGTAAATTTCACAGACTTAAAAACTTGTGCATTATCTGTCACAATCTTAATTGGGCAGCCAAACCTGGATATAATATTCTCCTCTAAGAACTTTATCACCACTATATTAGTTGTGTTCCTGGATGGTATGGCCTCTACCCACTTAGTGAAGTAGTCAGTGGCGGTTAGTATTCAGTTAAGTTGACCGCTGTATTGGGGATGAATTTCCCCGATGAAATCTATCCCCCATTGTTGAAAGGGCTCTTCTATGTGTACGGGGATCATATGGAGGGGAGAAAACTTCTGCTTTTTAGCAAACCTCTGACATTTTTTATAGGCCCTGACTCGAGCGTGTACATCCCCAAACAATTTGGGCCAATAAAATCTTACCTTTAATATCTTATGGGCTGTTGACCTCCAGTTCTAATGCCCTCCACAAATGCCTTCATGGAACTCAACCATAACTTCCTCCACTTATGTTTCTATTAGGCACAGGAGAAATATTCCCGAAGGATATTTCCAATAGACTTGGCCATTTGCAATGATATACTTCTATGACTTTAGCCTCAACGTTCGATATTTAGTCCTGTCGAAGTTTGGTGGGCACCTAGGAGTTAAAAGGTATTCCATAATGTCTTTATACCAAGGACTGATCAGATATTTCATGTGAGTATTTTGTACAGTCGTTTCTATCTGGGGCCATTCCTTTGTGTCTCCAGATAACTGCCCAACTCCGATAGATAGGTTTATTCCTAGGGCCTGACAGTTCGAATCTGAAAAAATCTTGGCTAGACCCCATCCCTCGATGAGCTTTGTGATACGGATGTCCAATTCATATTCTTGGATCTTAGCAATCCATATTCCCCTTTTGCCTTCACTATCCCCCTGAATTAAAATATCTTTAACTATGGCTGTGGGTACGAAAGCCATGATAGCTGACTGTAGGACATACTTACAGAAATCTTTTAAGGACTTCACCAAAGCGTGTGCCTGCTTTTCTAGGATATTTTATTTTAGCTCAGCATCTCGAAGTACCTGGCTAAAAAAGAAAATGGGCTATTCATATCCTTCCTCATTTTTCTGCAAAAGCACTACGACGACAGTATGTGGTGAAGCAAATGAGAAGATCATGAATGGTTTATTGTAATCTGGTCTTGCTAATATTGGAGCTTATGCAAAAGCACCTTTAATCCTATTGAATGATTCTCTTGATTCATTCGACCACTTCACCTCATTGTTTTTTCTAAGCATATCGGTGATATGCCGAACTATTTATGCATAGTTCGGGATGAACCATCTTAAGAAATTTATGCATGCGAGAAAAACCTGAACTTCTTTCTTATTACGAGGTAAGGATATACCGTTTATCACTTCCACTCTTTTATGGTCAATCTTTACTCCTGCTTTGGTAACGATATGCCCCAGTAATTTCCCTTCTTCTAAAGAAAACATAGATTTATAGGGATTTAGGGACAGACCATACTTGTGGAATTTTTCAAAAGTCCGTCGTACATGTTCCAGATGTTTGGCATCATCCTTTGAGAAGACTGTGATATCATCCAAATACACCAATACAAACTTATCTTGCTCTCCCACGAAAGAGATGTCCATGGTTCTCTAGAAAGTGGCCCCAGCATTTATCGGAGCGAAAGGCATACGGGTGTACATGAAGGTACCCCATGGTGTGGTGAACGCTATTTTCTCCTGATCTTTTAGGAAGACTGCCACCTGATTATACCCCGAGAATCCATCCATCATGGAAATTCGAGAAGACCCCACTACTTTTTGCAGTATGTGATCCATTTTAGGGAGGGGATAGTTATCTTTAAGGGAAGCCTTGTTCAAGTTCCGAAAGTACACACACAACCTGATTTCTCCATTCTTCTTTCGGATTGGCACCAGATTTTCCACCCATTATGAATACCTCAGAGGTACACTAATCTTAGCCTTTAGCAGCTTTTTAATTTCCTTCTCTATAGAGGGGAGTAGCAGAGGACTAATCTACCTTAGTTTCTGCTTATGGGGTTTAGCCTCAGCCCTCAGTGGAATTTTATGCTGGATAATGCTTATATCAAAAGTTTTGAGATCTTCATAAGACCAAGAAAAAACGTCTTTATAGGAGTGAAATAGTTGCACGTACCTTTCTCGGTGTCCTTCCGGGACTCCTTTAGATAGTTTGATTATCTTAGGTTCTTCTTCCATCTCAACATTAATATATTCCACCTGTGTTTCTGGTGTTATTTTATTGGCATTGATGGGAACATCATTCTTATCAAACAACCTCTCCAAGGGTACCAACCCTCTGGGGATCACGTTTCCTTTCAACTGCAGTACTTTATGACCAACCACCGTCTCTTGCCACTTATTTTGGGGTTTTTCTTCAGTTTCCTCCTCCTCCCCGGTATCAGTAACCAAGTTAGTGAATTCTCCAACAGTCTCCATGAAACGTTTCATCTGATCCTAATCCTCAAACACTTTCCAATGTTTGACATTGTCTGGAATGGAAGGACGATAACACACCTCCACTTCATATCATAGAAGTGGATTCTAAGGTGGATGGAAATTAATTGCTGCCACAGCCAGTGAATTTTCCATCCTCTTCTGATCCCTTGGCATAAAATATATGTTGAAGGCTAAGAAAAATTCTCCACAAGGTCCCATACTTTTTTTTTGTATGCTCTCAGTCGAGGATGCTTAGCTTGACACCGGTTCTTTATCTGTCTTACCACCAACTCTGAATCTCCAAAAAATTTAAGGCTCTAAATTTTCATATCCTTGGCGGTTTGCAGACCTAGGAGTAAAGCTTCATACTCTGCCACATTATTAGTGACCTCATACTCCAATTTGAAAGAGAAAGGTACTAATTATCCTTTAGGGGAAATTAGGAGAACCCTTCTCCATTTCCTTCTCTGGAGTTAGCTCCATCGAAGTGTAAGGTCCACATTCCCTTCTCATCATCATCTGAGGAATGTTGAGTTTTTGATAAATTCAATGATGGTTCTTGCAAAAACTCCTAGTCTTCTTCAATTATCAGACATGAGAACTCTCCTTCCTTACTATACACTGGTGATTTTACAAAACCATCGGCTTTGGTTACCATCTTTAAAAATATTGATTCCCTATACAGCCTTCTTTCTTGTCCTCCAAACACTGGAATGGTTGCATAACTAAGATCCAGCTTAATCAACCCTACGATTTTAGTTCCCCATGATTTGGATAGAAGCATTTCGAAATGATCTGGGATATTTGCAACAACTATATCCATGATGACACTCTTGTCTCAAATCTGAGCCAAATTCACCACTAGGTATTTAATAATCCCTGGACATTTAACTCGTTTAGAATCAAATGCGTAAAGATATTTGTAGGGGAAGATGATCTATAGACCTAACTGTTCAATGACTGAAAGTGGTAATAGATTATGTGAGGCTCTCAAATCCAACATACAATTATGTAACAACAAATCATGGATGACCAAAGAAACATAAAACAGTGGAGTTGCAGAGTCCAATTCTTCTACATGGGGGCCAAAAACTATCATGGGTCTTTCTTCTTGGAGGTTAAGGGAGTCTGGGTGTGAAGTTACTCCATGAGGGAGCATGAAATAGGAGACTTGGGCTTTATATGAGGGTTGTTTCAGATTTTCAAGCAAAGGAACAGGGATTTTGACCTTTTCTAACTCTTTTTGGAGATTGAACATAGTACGACCTTTTTCTACAGAGGTATATTTCAGTTCCTTAATGAAGATAGGAGGCTTTTGGACATTAGACATACCTTTAGCATGAGTAAGAGGGTCAGGTATGGACTTGGATGATGACACAAGAACATCTTTCTATGCAGAAGGTTCTTTGACGGGTTTCTTGCCTTTGTTATAAGTCTTTGGGAGGACAGATCCCTTAGAAGGTGATTCTTCCTCTTGATCTTGAGTACGAGTCTGCTTCCTGGAAGACCAGAGATGATACTTCTTATGAAATTGGGCTTTCATAAAATCAACAAACTGCCTGCAGTAATTGTCTATGTCAGGTTCTTAAATGGGGATTACTTTTCCCCCTTCCTCTTCTTCTTCTTCTTCTTATAGGGAAAGACCTACCTCTTCTCCTTCTGAATAAGAAAGACATTGATCCTATTTCCCGTCTGTAACATCTTCAGCGGGGCCTTCCATTTGTCCCTCCAAATATAAAGGAGGCTGAATGTGATCTTGTTGCTCTTTTCTCTCCCTTTACAGGATATGGAGAGGAGGTTTCCTATTATGTTGATTATACCCTCTGTTAATGGCAAGCTGAGGCATTCTTAGCTTTAAGTTCTAGTTTCACCAATTTGCTGGAAAGACTTTTAATCATTTTATTCATCTCCTCAATTTTGTAATCTGATACTTCCTTTTCTTTAATAGAAGAAGAGGCTTCTTCCTTACCCTTTCGTCTAAAATCATGGTCCAATCTACCTTTCAATTTTCCTACCAAAGAAAAGTTAGCTTCTACTTCTAAAGCATCGGTCTGAGCGTCGTCGAGCGAAGCATATTTTCTCTCCCTCAAAGTGAAACTGAATTCGGACTCAAAAGCTCCCACGAACACTACTTTAGCGGTCGCTTGGGGTGGCTTCATATCAGCTGGTAGATTGGTTTACAACTTATTAAATCTCTTTATAAATTTTTCCACATCTTCGTTGTGTATTTTCTTGGAAGTATTGAATTCTATGAGACAATAACCATGGTCTTTTTTCTCTCCCCACTTCCAGGTGAAAACATTTTCCATATCTTCCCAGTTGGTGATGGAATTATCCCCAAGATTTTTGAACCACTTCCTGGATTCTCCATCCAAATATTGGACGAATAGCCTCAGAACTACATCCAATTGTTCTACATTGAAATTATCTGCAAAGGCACATAAATCTTCCAAATGCTTCTGTGTGGAACTGATGTCTTCCCTAGTAAATTGGGGCAGTGTTTCATGTAGTATTGTGCCATATCATTCAAAATCTGTGCTAATGCCAGAGGGGCATATTTATTTAACAAGAAGCCAGGGAATGCCATGAGAGGTGGTGGAGCTAGAGGAGGGTTTTGCTGAGTGACACTGGGAATATGCTGAACTGTGGTCTGTAAATTGGCTAGGCCAAGTAGGAATTGAGGAGTAATTACTTGCTTTATTTCTTTAGCTTCTGGAGTAGGGTGTAGGACAACCCTGGATGTACCTATAGACTCTGCCTCATCTTTTAGCTTCAGTTGTTCAAGAATGGGGTTATTTGGCGGGTATTGAAGCACTCTAGCAATGGATCCAAGACTTTGAACCTGAGCTTGATGGGAAGAAGATGGAGAATATTCAAGGGAATATTTTGGTATGTCAGTCTGTGCAGGCTACTTTTCCTTCCAAATCCTCTTAAATAATTTTTTTTCTGGATCAGATACAGAGGGTGTTATGAGTTGAGAAGTATCTAACATTAGGTGAGGCTTCTGATAATCCAGGACTACAAATATATTTAGAAATTTTTAAGGACTGTGGAGATGCCAAGGTGAGGGATATACAACTCTCAACCCTTCATGCTCACCTGTTTTTGAAGCGTGGTTATGATTTTATCGTACCCAGGAATAATATTCAAATTCGTTCCCTGGAAACAATGCCAAAAAGAAGCTATAGCTACTAGAGACAGCCATGAGTTGTGAAGGACCAGTGCCTAGGTCATCTTAAAGCCAAGAAGATTCAAGAAAGCTTTCCATCATTAGTGGCATAAACATTCTTGTTCATAATTTTTTTTTAAAACTTCATGAATTGGGATCAAGACCTCAAGAGCAGAGATATACAAGAAGCAATACCCGATAGCAAATAATAAGGTTCCTATGGAGATATTATTGAATATAAGTCTAAATTTTATGAGCCATGAGAAGGGCTAGATTATGAAACACGGTGCACAGATATAAAAGTGTGAAGAGCGTAGTAACAACGACAGCAAATGGAGAAAATATTAACCACAGATAGGCTTAATATCACATAAGAAACCATCAATAGTTAACATAGGAAGAAAGATGAGTAAGTGAAGTGAAAAATGTGACCATAATATCATCGCTCTGAGCCATATTTAAAGCAAAATGGACTAAAAGACATGAGTATCTAAAACAGATAAATTCATCCAGTTAATGAAGCACTCGCATTCCAGAAGCATATAATATAGAAAGAGTGATGGAGCGCTAAAATGTTTGTATTAGAATATAACAAGGAATACAAACTATGACTGATCTCACCAGGAATTCATCTCACAGCAAAATCATTTCATTATAGTCTCCCATCAGGATTCTTCAACATAAAACATAGGAAATCCTCAAAACTTTACAAAAAGGGGAATTAACCAATAACAGTCTCTGTTCTAAAAAATCAGGAACCCTCTTTTACACTCGTGTTCTTTCTTTTATAATTTAGTTTGTCTACCGTTAGCAGAAGATATTTTTGGATCAACATTTTTTCATAGAAATATCTTTTCTGTTGCTTGTCTCTATCAAAATAAAAAACCGATGATGAGGAAGAATGCCTCTCATAATCTCTATAGTGGCCTTATCATGAGCGCCAACCGAAAGTAAACCAACTTAAACAGAAAATAACAAATGCATAGGATGAAATGACAATTTCACCCGATATTAAAAAAGTAAGAAAATAAGAATAAAAAGGCCACTAGGGCTAGAACATGATCATAATTTTTCAGAAGAGTGAGTTGTAGTAGCTGCCAACTAAGTTGGAAGGACGAGCCAGTTTTATGCTTCTGAGGTGGCGGAGACTGGAGGGACGGTGTGACGACTAGTATATTTACGAAATTGCTGCATTTCTGCCATATGGCCACTCCTAACAAGGACATAGTGGAAAATATCTCCATTGAGGATTGCATATTTGTCAATTCCAAATAATCCACTTGTACCATCAAGCACTGTCTGATCTGGCAGAGAAGGGAAGTTTATTTTCCTAGGGCAACAATTATAGTCTCAGCTTTTAGACGAATGGTTTTCTCAAAAGGAAGATTTGTATGATTCATAACCACTGCGAGATTCTCTTCATAATTAGTTAGACTTGAGAAAGCAACAATCACAGAATCCTAGAATGATGGGAGGCTTGCTTTCACCAGCTCATCCCACTCTTCTTAAAACTTCCCCACTCCCTTGGAGACCTGATCAAAACCACTCAATGCATTCACGCGCATCGTCTCCTTCTCAATTACCCTTCTGATTTCCATCAGTCCCCTGAAACGGTCTTCAATCCCTTGTGTGGCTAACTCTTCAGAGCGTAAACCACTTAGGTAGGTCATATACCTCTTGGCCATGGCTACCTTTTCCTCGGCTTCCACTCATCCTTCCTGCAATTTCTCTTTGCACAATCGGACAACAATTTTCTTCTCATTCATCAACATAATAAAATCCCAACACTTCCTTAACTCCATCCTAATGTTAGTCCAAATGAGATGCCTGGATTTAAGGAGGGTTACATTTCCTTTCATCTGATTATTCAGGTCTTTGATAACCTTCTCTTGCAGTTGCTTCTCCCTCTTTGCTTCGTCCACCTATATTTGTAGGGTTGCTATTACTTTATCATTTTATTCCACCCTAGCCATCAACTCTTGAATTCTATGCTATGTAGTATAAGCTTGATTTTCTAAAACCTGTAGGTCTGAGAGGGCCTTGGTTAACTATGTTGAGGTAGCATCTGCCGTGTTGGGAGTTGGGGTTACGTAGACATGGGTATCCCACTTAACTTGCAAATCAGTAAATCTCTATCTCAGGGCAACCAACTCTTCAATTGTTTTCGAATTCTCATCTCTTTCCTGAGCAAGGGTATCTATGAGGGACGACTTTTATTTTTCTACTTGAGCTAATTCCTCTGGTTTCACATAGTCCCCTCAAGTAATTTTAAGTCTCCTCTTTAATTCTGAGTTTTCGACCTCTAAAGCTCGGATGATTTTCATCTGGATTCCTTCCTTGTCACTTAATTTTTCACTCATTACTCTTTTGAGATGGCAAAGGTTATTTCTGACCCCCCTGGCATTTTTCCTTTCTTTTTACAGATTATCTACCATATATTTGTATTTATCTTCAAGCTTTATTAATGCGAGTGTAAGCTTCACGACCTGGTCCCTTAACATGTCCCTGATACATTGATGTAGGCCCAGTTTATCGGTTAAGGGAACCTTTGTTAAATTTACAGCTACCTCTAGAGCCTTGTAGTTGATTTCATTAGCAGTAGGGTCTAGTACTGCCTCCATGATAGCAATTATTAGTTGTTCTTTATCTATATCCAACTCTATGATGAGCGGGTATGATACTTGTCTATGAAACTCGCCAGTTCTACTCGAAGTTTCTCCCTCATGGTCCTGTTTCTTCTTCTTATTTCTTCTCTTACTTCAGCTCTGCTTATCTAAGTGGCCTGTGATATCCCAGAGGGTTCTGAAGATGACGCACCGTCATAATTTACTTTGAAACCCACCTTGTTCTTATCTGGCTCCCCATATCTAGTTAACACCTCTAGAGGTAGTTCATCCCAGAGGATATCCATATCATCACTTTTATGCTTTTTGGAGGGATGAGACCCCTCCCCTGTATCCAAGTCTTCTGGCTCTTCTAAAAAAATTGTCTCATCAATTTTCCCTTTCGTTCTTGTGGCTGCCGAAGCGGTGTCACCCCTTCCTTTTACTACCGAAGATTCAGCCTCCATCTGTGAAGCCAAGGGCCATGTGTCAAGGTTAGCTCTCAATTCAATGAAGGGCCTAGTCTCATGCACATATGCAGTGGACCTAATCTTCCTTTTCCTATTTGATATAATTCCTTTCGGGTCATAGGGCCAAACTTTCCCCAGCACTAAATCCATTCCCTGGAGCAGTGTCTCCACTGTGGAGAGGGTGTGTCTTGAGTTTACAGTAAAAGAGACGATGGTAGTAGGAAGCTTGAGGATATAACCCTTCTTAGTGGGGACGAAGTTTAACTAGTCCACGTTCATGGTTTTGTGAATGTATTTGAGGGAAAAAACCTGCATGGTAGGAAATAACGACAGGCGGTAGGGGCGTACATCAGCACTGTAGACTCTGATCTTGGTGTAATCATCAAAAAAATACCAGTCCCTTGTGCTTTCTTCATCGCCAAAATGCAACCAGTCTTTCTACTGGGGAAGAATATTGGGCAGGGGACTGTCATGAAGTATGGTGTAGGAAATGGTCATGAAATTGTTCAAAAACCTTGAGTAACCCCTCTCATTTGGCTGTTGATGTACTGAGACGTTCCACCAAAAGATGGTTCTGGGTTGGTCGTTCATTCTGGAGATTTTTTCAAGGCCCAAAGCTTCGAACTTGTCAGCGTGCTCGAACAGAAATATGTAAAAGACCAACGAGTAGAAACGGAAAGCCCTCGAAGAGAGCAGTTCTTAAAATTGAGACTAGATGGCCGAAGCTAGAAAGGTGGGGATATCTAGAATGACACCTGGTTGGGACATCATCTAAAGGAGGGCTATGCACTCTTTTGACACCCTCTCAACCTCCCTACGACCTATCAACCCAGAAATGAAAGGGAGAACAGGTTGGGGGCCATCTGCAAATGCGGTCAAGGGTATCATGTTCGAAGACGGAATGGACCTGAGGCAGGAGTCTGAGATAGAGGAGAGGAATTCACTCTATTGTTTCCAGGGTAATTTAGAAAAATTACGCGACATGGAAAACTCGGTGAGGTAGACATATTCTGGGCTGTGTGGGAAACATACAAAATTCTTAATGAGCTCAGGGGATATTCAAAAAACCTTGCTTCCCTGGGCTGAGAGGAATACGTCCCTACGCTCGTCATAGGCGTATCTGAGCCAACATATGAATTCGGTGACTGGGAAAGTGGGTGGAGCAATTTGGAAATACATGCAAGACGAAACGACTCTGAACCAGTCTTGGCCTTTCACATTACTTTCTAATAGGTTGGGCCAGACAAGAGAGACACCGAAAGGGTACTGTGGGTCATGAATGCGAGCCTGTGTATTAGTAAGGGGGTCATGTCAGTGATGGCCCTAACTTCACGGGCTTGGGGAGTTTCTTGTTCAGAATTTTTGGACTTGAATCTCCCGACGACCATTTTGAAAGAGTAAAGAGGAAGGAAAACTATAAGGAACAGGAATGGCTAAATACCTGTGACTAGTGCGGAAATCCTAAAAAGGGAAAGCAACACGAGGGGGCTGAAAGTGACCTGCTTGCTGTATTCTAGGCTTTAACAGTGAGGCAAGTTCATAAAAACAAGTAATTTACCAAAATGAGTCTCAAGCAAGGTTAAACAGGCCATATTTATGAAAAACAAGGTTCAGGTGACAACTAGGAGGGCTGACATCATAAAGATGTCAACACTGAGGCATGTGGCATTTGACTATTGGCTGTTAGGAGACGGGTAGGTGTGTGCCACGGGGTAGGTGTACTAGTCGTGTACCAGCTTCCCTAACTTACCTTACCGTTACCTCTACGTGCGCCACATGTCCATCTTGAGGGGTCCACCTCAGCATTCCAGTGGGGGCTTGGGAAGTCCCTTCGCACTATGCCACTGTCCCATGGAATGAACGAAATCTTTCCCCACCGAGCTATGATTTCATGTGGTTCCGGGGGTCAAGACTCCCTTTTCTTCTTGCTTCCCTTGGTACCCCTGGTATCCTTCCACGTGGCAGCGTTGTTGGTACTATCTTGTTATGTATCTTGCTGAACTTTCTGCTTAGTTCTAACGCCCTTTTTATTTCTTTTCTGTGCAGTATTTATGAGGAAATAATATCACATATTTCCTTTATATTTATTTGTCCGCTCACATTTCACAATAGTATGCCTTAGTTCATTTCAAGATATCCTTTCGCTGACCTTGTTTAGTGAGGGCCATCATAACAACACCATCTACCAAAGACTTGAAACTCCTCATGCATGAGTGCCTTAGCAGTATAGGTATTTACAACCTCCTACTAAAATAAATTTTAATTCTAATACTAAAAAAAACAAACTTCGAAGATAGAAAAAAACCTATCTGATACTGGAGCTGCAAAATATGAAAGAGCTCTAAACTGAAATTAATTAAGGATGGAGCATGAGTGCACCATTTAGGAGACTACAGTCTATATCACTTTTTCTTGCACCCTCATTAAACGTTTTCATCATTTTTGTATTGAAAATCTCAAAGTGCCATCTCTGTTGCACCATCACTAGGGGAAACCACTAGTTGAGCAACATGTACAAAATCTAATAGTCTAGCTATAGATTAATATTGTCTTTTTAGTGACAACACTAGTATTGATCCAACATTTTTTTGGTTAATCTCCACGCTATGGTTCAGTTTTTATTTATAGAATATTGTCCTAAATTACATTTAAATCGCCCTTAACTCTTCGTCGTTTTTATTGTTTGCCTTAGTCGGGAAGCCATACAATGAGATAACAAATTTTTTTTTTGATAGAGCCATATTTTCAAATCTAGTTGTGTGAAATCGGAAAGCGATTAAAGGAACACAGAGTGAATAGTGACAAGAAAAACGAAGAGATAATTGCAGTTGCAATTTTCAGTTCATATATTCTTGCAATTGTTAGTGCTTTGGCATGTAAAATACACTTCTCTTATAATATGATCAATGGTCCAATGAGTACAACCAAGTCATGTTGTTCAAGAATACAAAACAATCAATATGTTGAAACACTACCAAATGGGTTGTACTCTGCAGGGAACAAGACAAGAAGGTTAATGGGAAATCAAAAATATTAGAGGCCCCTTTGTCATTATAGACATTATTTTTTGCAATACTTTGGGAAATTATATCTCTAGTAAGATAGTTGAAGCTTCTATGGTAATTTCTCATGTATAAAATATTTTTTGAAGGTAAAACTTAAAATCCTAATGGCATGCATGCATGTAGTGAGTACCATGATGAGATGAAAATGGGATCTAGAGCTATGTGACAGAGTCTTATCAATTTTTATCCTTATTAATATTTATTATTAATGGAAAAATATATTTTTTCCATTGCAAATAAATCCAAAAAATATGTTTCACATGTCCAATATAGAGTAAATGAAGAAGAAAACATGGATGGAGCCATGGAAAATTTTAGGGGTTAATATTCGCAGGTGGGCTAATTTTCCATGGTTTTTCCAAAAAACATATTCGCCAATTTCCATTTTTTTATAAAAATGATTCGCCCAAATTTTACAATATAAAATTATTTTACTTTAAAAATTGCCAATATTATATAGAAAACATATATAATATCATTATAAATTTCAATAATTTTACAAATACATCAATAAACATTTTATAATTTGCATATTAGGGACTAGTGAGATTCGCCAATTTTTTAAACTTCAAGATAATTTTCCATATTATCCACAATATTGAAGAACATGTGTCGACGTTTTGAACCCCAACTGGGATCCATCATCAGGAATTTTTTAGAATGATTCTAAAAAAGTCTTGATGATGGATCCCAGTTGGGGTTCAAAATGTCGACACATGTTCTTCAATACTATGGATAATCCGGAACACTTCTTACAAAATGATCACCACAGGAGTTTAAAAACCAAAAGATAATTTTCCATCATTAAAATTTTCCCTGGATGGAGCTGCTTATTCTGGGGCAAGAATGCATGCAAATTGGAAATCAACCAAAGCCATGTGTGAAGAAACAAATTTCCCTTGCCAGGGTAATGTGAAGGTTGATTTGACAATGAACATGAAGAAATATTTATAGATGTCATGGTTGATGGCTATTTAAAATTCATTACCAACCTACCAAAGGATGCATTAGATGTTGAACCTTTTCTCACTATGGTAATGTTGAGCACCTTGTCAAAAGTATGCTAGAAGAAAATAAAGAGTCGTTCATTGATACATGGTTCGAACTCTCTCCCTCCATGATAAAGTGGATTTTTGTGTTCATATCTACAAATAAATTATATGGGCATTATGACAATCACATAGGAGGAAAGGAAAAATGAGAGTATCATTTTCATCCAAAGCATGTATTGAAAGACTTATCTAGATACCAAAACTTCCTTTCATAAACCCTACACCGATCGATGATCTAATAGTGTATTGGAATGCATTTTTAATGAATTATATGAAGAAGTGCAAGTTGAAAAATATCTCCTACCATGTGAAAGTTTTCTGACGTATCACTGATAAATCAAAAAATGAAATGTACCAATAAAAAAGTCATATTACCTCTAAACCCAAAGGAAACCCTGTAATCATTTTACCTTTTAATTTCCTTGAAATATTGCTAAGTCTCTAAAACTTGATGAATTTCACCAGGGTTCAAAACTCCCATGGTTATATATGGTTAAAAATATAAAGTGGATAAAAAATAGTGCACAAACACAGAATCAAGCTGTGAGCATAGCCAAGGTTTACGTTGTACTTACAAGGTTTTCCCCCTATTAGGATCCTATAATTTATAGGATATCAAGGTGATTGGACAATTATCTCAGTTATTTGATTTTGTAAATAATTTTTCAATTTGCAAATGGTTTAAAAAAAGAAGAAGATATGAAACAAAATGAAAAGAGGGTATTTAAAAAATGAATAAAGAGATAAAAGAAAAATAAAGAAAAACAGTGAAAAAGAATAAAAATAAGATGAGAACCCAACAAAAGAAAAACAAAAATATATAATACTAAAAGTGATACAAATCTAAATGCCACTACTCATAGATAGTTTCTTTCTTTCAAATAAAGTAAGGTTGTGTGCAGCTTGTTCAAAATCCCATATTCACTAGTCATTTGTTTAATCATACAACTTGATCATGGTTAAAAAAGAAAAAATTTATGATTAATTAGCCTAGAGAATAAATATTAGCCAAACTGTTTAATCTTGGCTAATGTTAGTTAGGTAGAAAATGATATTGATTCAAATGTTTAAGCGTAATCAATGCAGTAATAAGAGATAGGAGATAGTAATAGCTTATAAGCCGCACGATCATCCGACAAAACAAATCAAAGGCACAAGTTTAGTTTCTCCCACCCCCACTGTTGCATAATTATCTGCAAATTTGTTTTAATTTTCAGGTTTCCAGTGCACAAAAAAGTTATGTAGCTAATCAAACATGTGATCGAGGACCAACGTCTCATTTCCTTCTCTTGATCAGCTACAAACCTACAAAATTTCCCTGTAAACCATTCATATTCCTCATCCTAGATTATGTTAAATTCTTCATTGATAGAAATGTCTCCTAAGAAGAAGAACCAGGAGGACTTTGTCAACCCCTTGGTTCACCCTCCAGTTGACTTAGATCACATACCCTTAGTTGATCGGGACTATAAAATATTTGAGACATAGTGTGAGTTCGAACTCTTCAACTCTATTGTTGGCTCGAAGACAAATTTGTAGATAAAACAAACGAAATTGGACTCTGGGAGTCCAATCTCCCTCACTAATTTTTTTCCGAAACCTTATATTATCGAAAATTTAGTAGAATATGCCAAGCTTGTTATGTCCCTAATCAAAGTGAAATTATAGCCCCTACTTGTGAAATTATCTTCACCATTAGTACCAAAGCGATAGATCAGATGATGCAGACCCCCTTTGTGGAAAATAGTACACCATTCTCATTAGAAGACTTGATAGAACTATACCAGAGACTTTATTTTTCCTAGAGAGCTAGGATTTTTAACTGTTTTCTACTAGAGAACACGCAATTACCAGGAAAAAAATCCACCATATCCTTCCTCAATATTCCCCGATCAAGCCAAAAAAATTCTATCTGTAATATCATATATTTTGGGTTATTATTTTGATGAGTAGGTAGATGAACCCATCTTAGGTTTCCTTTCCATATTTTCCATTGATAGTAAGCCTTCTATTATCTTTATTTTCATTCAATTTATGGATGATAGCATTCATGAAAAAATCTTGAAGTTTCCAACTGAGGAAGTGTTCAGATATACTTCAATTTTGGTCTACATGTTTCTATATTATCATGCAGACAAGTTTAAATTTTCCATGCAGAAATTAGATGAAGAGGGAAACTAGCAGTTAGTCATATTTTGGACTTATTTAGTGATGAGGGAGTAGATAGAATTCACCTACAAACCATATATTGAACTGTTTATCCACCCAAAAATGAGTGTATTCAACAGTTCAGCGGAGTCGAGGATCATTGAGGAAATCAAAAGAATGTTACATCTAACAGAACAAGAAAATACTGGAGACTAGTACTTGTACCAGAACTACACTGAAATCATAGTTTATGGGTGTGAGTTTGCACCTTACAATATACCAAAATACCCGCCCATGAGGATTTTTTCACTATAATACATCAGACAAATTCTTAATGCAAATGAGATACACCCTCTGTCAGCCAAAAAGAAATCACAGTTTAGGATAAAAGCACAAATGGTTCCTTTATATGTAGTAATAGATCAGTAGTAGAAGAAGCAGATAATATTCTTAA
This sequence comes from Pinus albicaulis, assembly GCA_034641835.2. Lineage (NCBI taxonomy): Eukaryota > Viridiplantae > Streptophyta > Pinopsida > Pinales > Pinaceae > Pinus > Pinus albicaulis. Next base: position 1,062,421,485 of record CM076577.1, on the reverse strand, counting down.
GGAGATGAAGTTCAGCCTAAGTTTTACATCGTCTTATGACCCTGTGGGTATTATTTCCAAATTGATGGTGGAAAATAAAACTACTCCATACACTATACCTAGAGGCCTGAAATTAAGAGATATGGGAAACCACTAACTTGGGCAGAGAATACCTTATTGTTTCTACACCCACTTCATAAAATCATGTTCCTCGAGAGAAAGCAACCAAAATACAAAGAGAAGAAGAGTCACCTTCAATGATAGACAATGCAAAGAAGGAATTCAAAATTATGTCCAGGAAGAGGATAAAATTGAATAAAAAAACAGATGTAGAGAAAAAATCAGAACGAGAAGTGCCCATGATAGTCAAGGAAACACCATCTTCCTCTTAGGCAAGTGGCAAGTTTGTTTCATATCCCACAGTATCATCAGTGTCCTAGGAGCAACAAGACACTATCCAGAATACAAAGTTTGTTCAAGGGGTGAAATAAAAGACTATTTTTTATATATTTACATAAATAAAACATAAGGATGATATTCTTAAGAATAGCACCTATACTCAGTTTTGGAAGCATACTTCCAGATCCCAAAGTAGGTTACTTTCAGTTTCTGATTCATAGAAAGGGGAGATGTAGATGGCCTTCCTTGAGGATCAAATCCCACATCCTAAATCAACATTGGATTGTAATAATACAACTTTCAAGTATGATACTAAATATATACATCCCATTCACCAAATGGAGATGCATAAACAAATCAACGAAATGATTTTCTCCACACTAACCAACACTACTATGACTATTTCGAAATTGCAAGTTTCACTTTCTAATATTTAGTCACAGTTGAAGATGGCGAAGATTTCTTCTCTTGCAAAAGAAACCAGGATTGAATCCTTATGGGATTTAGTAGTGAATATGGGTTATAATCCAGAGAACATGAAATCTGGCGAGGAGTTGATTAACAAAAATAATGCTAGCATTGCAGCATTGAGGAAGAAGCTAAAATTACTAGCCACTGAAGATCCTCTCACAAAGGATATTGAAGAATCAGAGACTCATAAAGGTGATATGATGAAGCTAATCATGGAACATATTGCCCAGATTAGACATATGGAAACTGAGCTAGAGAAAATGATCAAGGAAAATTAGCATAGTTCAAAAATTTCCATGATTCCTATAGATGTTGTACCTCTTACAGAAATTCCCAACACATTAGTTGCCACATCAACTACACCTTCCACACAATCTACTAAGGGTGCTGACTAATTGAAAAAAGTTGTTGAGAATTTTTCAATTCATATAGAAGAGATTAAAAAATTCCAGGGACAAGTCAAAGAACTACAATAGTAGAAGACCAGGAGTGAAGCTTCACACCTTGCTAAAGCTTAGAAATCTTAGAGGCTGATAGAAAGACCACAAAATTTGAAGGGAATCAGCAATTGGACACGCCCTTTCCCAATCCAACGAAATTATTTGGACTGATATTATGAATTCTATGGTTGAAATTTGGCCATGTATTCAAATTATTTTTTAGCATAAGGATTTAATAAAGAAAGAAATAGATACCATTACATAGATCAGAGAACAGTTGGGTGATATACCTGCCAAAGCTACAAACATCATTAATTTCCTTAATTCAAATAATAGTTATGAGTTGGATAATTTAGGAATTGATGATAGGACAGAAGCAATTTTGGAGGTAAATAATATTTTGACCAAAAAGAATCTTATTGCTTAGTTGGAGTCAAAGTTTGGAAATAACAGTAAACAGATTTTTCACCAGGAAAGAAGCTCTAAATCAGAAAAAGTTATTCATTTTTTTTTTAACTAATGATAAATTAATTATTCATGAAGATTATATTAGAAAACTGAAAGAGGTAGCCAAAGATAGTTCATATTTTGAAAACATCGAAGGAAACATGTTAGGTAGATCTTTCTTATAACTCATGGGAAATTATTTCTTTATCCAGCATGAAGTAAATCATATTTTTGTGGTAAGGTAAACATTTTCAAAGTATACTAAGGTTGATGAAATTTATTGGAAGGTAACTAAATTAACCATTCCAGATGAAGACAGATGTGGCAAACTATGTGAATTACTAGATTGATTGGTAATTTGGATGCAATAAAAGGATATGCTAGCAGATTAGACAACACATCACCACAACATGGAAAAATTCCAATTCATCAACAGACTCCTCCAAAGTAGAACCACCTCTCCACGCAATTGTCCAACTAACCTATTAATCTACAGAGATCAATAATCATTTTTATAATAGTGCTAAATATACATTGTCTATTGAGACAACGATTTTGTAATAATTTTGTAACTATTGTATAAATACTTCACATTTTGAATTATTTCAGGTTGATTTTTTAATATAATTTCCTCCAAGTTATTGTAATTTTCTGGTTGTTGGACACATCAATAATAGAAAGACATTCTTCACAGGATTCATGTGGTGTACGAATTGGTGATGTTTTTCTCTTGTTCATGTGTTTATTTATTGTCTTCTTTAACTGTCATTTCTTAAAGGCTTAATTACATTACAGAAATGGTGACCAATAGGATTTGTTGAAATATTCACCCTATTCTGGAAGTAGGTAATTTCTATGTTTTCTATGGAAGTCAAATTAAGGAATTATTAATTTCTCCTTAGTTTCTACTGAACCTTTCATTTGTTCTGTTTCATACTCGTTTAAATTATAGAAGATCCAACTAGTGCAACCTAGCTCTCCCTATGAAACTTCTTCAAAGTTTGATGCAGATCCAGTTAGTTTTTATACTCCATAGCCCAATGAAATTATAATATTTCAGTCAACCAAAACAATTGAATGAAATTACAAACAAACAATTTGCACTATCATAACTAGCCTAAAACTTATATAAAACAAAGCTAAAATTTATACAGAGATCTCTCTTTGAAGCTGGCAGGGCTAGATCCCAGCTTCCAAAGTGGTTTTGATGTTTTCTTCTGTGTTTACTATTACAATCTCAAAAATTACAAAATGATAACATAGTGGACACCATAGTGGGGAAAATTGAAAATACTATAATTTTCTTCGAATTCATTACCCTAGTTAAAAGAAGTGTATTTTAGGAATATTTCAAAAGATTGTTTCCTTTTTACTTTTGTGAATAATAAAATGTGTGTGTGCTTTAGATTTTAATTCTGGCTCCGAAAATATCTTACACTAAATCTCATCCTGATCCTAAACGTGAAGTTATTGTTGATGAGCTAAAAATATACTGAGAAGAAGAACTATAGCTGAGAGCCAAGGAAGTAACAGTCCTCCCCTTAGGGCATATTCTCTTCCAAAAGACTTTGTTACTTTACAGGATATTGAATTTGATTTTCCTTTTGAATATAAATTGTTTAAGACTAAGTGATCCAATTGGGTGGACCAAACGATGGTTGATCATTCTACCTTATGACGTCATTATTTTGAAGTATATTCTACCCAACCTAATCTTGACCTTCAAATCCTTCAAAATTTTGATAAATTGCAAGGTTTAGTTTCAGGCCTTGACCTTTCTGTCCATGAGGCATACATCAAACAATTTGTTGAACTATCCACCTTAACCTCTTTTGCAGTTTCATCCACTTCATCTCAGCCTGTTCATCCAAGATCATCCTATCCCAATCCTTCTATATTTTCCACTACCAACCCTATAATCTCTCATCAAGCAAATCAAACTTGATCTTCTCCCCAATATTCACCTACAGTTCAGCCTACATTTTCAACACAACCTCAAACTTCAGCTCAACCTCCACCTTTTATTGAACCTCTTCCTTTGATTCAACCTCCACCTTTCATCCAACCACCACCTTTAATCAATCCACATATTATCCATCCTCATATACCCATAATGGTAGTAATATATGCTCCACTTATTCTTCAATGTCCTTTGGCAAATATGCCACATGACTATCAAACTAGGATCCCTGAGTTTAATGAAATTCGACTCATAACTTCTCAACAACATGTGGATAGAATGAATGATAGTTTTGATCTTCAATAAGTAGATGAAGAAAATGTTAAAATGAGGTTGTTTTATAAAAGTTTTACTCGAGAAGTTGGAAAATGGTTTAAAGCCTTTCCACCTATTACCATTAATGATCTCCCTTCATTTCATGAGTCATTACTCAATAGATAGGAAGTTAAAAATAAGCCTCCTTGGATTCTATGAAAATATGAAGGTATTAGGAGGGAACAGGGGGAAGTGTCTGGGATTATTGCACCAGATTCAATATTGTTTATAATTTAATTCCTGCAAACATTAAACCACCGCAAGGTTTAGCCTCAATAAATATCCCCAATGAATTTGAGGCAGACATGTCTTATCGGCTAAGAGAGAGAAAATCTGTAATTTTATAATAAATGCAAAGAGATGCAGTGATTTTGGAAGCCAATATGTTAGCAAAAAGAGCTAGGATAAGAACTGAAAGGAGAGTGAAAATGAAAGAAGAACCCTCAACATATTTTGTTGATGCTAAAATATATTATTTAGTTAGAACAGTAGAGAGAATGATGGAAATGATAAATCTAATAGATAGATTTCCCCCAAGAGAAAATCGGCCTGGCCCTCAAAACCGAAACTGAAATGTTAGGAGAAACCCACCACGAATTAAACAAAGGGAAGAAAGGGGACCAGACCAAAAAAATTAGACCTCCTTTTCAAGAGAATTATGATGATGATGAAGGGGAAATAGTTGAAGAGGTAGACGAACATCAAGTAAATTTGAAGGGAATAAATGATGATGAAACAAATTTTCTTACTCAAGAAGAACAAGAGATTTTTCATCTTTCTCAAACTGAACTTGATTCTGAGGAATCATATGATTATAGAGGGGGATTTGAGAGTTATACTCTGGAATTCCATACACAATACAACCATAGGAATAAGAAAAAATCAGATTCCCCCAGTAAAAATAATTCTGATATTCCTTCTAAGAAAACCTCTGATACTGTTGTTAAGAAAATCACATATAAACCTGCCAAGAAAACTGTTAAAAATTCAGGAAAAAGGACAATAGTGCTTCTAAAACTACTCAAACAGATATCCCAACGAATAGTGAGAAAAAAGAGCCTATCCAAAAACATGTCGTTGATAAATCATATTTCCTAAACATGAGTAAGGTTTAGACATCCTTTAATATTGAGAATGAGTTAGGAAAACTCAAAATTCCTATTCCTCTAATAGAGTTAATGAAAAAAAATGTGTACAAATCTTAGGTAATGAAAGCTAAAAATATAGGGGAAAATAAAAATACTATCAATTTGAATGATGACCAACATGAAATTCTATTTCGACCAGAAGTATATGACAAACCTCAGGAAGGAGGTGTTCTTCCCTTCTATGTTAGCCTAAATGTTCATGATAAGATTCTCCATAATGCCATGATAGATTCAGGTGCTTCACATAACTTAATGCCTAATGCTGTCCTAGAGAAGCTAGGACTTGACATTACTAGACCATATAAGGATATATATTCTTTTGATTCTAGAAAAGTAAAATTCTTAGGTCTTATTAAATATATGTGTGTTACTTTGGCTCAAATTCCAGCCAAAAATTTGGTAATGGATATAGTGGTTGCAGATATACCCCCTAAGTCTGGCATGTTGTTGTCACGTTCACAGGGAGAAAAGTTGCAAGGAGCCCTACAAATTGATATGAATTTTGCTACCATACCAGGTTTTGGTCCACATAGGAGACTATATAGGGATACCTTGATGAAATTCATGATGAGTAGTTAAGAGAAGCCACACAACTATCCTCTTTATTCTGTCCATTTATATTTAGACTCTTTCATTCGTTATAATGATGGAGACATCAATAATCAGGTTACCAATTCAAAAATAGATATTTGTGAAATGGATGAAAACCAAGCACAAAAAATGGAACAAGACACTTAGCTTGAACCTCTTTGGAATATGGACTTTGATGGATCTTGTAGCAAGAGTGTTCTTAAGCAAGAGTGTGGGTTTCAAATATAGGAAATAATCATGCTGAAGGACATTTATACAAGCTTAATTTTCAATGCACTAATAATATAGCTGAGTATGAAGAACTAATACTAGGATTACAATTATTGAAAAAATTGTGTGCTAAGAGAATTTCCATTCATGGGGATTTTGAGCTAATCATAAAACAAATAAAAGGAGAATACTCTGCAAAAAACCATAGATTAAGAGAATGAAAAATGTCATGTTGGATTTTCTAGAGAGTTGTTGAATATGAACTTTCTGTAATTCCTAGAAATAAAAATATCCTTGCAAATAGTCTTATTTTTTGGCTAGTACCGGTAAAATGCTTCATCCCAATCGAAAATATACAGTGGAAGTGAAACACCGACCAACTCTTCCAGAAAATTTTAGGTATTGCCAAGTGTTTGGCAATGATAAAAAAATTGAAAATTTTCTGCAATCTAAGGATGAGTTTGAAGAAGATAGTATAGATGTAGAGTGCAATTTAGAAGATAAAATAGTTGTACATTTTGGTTTAGAAAAATAGTTAGACAATGCATATGTAAGTACACATGTAGATAAAGTTGTAAATAAACTAGAATTTCTTGAAATAGATCAAGAGAACAAAGAATTTGAAATACTTCAATTAAAGGATAATGTTTTACCTTGAGGTTTGGTTCCATTAGAAGAATTTTTTTTATTTTAATGATGTAGCTAAGAAACCTAATATTGAGCCCACTGGGGCATATGTAGAAGAATGCAACATAGGTAGTGAAAAAGACCCAAAAATTATAAAATTGTCTAAGTCATTACCAGCTGTTGAAAATCAAAAATACATTTCTTTGTTAAAAGAATTCATTGATGTATTTTCCTGGAGCTATGAATACCTCAAATATTATGTTACTATTATTATACAACATAAAATTCCAATTAAATAGGATCATAAACTGTTCAAGAAAAAACTTCAAAGAATAAATCCAGTTCTGATGCCTTTAATTGAGAAAGAGATCAAGAATATGTATGATGCTAAGATAACAGTTCCTCTTAGCTACTCTATATGGGTTTCTAATATAGCACTAACAAGGAAGAAAATAGGTGAAATCAGATTGTGCATAGATTTTAGAAACCTTAATAAAGTATCACTAAAGTACAATTACAATCTACCTAAGATGGATCACATTTTACAAAAGGTAGCTGGATCCAATAGGATTTTTTTGTTAGATGGTTTCTCAGACTACAATGAGGTTTTTTTTCACCCTAATGATCAGGATAAAACAAATTTTACTACTCCATGGGGTACCTTCCTGTATTTGAAGATTCCCTTTGGGTTAATGAATGTTGGAGCCACATTTCAAAGGGAAATGTATATTTCTTTTGCTGATGAAATTGGAAGATTTATTGTTATATATATAGATGATATCACTATTTATTCCAAAATAGATGAAGAACATTTCTTACATTTGAGAAGAGTTTTTGAGAAATGTAGGAGGTTTGGAATTTCACTAAATCATAAGAAAATGCTTTTTAGCCTTGAACAGGGAAAATTCTACGTCATACCATTTTAAAGGAAGGTATTAGGATTGATCCTAGTAGAATTGAATCCATCTTGAAAATCCGTCATCCTAGAAACATTAAAGAACTTCAATCGTTTATTGGCAAGATAAAATTCCTAAGAATATTCATTCCCAATCTTGAAGAACTTCTCAGAAATATAACAAACATGATGAAAAGATATTCGGAAATAAGATGGAACATTAAAACCACACAAGTATTTGTTCAAGTAAAACAAACATTGACAAAAGCACCAGTCCTGATCAGTCCAGATTTTACTAAATATTTTTATAATATTTTCATTTGCATTTGAAGACACTGTTGCAACTATTCTTTTACAGAAAAACAATGAGGGATATGAGAAACCCATTGCATTCTTTAGTAGGGATTTAAGGGATGTTTCATTGAAATATAACATAATGGAGAAACAAGTCTTTGCCCTAATAAAAGAAATCAATGATTTCAGAGTATATATTTTCCATTCTCACATAATTTCTTGTATACCAAATTCTATGGTTAAGGATATTTTGACTCAAAATGGACCAGATGGTAAAAGAGGTAAATGAATTTCCATCGTTCTCGAATATGGCATTGAAATAAAACCCACAAAGATTATCAAAGGACATGGACTAGCCAAATTGATGGCTGAGTGAAATACTCATGCATTGGATATCAACTTTGTAGCTGCATTAGATGATAAAGAGGAGCAAGCAACTCCACAAATTGATGAGGCTTTTATAACCTCACCCTGGTATGAAGACCTCATTTATGTTTTATTCAATTTAAATGCTCCTCCTAGTTTAACTAAGGCAAAGTATAGATTTCTAAAGTTAAAATCTGTGAAATTTTTCATCATAGATAATTTTTTATATTAGAAATATGTTGGTGGAATTTTACTAAAATTACTATTGAAGGATGATGCAGAAAGAACTATGCAGGAATTTCATGAAGGTGACTGCGGTGGACATTTCTATTAAAAATACACTACTAACAAGATACTCAGATCAAGTTTTTATTGGCCTATCCTTTTCCTTGATGTCCATAAGAAAGTAAACTCTACCAAAAATGCCAAATATTTGAGGGAAGAAGAAAACTATTGTCCCTGCCTTTAAAACCCATATTTTTTGAAAGCCCTTTCCAAAAATGGGGTTTGGATTTCATTTTAGAAATCCATCGACCATCCTCTACCCAACACAAATGGATCCTCACAACCATTGACTATTTCACCAAATGGATTGAGGTTACACCTTCCATATTAGCAACTGATGCTATAATTATCAAATTCCTAGAAACCAATAGAATGTGAACATTTGGATGTCCTAATAATATCATTAGAGATAATTATAAATCCTTTAAATCAAATAAAATTGTATATTTTTTTAGTCAATATCATATTAATCTTGCACATTCAAGTAATTATTACCCTCAGGGTAATGGGTTAGCTGAATATTCAAATAAAATTTTGGTTAACGTTATCAAAAAGCTACTAGAAGACAACAAAAAGTCATGGCACAATAAGATGATAAATGCACTTTGGGCTAATAGACTTACTACAAAGAAATCAATTGGAATGTCATCATACCAATTGGTTTATGGGATGGATGTTTTTTTTCCATCTTCTCTAGGAGTTCTAGTTATGAAAATAATTCAAGAATTGCTGGTTGAAACAAATGATACTCAAAGAAGGTTAAATCAAGCCATTCAACTGTATAAATACAGGGAATAAGTCTATAATAAAAAAGAGGTTATCCAGGAGAATGTCGAAAATATTTTTGATGGAATAACCAAAGAAGATGATTCTACTTTGGGTGACAGTGTTTTAAAGTGGGATTCTAGAAGAGACGACAAAGGCAAGCATGGAAAATTTTACAATCTGTGGAAAGGACCATATATCATTTATGCTTTTAGAGATCACAATGCATTCTTTGTCAAATATTTAGATGGAGCGAAAATGCTTGGTGGACGTATGAATGGCAAAATATTGAAGCATTATTTCTCATAATAATAGATTTGTTTCATAAACAAGTTCACTGTAAATATCATTGTCTTGACTATTTTTATAGGGTGACCTATTTATAGAATTTGAAGCTCACAGAGAAGGCCCTAAGCTTTTGATTGATATGCTACCATAATTACTACAACAACAAAAACAAATCAGATGCAAACATTGTTGAAATAGAACATTCAAGGCTACTGATCAATGTTTCTTAGCACCTAACATGGTGAGTGCCATCCCCGACTGGAGCTATTGTTAGGATCCTATAATTTATATGATGTCAAGGTGATTGGATATTTTATCTCAGTTATTTGATATTGTAAATAATTTTTCAATTTGCAGATGATTTCCCAAAAAAATATATAAAAGAAAATAAAAAGAGGGTATTTAAAAAATGAATAAAGAGACAAAAGAAAAAGAAATAAAAATAGTGAAAAAGAATAAAAATAATATGAGAACCCCACAAAATAAAAACAAAAATAAATAATACTGAAAGCCCTGCAAATCTAAATGCCACTATTGATAGGTAGTTTCTTCTATCGAATAAAGTAAGTTTGTGTGCAGCTTGTTCAAAATACCACAATCACTTGTAATTTGTTTAATCATACAACTTAATCATGGTTAAAAAAGTTTAAATTTATGATTAATTAGACTAGAGAATAAATATTAGCAAATTTTTTAATCTTGGCTAATGTTAGTTAGGTAGAAAATGATATTGATTCAATTATTTAAGCTGAATCAATGGACTAATAAGAGATAGGATAGATTAGGATTTTAGTTTTCATAAGAAGTAAAATAGGGGTTTGTTAGTCTAAATGAACCCTTGGGAAGAAATGAATAAAATGTTAGCTTAGTTCTATGAGAAAAATTAAAGTTAAAAGGTAGAGGGAAATAATTTTATTTCAAAAAATAACCCATCTTTTCATTTTAGCTTAAGTTTTCAAAATATTATGTAAAAAGTGCAAAAAGGCTAAGGTTGGGGTTCATTGATGTTTTGAAGCCCAAATATTTTGTCATTTACATAAAGTCATTACATGAAAAAACAATTATGTCATGTTGTGGGTCAACTCTGCCACAACAAATCAATGACGCGGGTTGAGTTTTGGGCCCCGCTCTCTATCCTATTTTTACCATTGGGTGGGGGGGGGGGGGGTGGGTGTTGATCCTCAGAATTTTCCTTTCTCTGACATCCTTCTCATCACCTTTTCATTACTTTATCATAATTCCATAGACTCCAATCAATGATAAATGTCATGTTTTATCTTAGGGAATGAATTTAAATGATTTTTAAGTTATATTTTGACATTCTTGTTATTTGAATGGATTTTTGTAATTTGACTACAGAACGTAGCCTGTTCTACAGCTAATTGTTGGTTCCATAGCTACCTTCATGGTTTGACAGGTTCCAAGTATAAAATATAGAAACAAGCCACATGAGCATCTCTATAAGGATTGACAAATGGATTTCATCCTATCTACTTGATCGAAATCGACATAAAAGGATGCATGAGATCGTGCTCTAATTCCAGTCAATGAACGTAAGCCAAGAGTGAAAAGCTCTTGATTTTCTCTGACATAGCAAATGAAGAGTTAAACAGCCAAAATCCAATTCTATGTTTCAGTTAAGATAGCCATATGTAGGTGTAATTAGCTCATCACAGTTATGTATTATTTTATTTTAATACTGGTTATGAAGAAACCAAACAAGAGTTGTAATTTCCAAAACATTGTGTATTGTTTTAAACTCTTTTCTTTTCATAATACAAGGATCATGTTCATGGTTCCAGTATATGCTTAATGCCTATATAATCAGCTAGTATCTCGACCAATTCTTTCATAGAGCCCCCCTGCACAGGACGAGGTCTTTAGTTAATTGTTTTAGTTTAATTCTTTACTCTGTTTTGTCAGTTTTATTAGTAGATTAATATTTTTTTGTAGCTTTTAAATCAGTATCATAGAAACAAGTACTCAATATTTTCTTACCATGAATGATATAATTGCAATGTAATATTGTCTTTCCTAAAACATATGAAGAAGGTAGTTTTATCTAATTTCCAATTGGATTAATTTTGAGGTTACAATGGAGCTCATAGTTGTTTAGTTTTATTTCATGTTCTGATATTTACTTTCCTAGATTAAATCCTTAGTCAATTGTATAATTGGATGGTCCTAAAGATCATGCCAAGAAGGTGACTTTTCATACTTCCAAATTGGGTGCTTGAGTGCTCAACCTATGTAATCATTGAGATTTTATTTTACATGCTTTTAAATTATTTTCAAGATTAAGATCCCCAGTCAATTGTACAATTGTATTTTCCTAAAGATCAGGCCAAGAAGGTGAGTTTTCATACTTCCAAATTGGGTGCTCGAATTTTTAGCCTATGCAATTACTAAGTTTTCCTTTACATGCTTTAATTGCTTTCCTAGATTTAAATTTTCAAAACTAAAGTATAATCGGTTGCTTGTACATCATTTCAAGAGGGTGATTACATCATACTTCTATATTGAATGCTGGAGTGATGTAACATACATTAGTTTTTTTTTTTCCTTTGAATCTACTTTCATCTAGAGTAGCATTGCAATTTCAAATTTCAGTTATAAGATTCATATCCATGGAATAGGACTAATGTTAAATTAGAAGTCATTAGAATAGACACTCTATTTTCAAATTAGTTTCTAACCAGTCAATAGTTTTATATTCATTTTTATGAAAATTATTTTAACTTAAGAACACTTCCTTTTCTTTGTTCTTTCAAAGTTATTCTTATAGATATTAATTTCACTAGATTAAATTGATTCCTTTCATAGTTTTCATTTCTTGAGATTAACATTTAGACATAAAGCACAAAATCCCCCTAAAAACAACATAAAAATACATACAACGAAGTAAGAAGAAGGTTAACTAAGCACATATAGTGCACCACACTTCATCAGATTACAAACCCCGGTTGATCATTTATGTAATAAATTTAAGACATTAAATTGCCTAAACAATTTGGCATCATTACTGGGGAACTGTAATTAGGTAGCCTCATTTATTACATCTAAAAAACAATTATATGGGTAGGGAAAGAGATTCTAGGGGTATATTCATAGATAGAGGTAGGAGTTTAATTATTGCAACACAACCCACTCCACCTAGACCACAGAGTGATACAACACCATATGAAACTCATGTTCCATACTTCACTAGACATGGACTTCATGAATTCTTAAGGTCAGAAATCCAATTTGGAGGATCTCCTACTTCATCCACTGAGGCAGTCTTAGAGGAAGAAGATCCTAGATCTCCAACAGAAGGAGTAACCTTTTTCACCTCTACAGGGGAGCATATTTCAGCTAAAGAGTTATAAATTCCCAGTGGAGAAGAATAAGAAGAATCTTTCTTCAACATTCCATTAATAGAAGAACCAGAGGAGGAGAAATTAACCTTACAGATTGAACCTTATATTAGCTCTGAATAATATATAATGGAAGGAAGAAGAGGAGGGGAAGGAGAAGGGGAAGTTCTAAATGGAGAAAATATATTGTTTGGAGGAAGAGGTGGAGAAAGAGGTAGAGGGAATGCAGGAGGAGGTAGAAGAGGTGCAGAAAATAGAAGAAATAGGGAAATTGATAGTTCTTTTGGATTCCCTATAATTGATGGAGATAAAAATGCCACAACGAAAAATATCTCACCTTTTTTCCATCCAAATTTCCATGGATTAAAAAGTGAAGATCTTGAAACATTTTTGTTTGAATTTGAATTATTGTGTAGAACTTATGATTATTTACAAGACTCTCAAAAACTTAAGTTGTTTCCTTCACAATTAAAAGGATAAGCTTTAAAATGGTTCATGGGTTTATTCACATAGTCTATTAGGACACGGAATGACATGAAGAAAGCATTTTTAGAAAGATATTTGGATTATTGCATACCCATTAATCATAAGGATGAAGTATTCAAAATGATGGAAAAATAGGATGAGGATTTGGAGGATTTAATTGAAAGGTTCAATTATAACATAAACAAAGCTAAAATGGATAATTTAGATCAAGATACTTTAAAATCACATTTATTAAAATCCATTAGATATTAGTGGATAAATATCTCAACATGATTGGGAAGGGAGATATCTATCAAGTCCCATTACCTAACATTGCTGAATTATGTATTCATCTCTCAAGGGGAAAAGAAAAAACTCAAAAAATTCCAAGAGATCCTTCTCTTTTTAGAGTGAACATATCCGCAACTAGAATAGTAAGTAGCGAAATTGGAAATATGCTTGATGAGTTTAAAACATATATCCTAGGGAGTCTTAGTGAACAGATAGACACCCTTAAATTACAAAACAAGCAGAAAGATGAGACTGATGCTTTAGCTATTTTCTGTCCTAAATGCAGAAAGAAGAATGCTTTAAGAGAATGTGATTTTGATGAAAAATTCATAGAAACCTTTGTGATTTTTTCAGAAAATCATGAAAATAGGAGTTGCCATTCAATTATAGGTATTAAGGTTTTTTTTTCAATAATAAACAACTTCAAATCCAACATAATCTATTTTCTTTGTCTCTAGAAGACCATAGCAGGGACCAGAAACTCAAGGATTTAACAATCAAATGTATACTCATCTGCCACCAAAGAATTGGAATTCTTGGAAACAAACTTGGCCTCAATCTCAATCTTGGGCACAAGGAATGAAAAATCCATATGGTAGTTACTCTCAGTACTACCAATATCCTCCATCCTATCCAAAATGTCCTCCCAACAAAATCTTCAACAAAATCAACAACCCCAGCTCGAAAACCGAAATCCACAACTTTCATTACCATTTCCAAAAATACCAAATCAACTACCTGCCCAACGATTGCCAAACCCCAATAATAAAAATCCTCAAAATACTTACATGATAGAAGGACAACTATTTCTAACTAACATGATTACTCCACTAGATCGTAATGATGTCAAAATGAGATCTGGTAGAATACTAGAAAATAAAAAGTCTTCTATAGTTATTCAAGAACAAGATAATCTTGAGGAATATTCTCTATATCCAAATAAAATTTTTGAGGAAGGAAAATCTCCTAAAAAATAGAATTCTGGAAAAAAAAAGGAACAAATAAACTCAACTCATATCATAGAGCAACCATCAGTACTTACTTCTAACCCTCCTTTTCCTCAAATACTGCAACTTGATAGAGGTGTAGAAAAGCATATCACGTTTCCCAATTATGACTTTCTATATGAATTGAAAATTTTCTGTATCAAAATTCTTTTATTGAATACCATTAAAGAGATTCCAGTTCTATCCAAAAAAATAAAAGTGTTGAGCATGAAGAAACCAGGAAGAAAAACAAAAGAAATAAAAAGATTTCAACTGGTGGAAAAATTGCAGACATAATGATGGGAAAATTTTCCATAAAAAAATATTTAGATCCATGAAGTCCAATTGTAAAAACACATATCAATGATGCTGAAATTCCAAATACATTGATGAATTTAGGAGAAACTATAAACATTGTTGGGAAAATACTGAGCGGGCGGGGGGGGGGGGGTGAACCAGTATTTAGAATAAATTCAACCTTTTCTTTGAGCAGATTTCCATACGCGGTTTTTATGAACTGAACTAGCGTATATACGCGGAAATATAGAAGGAAACTATCGTATACTGATTTACCTTTCAAATTTAGAGAAATTCTCAAGAACAGTCTTTTAAAAAGATTTATCAGTTATGAATAAGGCTAGATAATCAGAAGTTATGAGCAGTAATCAACAGTATAAAGCATCACACACATGAACACCAATATTTAAGGTGGAAAACCAATTCGGGAGAAAACCACCGCTGTTGTCATCTCTATCTTCAATCTTTATTATATAGAAAACTTTTTACAATGTTGTACTAATGAAGACTTATACAAGTACGTAGGCTTCTACCTGCAGAAGGCTGCAACCTTATCTCGTTTTCCAGCTACAACTGGAAGGGAGCTCCAACCCCCTGATCTCATTTACCAGTCTCTCCTAGAAGGGAGCTTCGACCCCCTGATTTCAAAACCAGCTTCTACTAGCTGAAAGCTTCTACTTCAAACCCACTGCAGACCGTGTTTCATCAATTTTCATACTAGATCAAACAGCTTCAACACAACCCTTCACTTAACATCAAAAAACATACTTTTCCCAATACTTCAAACAGAACAGTGAGACCACTATAACCAGAATATCAGAAATAACCCAGACTTCAGAATATATATGAAGATACAAACTCAACCATGAACATTCATCAATTCAAATAGCATACGCTACTTCTCTTTACTGAAGCTGCGTGCATACGCGCTTCCCTGCTCACCAACCTGCGTATGCCTCTGTGCATACTTTTTTTCATAACATGAAATGCATACGCCACTTCTCTTCACCGAAGCTGCGTGTATACGCACTTTTCTTCCTATCAACCTGTGTATACTTTTGAGAATACTGATTTTCAGAATGTGATCAATCTCAGATTGAGATCTGAGGTTTTTAGTCAGACACCTTTTCAGCAATGTAGAACCTTTAGACAGTCAATCAGGTTTAACCATGTTTTCTCACTCATCCTTCATCATGTTTTCTCAATCAGTGATTAGATTTTTTTCATTATTAAATCAGCAACATAATCCATATTCAATCAACCCAGAACCTCAAATAGACTTCATTGTCCAACAGCAGAGAGAAAACAGAAATCACAGAAGTAATATCTGTAAATAAAATTCAGAAACCCTAACTTCCATACGCACTTTTTATTAAGCGAACCCGCGTATATACGCGCTTTTACCAAGACAAACTCACGTATCGATCTGTAAAATATAAACTTGCAGAACGGACCAGATCTATAAACTTACCCAGATTTCTTCAATTTCTTCATCAGACCTGCGCCAGGTTTTCATCATTTCTTTTGCAGATCATCCTAGAGATTCATCATTTCTAGATCTAGAGATCTTGAACCTTCATCATATCCATAGGTGCATCATATATTCAGATCTATCGATTAAGAACAGAGTTCAACCATGCAAATATCTCTTAAAGAGACTCAACCCTTACACATGCACACCTTGCACTATGATCCTCTTCTCCTTATATAGTTTTAGCCTTTATCAATACCATGAGCCAAAACCACACATCTTCCGATGGTATTCTTGGACGGAATCAAATAAACCATACATCGCTCAATACTGTGTGCCAAAACCATGGTAATGCCCCTTGGTATTATAAATTTTGAGCGCAAAAGGGCATACGTGACTTGGGACGTACTTATCCGCGTGCATACGCGACTTGGCCTTTACAAACTCGCGTGTACATTATGACATATTATATTTATCATTTCTCCATATGAACTAAACTATAGATACATCACTCTTACATCTTTAACACATAGGTTGCTATCCAAAGACAACTTCATCAAGTAGGTTGCCATGAAAGACAACACATTGCATCATATTGCCAACAAACATCATGAGAAAAAAAACCATGTAACAAATCAAACTTCCTAACCTTCTGTATACACCTACATTACTGAAATTATCAGGCGGATCTGTAATCAAGCTAGGTGGTGTATTAGAATATATTTAAGTATCCTTAGACTCTTGGGAGTATCCTGTCGATTTTATGATCTTAAATCCTAAGAAAAATCTAGGAGGACATCCACTAATATTAGGAAGACCTTGGTTGGATATAGCCGATGCTTTCATTAGTTATAGATTTGGTGATATGTGCATATCTCATGGTAACTCAACAAATAAATTCACTATATATCCTCCAACAAAAAAAAAAAAAGTTAGAAGATGAAGAATGGATTGATGATGACAATGATATACAACCTCTCTTTACTATTTCAAGCATTAGTGAAGATAGTCAAATATTAAATTCAATAGAAAAATTTGAAACATATTCAGAATATGAACATGATCAATTTCAAGAACAATGCAATATTGAATATGTGTCATCAAGGTAGATGTCTCTATACTCTATGGAAGAATTTGGTAACTCTTCAGTTGAAATATTTCTAGGAAAATATTTGAACATAAACAAAAACTTGGAAAGACCACAACAGGAAAAGTTAATCAAAACATTACAACAACATTCTTCTGCATATTCATGGGAATACACTAACATGAAAGGAATTAGTCTTAGGAATTGTATACATGACATCTACATTGAGGAAAATTTTAAACCTATCAGACAACCTCAAATAAGGATGAATCCGAATCTTAGGGAATTTTTGAAAGAATAATTACAAAAATTGCTGAATGTGAACATCATTTACCCAATTTAAGATAGTCACTGGGTTTCCCCTTTAGTGATTGTACCCAAAATTAATGGTAAGTGGAGGGTATTTATTGACTGTCGACAGTTGAATAAAGCCACCCTAAAGTTAATTTTCCTTTACCATTTATAGATCAACTATTGGATACATTAGCAGGTAAGAAGAATTTCTCATTCTTGGATGGTTCTAGTGGTTACTATCAGATTCAAGTAGCACCTGAAGACCAAGACAAAACCACATTCACTTGGGCATGGGAAACTTATGCCTATAGAGTACTTCCTTTTGGATTGTGAAATGCACCTGCAACATTCCAAAGGGCAGTACTAGGAATTTTTTCTAATCTAATACATGATTGTGTAGAAGTATATATGCATGATTTTATAGTTTATGGGAATTCATTTAAATAAGCTTTAGAGAATCTAGAAAAGGTTCTTAAAATATGTAAAGAGGCAAATATTTCATTAAGTCATGAAAAAATCGCTATGATGTTTACTGAAGGAATTGTTGTAGGACATCACATTTCAGGAGATGGAATTAAATTTGACACATCTAAAGTTGAATTCATCTACAAGTTACCAATTCCAAGTTGTCAAAAGGATGTTAGAAGTTTTCTAGGATTCACTAAGATATTATAGACATAATGCAGGAAGAAAAAAAAAAGAAATAAAAAGATTCCAACTGGTGGAAATATTGCAGACATAATGATGGGAAAAATTTCCATACAAAAATATTTAGATCCATGAAGTCCAATTGTAAAAATACATATCAATGGTGTTGAAATTCCAAATACATTGATGAATTTAGGAGCAGTTATAAACATCATGAGAAAAAAAACCATGTAACAAATCAAACTTCCTAACCTTCTCTATAAACCTACATTACTGCAATTAGCAGACAGATCTGTAATCAAGCCAAATGGGGTATTAGAATATATTTAAGTATCCTTAGACTCTTGGGAGTATCTTGTCTATTTTATGATCTTAACTCCTAAGAAAAATCTAGGAGGACATCCACTAATATTAGGAAGACCTTGGTTAGCTCCAACTGATGCTTTCATTAGTTATAGATTTGGTGATATGTACATATCTCATGGTAACTCAACAAATAAATTCACTCTATATCCTCCAGCAAAAACAATCACAAAGTTAGAATATGAAGAATGGATTGATGATGACAATGATATACAACCTCTCTTTACTATTTCAAGCATTAGTGAATATAGTCATATCTTAAATTCAATATAAAACTTCGAAACATATTCAGAATATGAACATGATCAATTTCAAGAACAATGAAATATTGAATATTTGTCATCAAGGCAGACGTCCCTATACTCTATGGAAGAATTTGGTAACTCTATAGTTGAAATATTTCTAGGAAAATATTTGAACATAAACAAAAACTTGGAAAGACCACAACAGGAAAAGTTAATCAAAACATTACAACAACATTCTTTTGCATATTCATGGGAATACACTAACATTAAAGGAATTAGTCCTAGGAATTGTATACATGACATCTACATTGAGGAAAATTTTAAACCTATCAGACAACCTCAAATAAGGATGAATCCAAATCTTAGGGAAATTTTGAAAGAATAATTACAAAAATTGCTGAATGTGAACTTCATTTACCCAATTTTAGATACTCACTGGGTTTCCCCTTTAGTGATTGTACCCAAAATTAATGGTAAGTGGAGGGTATTTATTTACTATCGAGAGTTAAATAAAGCCACCCTAAAATTTAATTTTCCTTTACCTTTTATAGATCAAGTATTGTATACATTAGCAAGTAAGAAGTATTTCTCATTCTTGGATGGTTCTAGTGGTTACAATCAGATTAATTTAGCACCTGAAGACCAAGACAAAACCACATTCACTTGTGCATGGGGAACTTATGGCTACAGAGTACTTCCTTTTGGATTGTGCAATGCACCTACAACATTTCAAAGGGCAGCACTATGAATTTTTTATTATCTAATACACGATTGTGTAGAAGTATATATGCATGATTTTACAGTTTATTGGAATTCATTTGAAGAAGTTTTAGAGAATCTGGAAAAGGTTCTTAAAATATGAAAAGAGGAAAATATTTTGTTAAGTCATGAAAAATTCTCTATGATGTTTACTGAAGGAATTGTTGTAGGACATCACATTTCAGGAGATGGAATTAAATTTGACACGTCTAAAGTTGAATTCATCTCCAAGTTACCAATTCCAAGTTTTCAAAAGGATGTTAGAAGTTTTCTAGGATTCACAGGATATTATAGACATAATGCAGGAAGAAAAAGAAAAGAAATAAAAATATTTCAACTGGTGGAAAAATTGTAGACATAATGATGCGAAAAATTTCCATACAAAAATATTTAGATCCATGAATTCCAATTGTAAAAACACATATCAATGGTGTTGAAATTCCAAATACATTGATGAATTTAGGAGCAGCTATAAACATCATGATAAAAAAAACCATGTAAAAAATCAAACTTCTTAACCTTTTGTATACACCTACATTACTGCAATTAGCAGGCAAATCTGTAAGCAAGCCAGATGGGGTATTAGAATATATTTAAGTATCCTTAGACTCTTGGGAGTATCTTGTCAATTTTATGATCTTAACTCCTAAGAAAAATCTAGGAGGACATCCACTAATATTAGGAAGACCTTGGTTGGCTCTAGCTGATGCTTTAATTAGTTATATATTTGGTGATATGTACATATTTCATGGTAACTCAACAAATAAATTCACTCTATATCCTCCAGAAAAAACAATCATAAAGTTAGAAGATGGAGAATGGATTGATGATGACAATGATATACAACGTCTCTTTACTATTTCAAGCATTAGTGAAGATAGTCAAATCTTAAATTCAATAGAAAACTTTGAAACATCTTCAGAATATGAACATGATTAATTTCAAGAACAATGAAATATTGAATATTTGTCATCAAGTCAGATGTCCCTATACTCTATGGAATAATTTGGTAACTTTACAGTTGGAATATTTATAGGAAAATATTTGAACATAAACAAAAACTTGGAAAGACCACAACAGGAAAAGTTAATCAAAACATTACAACAACATTCTTCTGCATATTCATGGGAATACACTAACATGTAAGAAATTAGTCCTAGGAATTATATACATGACATATACACTGAGAAAATTTTTAAACCTATCAGACAACCTCAAATAAGGATGAATCCAAATCTTAGGAAAATTTTGAAAGAATAATTACAAAAATTGCTGAATGTGAACTTCATTTACCCAATTTCAGATAGTCACTAGGTTTCCCCTTTAGCGATTGTACCCAAAATTAATGGTAAGTGGAGGGTATTCATTGACTATCGAGAGTTGAATAAAGCCACCCTAAAATATCATTTTCCTTTACCTTTTATAGATCAAGTATTTGATACATTAGCAGGTAAAAGGTATTTCTCATTCTTGGATGGTTCTAGTGGTTACAATCAGATTCAAGTAGAACCTAAAGACCAAGACACAACCATATTCATTTGTCCATGGGGAACTTAGGCTTACCAAGTACCTCCTTTTGGATTATGCAATGCACCTGCAACATTCCAAAGGGCAGTACTAGGAATTTTTTCTGATCTAATACATGATTGTTTAGAAGTATATATGCATGATTTTACAGTTTATGGGAATTCATTTAAAGAATCTTTAGAGAATTTGGAAAAGGTTCTGAAAAGATGTAAAGAGGCAAATATTTCCTTAAGTCATGAAAAATTCTCTGTGATGTTTAGTGAAGGAATTGTTGTAGGACATCACTTTTCAGGAGATGGAATTAAAGTTGACACATCTAAAGTTGAATTCATCTCCAATTTACTAATTCCAAGTTATCAAAAGGATGTTAGAAGTTTTATAGGATTCACGAGATATTATAGGATGTTTATAGAAAATTTCACTAAAATATAATTCCCACTCTTCAAGTTACTTACCAAATATTGTGAATTCGGTCGGAATCGTGACTTCCAATTGGCATTTGAAACTTAAAAAAATATTTCTGAAGCACCCATATTAAGACATCCAAATTGGAAATTACCTTTTCATATTTCAACAGATGCTTCAGATACAACTCTGGGAGATGTATTAGGAAAAAAATATTTTATTCCCTATGCCATCTATTACACAAGAAATAATTTGACTTCCACTGAGTTAAACTACACTGTAACTGAAAATTAATTCTTAATTGTTGTTCATGCTATCAACAAATTTAGACATTATACTGGCTATGAAATCGTTTGTTAATACAGATCACTCTACAATTAGATACTTAATGAATAAATTTGTTACTAATAGCAGAGTCACAAGATGGTTACTACTCATGCAAGAATTCAATATCACCATTCTAGACCGACCTGGAAAATAGAATACAGTTGTTGATTTCTTGTCTAGAATTAAAAATATCAAAAATGATACTCCATTTGAGGATAATTTTCTTGATGAATATATTTTTGTAATAACTACTAAAACCCCTTGGTTTGTAGATATTGTTAATTACTTAGTCACAGGAAAGTTACCTTCACACTTGTTTCCTAGAGAAAAAAGAAGAATTATTTAAATAAGTGCACTATACTCATGGATTAATGATGAATTGTATAAAACAAGTCCATATCTCATTATGAGAAGGTATGTTTGAGAAGATGAAATGCCTGATATTCTTAAAGCATGTCATGATGAACCTTGTGGTGGACACTTTTCTCATAAGAGGAAAACCTATAAAATCCTTCATTTAGGATATTAATGGCCATCCATGTTTAAAGATACTAAAGAATATGTCAAAAGGTGTGACAACTGTCAAAGAATGGGGAAACTTGTTCCTTTAGATTAAATCCCATTACAACCTCAGGTACTCATCGAACCATTTGAAAAATGGGCTTTGGATTTTGTTGGACCAATCAATCCACCATCCAATCAAAAAATATATATTCTAGTATGTACTTATTATGTCACTAAGTGGGTAGAAGCTAAAGCACTTCCTTTAGCTAATGAACAGTTTGTAGTTAAATTTTTTTTTTATGATATCTTCACTCATTTTGGTGTTTCAAGAGAAATTGTGACAGATCAGGGATCCCATTTTATATCCAAGTTAGTGGAAAACCTTGTGGAAAAATACAATATAGAGCACATAAAATACACACCTTATCATCCACAGGAAAATGGTCATGTAGAGTCTACCAATAAAGTGATTGAAGGAATTCTTACTAATACTGTACATTTACACAAAAGAGATTGGGCAGAAAGGATTCATGAAGCCTTATGGGAGTACAGAACTACTGGAGGAATACAACAGGACATACTCCCTATGAACTTGTTTATGGGAAGCAAGTCTTACTTCCTATAGAATGTCAGATTCAAAATTTTTTATTCAGAAGCCCAGAAGCATAGATTGGAGCAACTTAATGAGCTTGATAAAATGAGGCAAGATGCAGTTGAAAGAACCAGTATAATCCAGTAGAAAATTTCCAAATGGAATGATAAATATATCAAGGAGAAGAAGTTTCAATAAGGGGATTGGGTACATTTTTTCGATTCAAAGTTCAAAGACTTTCAAGGAAAGTTTCAGACTCATTGGCCTGGACCTTATGAGATTGAAAAATTCTTTGACAATGGAGCAGTCAAGATAAGGACAATTCATGAAGAAAAGGTACCTCTTCTTGTGAATGGACATTGATTGAAAGTATATTATAAGCCAATTTCAAGAGAAGATTTTATCAAGATTTTCCAAAATAATACTGATATGAAGTTAGTAAAGAAGAATCCTTCTTCTTCCCTAACTTAGCTTTTATTTTTCCTATATAAAATTATATATATATATATATATATATATATAATCATGAAATTAAATCAATGATTGGCACCTTATACATAAAATATAGGATGAAAATAAAAAATTCTGACATCTTATATTTTCCATTCCATTTCAAAAAAAATCCAAAAATTCTTGTTCCCTTTCTTTTCTACAATAAGAAGTAGTACATAACTATATTTAATGGTGCATTTACATTCAATTTTGTAGCTGGTATTCCATTTTGCAGCTACATTCCATTCCATAGCCACATTCCATTCTACAGTTACATTCCATTCTGCAGCCGATTCCACATTCTGCAGCCACATTCCATTCTACATTTACATTCCATTTTGCAGTTGATTCCACATTCTGCAGCCACATTTCATTTCTACAAGTACATTCCATTCTGCAGCTCTGACACATTTGTATAGCCTACTCAAAAAATGATGAATACAAGAAATTTAAGGACTATATTTGAAGATCACCATGCTAAAAGGTACCTGAAGAATCAACACCAAAGAAACGACAACGAAAGGTTAGTTCTAAAGGTAAATTTGCAAAAAATTATTTTAATAGCAAGATCAAAACATTAGCATGTATAACATAGAAAATAATATGCTACCTTCACATTTCATCATTTGATTTTATTAGGACATCCATCATATCATAGATTGACCACATCATCCACATTATGTTTCATAACAATCCACAATGGACTCCCCCATTTATGATTAACGGTCATGACCTGTTGTCGTAACATATCCATATACATTTTTCAAAACCCCAATCCATAATCTCACTCATTCCTACAATCCCTCGACATCCTTCATCATATCCATAATCCAATTCACTTTATAATAGAGAAGGATAATTATGAATGCTAGACTCTTTATAATAGAAGACATGGGTTTGATAGTTAGGTCAGAATCGGTGGGAACAAAATATATGGAGTGATATCCTCAGATTAGGGAGATGTTGCATAAGGCTAAATCGCTGAAGTTTATAGAAAATTTTGATGACTTCCACATAGATATCACTAAGTATTTTGTGATGTCTTTTGATGGGATAGAAGTTGAGATAAGAGAAATTAAGTTCTCAGTAACTGAGGCATTCATAGCTGAAGCCACATAACTCCCAAGGGATAGTGAAAGGTGGTTCAAAAAAAAAAAATTTCACAGTGAATCATGGAAGGTTGTCCTAAAAAATCTAGGTATGGATACTTCTGTTTTCAGAAAGGGTATTCCTAGCTCATCACTCAATAACAAATGGAGGAACATGATTTTAATTCTGCAGAAATTTATCACCCATGAAGGTAGATTTGGCTGCATGTATGTATATCATATTCGATTGTTGATGAATTTGTTAGAGAATGGTGAAATAAATATTCCCTTATTTCTACTAAATAGCTTAAAAATAATGTCTACAAACGTGTAGAAGAGAATCTAGTTTATAGATAATATAATTCACCATCATGGGTTGGTAAAAATACTTCTTGAATTTCATTTGAAAAGTATAGGAGCTTCTTGGGAGAAATTTCTTATCAGAAACAATTTCCAAGATGAAATAAAGTAGCTTAAATAAGGAAAAACTAGAAAGAGTAGAAGAAAGAAGATTGACACAAAAATGGAAGACAGACCTGCATCTCCACTTCAGCAAAATGATGAAGATCTCATCTCTACAGAGCTAACAAATAACAAGAAGCAAAGGAAAGTTAATACAGGAGGTAAAATAGAAAACATGAGAAAGGTTACAGTTGGAGAAAACATAAATCCTCCATGGCTAAGAATGAGCTCCGGACTCTAAGGTTCGATGAAGAAAACACTACCACAAGAGACAATGTTTGAAAATTTAGAGGAACAACCTCCAATACCATCTCCTATCAATATTTCTCCTCTACATAGCCCTAAAAATTCTCCTATACATAATTTTTAAGGTAGTCACAATAGAATATATCCAAGCAT
Organism: Pinus albicaulis; assembly: GCA_034641835.2. NCBI lineage: Eukaryota > Viridiplantae > Streptophyta > Pinopsida > Pinales > Pinaceae > Pinus > Pinus albicaulis. Next base: position 1,062,395,947 of record CM076577.1, on the reverse strand, counting down.
AGACCTAGTACAATAAGAGATATATGATTACATGGAGTCACTAGAGAAGAGAAATGCAGTAGTGAATCCAGAACCTCCTATCAATCCACAAGAACCTCTAGTTGGTACTCTTAAATAGGAAATCTATGAACTAGAAATATTGAATAGGCATATTAAACAAGAGAAAAAATATTTAAAGTAGTAGAACAAATTGGAGAAAGTGATTAGTAATAATACCATCTTGCACTTAGGATTGTGGTACAAAAAGAACAGGAAGTTAAAAAGAAAGAGAAAATCACTAAACAAGACAATCATCAATCCCAAATACAAACTCCTTATGAGGAAGCCCGGGATGATAGTCACTTCAAAGAAAAGAAAAAAGAGAAAACTAGATGTATTAGTAGAAGTGTCTAAACAAATGCAATAGGAGCGGGAAGTTCACATTTTTGGTAAATTGCATGAGGAAATGCAATGACTTCTTAGTGTGGGTATGTTGAACCTCAGAATTTTCCTTTCTCTGACATCCTTCTCATCACTTTTTCCTTAACTTCTCATAATTCAATACACTCCAATCAATGATAAATGTCATCTTTTATCATAGGGAATGCATTTAAATTATTTCTATGTTATATTCTGATGTTCTTGTTATTTGAATGGATTTTTGTAATTTGGCTACAAAATACAACCTATTCTGCAGCTAAGCGTTGATTCTGCAACTACTTTCATGGTTTAACAAGTTCCAAGGAGAAAATAGATAAATGAGCCACATGGGCATCTCTAGAATGACTCACACATGGATTTTTTCCTATCTAATTGATCAAATTTGACAAAAAAGGATGTCTAAGATCGTGGTCAAAGTACAGTCAAAGGACGTAAGCGGAGAGCGAAGAACTCTTGATTTGATTTGACATAGAAAATCAAGAGTTAACCTTAAAAAACAAATTCTATGTTTCGGTTAAGATAGCCATCTGTAGGCGTAATTAGCTCATCACAGTTATGTTTTATTTCATTTAAATACTAGTTATGCAAAAACCGAACAAGAGTTGTAATTTATAAAACATTGTGTATTGTTTTAAATTCTATTCTTTTGATAATAGAAGGATCATGTTCATGGTTCTAGTATCTTCTTAATACGTATAAAATCAGCTAGGATCTTGACCAATTCTATTGCATAGGGCCCCTGCATGGGAGGGGGTTTTTCATTAATTGTTTTATTTTAATTCTTTAGTCTATTTTGTCAATTTTCTGAGTAGATTAATATTGTGTTTGTGGCTTTTAAATCAATATCATAGATTCAACTCATGAATGTTTTCTTATCATCAATGATAGAATGACTGTGTAATATTTTCTTTCCTAAAACATCTCAAGAAGGTAGATTTATCTATTTTCCAATTGGATTAAGTCTAAGGCAATGGAACCCACAATTTTTTAGTTTTCTTTCATTTTCTCATATTTACTTTCCTAGATTAAATCCTCAGTCAATTGTATAATTGGATGCTTCTAAAGATCAGGCCAAGAAGGTGAATTGTCATACTTCCAAATTGGGTGCTCGAGTGTTCAACCTATGCAATCATTGACATTTTCTTTTACATGATTTTAAATTGTTTTCTAGATTAATATCCTCAGTCAATTTTTTAATTGGATGTTCCTAAAGATCAAGCCAAGAAGATGAATTTTTATACTTCCAAATTGGGTGCTCAAATGTTTAGCCTATGCAATTACTGAGTTTTCCTTTACATGCTTTAATTGCTTTCCTAGATTTAAAATTTCAAAACTAAAGTATAATCAGTTGTTTGTACATCATTTAAAGAGGGTGATTACATCATACATTCATATTGAATGCTGGAGTGATTGAACATATATTAGTTGTTTTTTTCCCTTTGAATCTGCTTTCATCTAGAGTAGAATTTCAATTTCGAATTTCAGTTATAAGATTCATATCCATGGAATAGGACTAATGTTAAATTAGAAGTCATTAGAATAGACACTCTGCTTTCAAATTAGATTCTAACTAGTAAATAGTTTTTTATTCATTTTTATGCAAATTAGTTTAACTTAAGAACACTTCCTTTTCTTCCTTCTTTCAAAGTTAGTCTTATACATCTAAATTTGAGTAGATTAAATTGATTCTTTTCATAGTTTTCATTTCTTGAGATCAACATTTAGACATAAATCACAAAATCACCCTAAACACAACATTAAAAATACATACAAAAAAGTAAGAAGAAGGTTACCTAAGAAAATATAGTGTACCACACTTCATCAGATTACAAACCTCGGGTGATAATTTATGTAAGCAATTTAATACATTAAATTGCCTAAATAGGGGAGTTGAAAAATATGGTTTTCAACCATTGGGGCCCACACTACGTGGCACCTTCCCCACATTTTTCACCTCCCCCTGCCTATTACTACTAACCACCCTCGGCCCCTCTAAAAAACACTTCCCCATCATCTCTTTCCCATTGTTCCTACATCGCTCCTTCCTCCATTAATTCCTTGTGACGTGTTCCTAACTGTTACCCAATCAATCCCCTTCCTAAGAAATTATCGTTTATGCATTAAATTCTCCTAGATAATTGTTTAAATATAATGGATCTTCACCTACTTGCAACGGAAAACCAACGAATTCTTTTTAAACCCTGAACCATCCCCATTCCACATTTCTGCTACAAAATTCTCTACAAATTAATTTTAATTTTTAGGTTTTCCAGGGCGCAGTCAATTTCTCCATCTAATCAAACCTGTGATTAAGCACCAATGTCACATTTGCTTCTCCTGATTAGCTACAGACCTGCAAAAAGTCCCGGTAAACCATTCATCTTCCTCATCCTAGATTATGTTAAACTATTCATTGATAAAAATGCCTCCTAAGAAGAAGAACCAGGAGGACTATGTCAACCCCTTGTTTCATCCTTCAGTTGACTTAGATCACACCCCCTTAGCTGATTAGGACTATAAAATATTTGAGATACAGTCTGAGTTCGAACACTTAGAACTGTATTTTTGGCTTGAAGACAAATTTGTAGATAAAACAAATGAAATTGAACTCTCGAAGTCCAATATCACTCATTGCATATTTCCCCAATCCTTCCATTCTCCATAATTCACCAGAAGATGGCAAGCCTGTTATGTCCCTAATAAAAGAGGAATTATAGCCCCTACTGGTAAAATTCTCTTCACCATTACTACCAAAATCATAGATAAGATGATGCACGCCCCATCTGTGGAAAAAATTACACCATTCTCATTAGAATCATTGACAGAACTATACCAGAAACTTCATTTTGGAAAGAGAGCGAGGATTTTTGACCTTTTTCTACAAAAAAACACTCAATTAACAAGGAAAATCCACCATATCATTCCTCAATCTCCCCTGATGAAACCAAACAAATTATATTTGTATTATCATATATTATGGGTTATTATTTTGATCAGTGGGTAGATGAACCCATCTTAGGTTTCCTTTCCATATTTTCCAAAGATAGTAAGGCTTCTATTATCTTTAATTTTAGTCAATTTCGCGTTGATAACATTCATGAACAATTCCTGAAGTTTCCAACTGAGGAAGTATTTATATATACTTCAATTTTGGTCTACATGTTCCTATATTATCCAACATACATGTTTAAATTTTCCATGTAGAAATTATATGAAGAGGGAAACCAAATGTCAGTCATATTCTATACTTATTCAGTGATGAGGGAGCAAGAAGAATTCACCTACAAAGAGTATATTGAACCATTTATCCACCCATAAATGAGTGTATCAAATAGTTCAACAGAGCTAAGGATCAGCGACGAGATTAAAATTGTTTTACATCTAATAGAACAAGAAAATACTGGAGACTTGTACTTGTACCAAAACTACTCTGAAATACCTCCCCATTAGGATTTTTGCACTGGAATGCATTAGACAAATGCTTAATTCATATGAGATACACTTTGTGTCAGCCAAAAATAAATCACAGTTTAGGATCAAAACACAAATTGGTTCCTTTATTTTTAATATCAGATCAACAAGAGAAGAAATAGATAAGCTTCTCAAGGAGTTGAAGTTCATTATAAGTTTTACATGGTCTTATGACCCTCTGGGTATTATTTCCAAATTGAGAGTGGAAAATAAAACTAGTCCCTACACTCATACCAAGAGGCATGAAATTTAGACATATGTGAACCATCTAACTTTGGCAGAGAATATCTTACAAGAAGCTGAGGAGAAGCTTATTTCTTCATCCACTTTAGAAACGTATGTTCCTCAAGAGTAAAAAGCCAAAAGACAGAGAGAATAAGATTCACCTTCTGTAACAGATAGTGCAAGGAAGGAATTGAAAATTATATATAGGAAAAGGAAAAAATTGAATCCAAAAATAGATGCATAGAAAAATTCAGAACAAGAAGTGGCCATGATAGTCAAGGAAACACGATCTTCCTCTCAGGTAGGTGGCAAGTTTGTTGCATCTCCAACATTATCATCAGTGTCTCGGGAGCAACAAGAGATCTTTCAGACTACAAAGGTTGTTCAAGGGGATAAGGAAAATACTATTTTTGACATATTTAGGGAAATAAAACTTAACAATGAGATTCTTAAGAATAGCACCTATACTCAGTTTTGGAAGCAAGCTTCTAGCTCCCAAAGCAGGCTAATTTTAGTTTTTTATTCAGAGAAAGGGATTATGTAGATGGTCTTCCTTGAGGCTCAAATCGCCTAGCCTAAATTAACATCAGATTATAAGAAGAAAAATTTTGAGTTTGATATTAAAGATACACATCCCATTGACCAAATGGAGGTGCATAAATAAACTGGTGAAATTATTTGCTCCACTCTATCCAACACTACTATGATTGTTTCCAAATTGCAAGTTTTAGTTTCTAATATTAAATCACAGTTCAAGATTGATAATAATTCTTCTATTGAAAAAGACAATAAGACTAAATCCTTAGAGTATTTGGTAGTGAATATGGGTTATGATCCAGAGAACATGAAAGCTGCAGAGGAGTTGATTAAAAAAAAAGAATGTTAACATTGCAGCATTATGGAAGAAGATGAGATTACCATCCAATGAAGATCATCTCACAAAGGATATTGAAGAATCAAAGACTCAGAAAGGTGACATGATGAAGCTAATCATGGAAAAAAACACCCACATTTGACAGATGGAAGCTGAGCTGGATAAAATGATCAAGGAAAAGTAGCACAATGCAAAACTATCCATGGTTCCTCTAAATGTTGTACCTCTTACAATAGTTCCCACCACATCAGCTACCACATCAACTACACCTTCAACACAGTCTACTGAGGGTGTTTACTAATTGAAAAAAGTTGTTGAGAATTTTTCAATTCACATAGAAGAGATTAAAGAATTGGAGGGGCAGGTCAAAACACTACAAGACCAAAAGACTAGGAGTGAAGCTTCACACCTTGTTGAAGCTTAGAAATATTAGAGGCTGATAGAAAGGCTATAGAAATATGAAAGGGAATCAGCAAATTGACAGACCTTGGCCCAAGCTAAGGAAATTATTTGGACTGATATTTTGAATTCTACGACTAAAATTTGGCCATGTAATCAAATTATTTTTGAGCAAAAGGATTTAATGAAGAAAGAAAGAGAGGCCATTACAAAGATCAAACAATAGTTGGGTGATATGTCTACCAAAGCTACAAACATCATTAAATTCCTGAATTCAAAGAATATGTATGAGTTGGATGGTTTAGGAATTGATTATAGGACAAAAACAATTTTGGAGGTAAAGAATATTCTTACCAAAAATAATATTATTGCTCAGTTGGATGAGAAGTGTCAGAGTTTAGAAATAGTGGTAAAGAGATTTTTCACCAGGATAGAAGCTCTAAATAAGAAAGGGTTAGTCAGTTTGTTTGTAATTAATGATAAATTAATTACTCATGAATATTATATTAGAAAACTGAAAGTGGTATCCAGAGATATTTCAAAGTTTGCAAACATCAAAGGAAGCATGAGAGGTAGAGATTTCTTAGAAGAAATGGGAAATGATTTCTTTATCCAGCATGAATTAAATCATATTTTTGTGGTAAGGTCAACATTTTCAAAGTATACTAAGGTTGATGAAATTTACCGAAAGGTATCTAAATTAACCATTCCAGATGAAGATAGATGGGACAAACTTTGTGAATTACTAGATTGATTGGTGATTAAGATGCAATAAAAGGATATGCCGACACATTAGACAACACCTCAGCCAGCGCAACATAGGAAAAGGCCAATTCATCAACAAACTCATCCAAAGTAGAGCCACCTCTCCACGGAGTAGTCCGACTAGCCTATTTCTCTGCAGAGAACAATAATGTTGTTTAGAATAATGCTAAATATACAATGTATATTGAGACAATGATGTTATAATGATTTTGTAACTACTGTATAAATACTTCACATTTTGATGTATTCCGGGTTGATTTTTGAATATAATTTTCTCTAAGTTATTGTAATTTTCTAGTTGCTGGACTCATCAATAATACAAGGACATTATTCAGAGGATTCATGTGGTGAATGAATTGGTGATGTTTTTCTCTTTTTCATGTGTTTATTCATTGTATTCTTTCATTGTCACTTCTTAAAAGCTTAATTACATTGTAGATATGGTGACGAATATGATTTGTTGAAATATGCACCCTATTCTGGCTGTAGGTAATTTATATGTTTTCTACTGTAGTCAAATTAAGGAATTCCTAATTTCTCCTTAGTTTCTACTGAAACTTTCATTTCTTATATTTCATACTCATTTAAGTTGTGAAAGATCCAACTAGTGCAACCTAGCTTTCCCTGTGAAACTCCTTCAAAGTTTGATGCAGATCCAGTTAATTTTTAGACACCATAGCCCAATGGAATTATAAGATTCCAGTCAACCAAAATAGTCCAATAAAATTACAAAAAAACAATTTTCACAGTCATAACTAGCCTAAAAATTATATAAAACGAAGCTAAAATTTACAGAGAGATCCCTCCCTGAAGCTGGCAGGGCTCGATCCCAGCTTTCAAAGAGGATTTGATGTTTTCCTCTAGGTTTACTCTCACAATCTCAAAAATTATGAAACAATAACATGCCCTTAGAAAATAAATTTGGAATATGAAGCACAAGATAAACAACTTCTCCAAAGAGAAAATCTACATGGCGAATTACTAGAATGACCATTCTAAAAAACAAAAGAAATGTCTTCCCCGCACATTCCTACTAATGTTGTTGGTGTTGCCTTCCTACATGTGTAATGGTTTACTTGCCTCAGTGTCATAATCCTTAATGAGATTAATGAATACCACTTCTTTAGGAAGACTCAAACCGACTTACAGATCGAAGCCATTGCAGATGGTGAAAAATTGATGAATGCGGTTTTGGGAAAAAGGATGAAAAATAAACTAAGGAAGCATTCTCCAAGTGGGAGTCCTCAACTTTAATGTGCTTGTCATTAAATTTTCCTAGGAAAAATCTATCTTGTCATTAAAAATAAATTGGTCTAACTAATATATATATATGTGTGTGTGTGTGTGTGTGTGTTTGGACGGATTACATTTTTCGGGATGAATTTATCTTGTCATTAAAATTAAAATCATGTAATTTACACACACACACACACAGATATATATATATATATATATATATATATATATATATATATATATATATATATTAACAATAATTTTGTGGTAAATTTTTATTTATTTATTTTGAAACATGTACTCTTTCAATTTGATTTCTATCTTCAATTTCTCTTTGTGAAATTTATTTTTAATAAATACTAAACGATGTGAAAATTGATTAATTTATATTTTTTAATAGTGGAAAAACCTATCATAACTCATTTGTCAAACTAGCAGTGATGATAACCGTTTCTAGCTATTTTCCATGAATGAAACTTGTCTCATCACCATTATTCATGGAAAGGTAGGCAACCTCGAATGAACCATTGGTGGTTTATAAATGGGCAGACTTTTACTCCTAAATGTCTCTGTGTCTTGGGTCATTAGCCAATTTCCTTACTTTTGAGGAAGACAATCTATTAGCCAAGAAAAAGCAAGCTATTTTAAGGCATACTCTAGGCCCAATCGATTAATTTATATTTTGAGGAATATATTAAAATTAATGGTAATTTTTTATTTATTTATTGAATCTTATATTAGTATATCATACTATATTTTAATAAATATGATTTTATTTTTAAAAATACAAATTATAAAAATTATGATAAATATAAATATTTCTTTGTTTTTTCATTTTCATTTATGAGTTTGATAGAGATTGTTTATGCTATTATTACATATCCATATGCAATAAACTTAACCATAAATATGGAAATAAAAAATAATGAAAATAAGACAACTTAAATTGTGAGGTTCAAGTTCCCGATGAGGGTGATGGAACGAAGCAATGTGTGGTGATAGAGCAGCGTACAGATCCGACCTAGCCTTCACATGCCCATTAATGGTTTATTCTTGGTGAAGGCCATCATTAAGAAACCGTAGAAAAGAAGCCTTCCCACTTGAGACAATATTATATCTTCGATTTGGTCCGTGTTGCAGTTCAATGTGGTGTGTTGGGCGATGAGATGGGTAACTGCAAATAACTTGGGTTTCGAGCCCTGGTCTCCCTGGGAATGGTCATGGCATCGGGCAGGAGAGGAAGGTAGGACCTGGTTTTTCCTATTGAGAGAAGAGGAACCAGCCCGATAATTTCTGTGGGATCCTGACATGATGGAGAAAGCCACAACATTGAGCTTTTCTATGGATTTTCCTAGATTGTATGTTGAGAAACCACATTTTTTTGTAGCGAACGGGCTCGAATCCCACAACCAATTCTCACTGGCCTAGAGTCGTCTTCTCTGGTAGTGTTGATGTTCCCTTCACTCGCTGGTGGATTATGTGCTTCTAGTGGTGTGGGTTGTTTTTCAACATGGCTCACTTAGGGGTGGCAAGGTATGTGTTGGGTCGACTCGCTCTTGCTCCTTCTGTCATTTGGAGTTCTCTTTAATCTCTACTGCAAGTTGAGAAGAATTGAATTAGGGTGGCGAGGTCTGTGTTTGGTCGGCTCACTCTTTCTCCTTTTGTCATTTGGAGGTCTCTACAATCTTTGTTGCAAGTCGAGTAGACATGAATTGGGGTGACGCTGGGGTTTTCTAGAAGGAATGTCAAAGCACCAACAGTATCGACTCTGTTTGTCCTGGTAATTTTTTCAAATATTTCTTTTATACTGCTCATTTTGGTATTGTCTAGTATTTGGGTTTGAAAGGGTGGTCCAACCACAAACCCCTTGAAAGGTACACCCCAACACCTTCTAGGTGTATCCGTCTGGCTTTGGTCACTTCCAATTACCCTCATCTTTCCTGAATGATGTGCCAGTAGGGCGTTCCACATCTCTCTAGGAAGGGAATCAATAGAGGCATGAGGGTAGTCACTCTTCCTTAGAAAATGCGAAAAATCAAGATATGGAGGAGGAGGTTTCAATATTTCATGCCCGTTCTCCGGTCCAAGTGGAAGCTCCAAAAACCCTAGATTTTATTGCATGTTAGCTGTAAAATATATATTTGAGCATCAACACTCTGAGGGACTAGTGCTAAAAGGACCAAAATTAAATGCTTTCCTACATTAATGATGTCTAGCATATCCAAAACAAGATCTTGGACAACGTGGAAAGTATTTTGCGACAACATTGACGCACCAACTATCACCTTCTCACTTTGGAGGTAACTTCCACATGCATGAACATGAAGGCATCTTCTCTTCCCCTCCTACCTTCCTGCCTAATCTGTCTCCTTGAGAGGCTTTCTACTTCTTTGGGTTCTATCCAATTTGGGATATATTTGGTATGGCCAATAGAACTCTCGGTAATAATTGTTGGCACTAGGTGTCATTGATTTCCTCCTGACCCTATGCTCACCATGTATGCTCGGTATGAGGAAGAAGGGTCCTTGAATATGAATTACGTACTGAGTATTTTCTTGGTAATATAATGAGATCTTGTTGACAGACAAAAAAAAATTGTGAGGTTCAGGGAATTAATCATAAAATTAGGAGAGTAATACCTCAAGGTGCATGCCTATGTAAAAACCCTAGATTCCATCAAAGTTTTAGACAATATTTCAACATTGCAAAGGGATTTAGAGACCCTCTCAAATGGTTCTATAAATTTTAACACTACAAATGGACTCAGAGGCCCCTTTGTCTCTAAATTTAACACTACATATGGATTCAAAGAAGGTGGTCTTTGAATCCATATGTAGTGTTACAATTTAGAGAGAAAAGGGTATTCATAATTTTAACATGGTAGATGGGTTCAAAGACCCTTTTGTCTCTAAATTTTAACATTGTAGATGGATTCAGAGACCCATGGATTGAATTGTAACACTTTAGTATCAAAATTTTAATTTTACTAACATAAATGAGTATGTTATGAAAGTAGCTCCAAAAATAGAAGAAAAGAGAGATCAATGCCTTATAAATTAGCCTCTTCGAGGGGTAACCCCCAATACATTACATAAATGAACAATTCTTGAATGATACAAATGAAAAAACCTCCTTATATATATAGGAGTCCATGGGGTCACAATATAATCCTAGCCTACCTAAAAATAATAATGTAAGGGAACAATAATAACAATACGGGGGTTACAAGGGTACAAAAATAACAATAAGGGGGCTAAACTAATAACAATAAGGAACTACACTAGTAATATCGGGACCTAACATTCCCCTCCCCTTCAAAAAATTGTTGTACTCAATGCTTGAGTAGCTCTAGATGCTTTTGTATAAAATTCTCATCCTCCCATGTAGAATCTTCAGTGGGTAAGTTCTTCCACTTGATGAGATACTCTGAAATTGATTGAGTTTGTAGTTGTCAAGTTCTTGTTTCTATGACTATTTCAGGTTCCAATATGATTTTTCCTTCCTCATCATGTTTCAAAAATATTTTTTGAAGTGGAAGTTTGTCACATATAACCTTCTTTAATAATTAAACATGGGAAACTGAATTCACTCTTGAAGAAGCAGGAAGCTCCAATTTGTATGCCATAGTACCAATATTTTGAAACACCTTGTAAGGACCATATTATTTTGGTGATAATTTATTATCCTTCTTATCTTGCTTGAAAATTTGCTTGTATGGTTGTAGCTGTAAAAATACCCAATCTCCTATATCAAAACGTCTCTCTCTTCGATGTTTATCTGCCTATTGTTTCATTCGATTTTGTGCTAAATTTAGGTTATCCTTTAAGAGTTGGAGAACTTGTTGTTGATGCTCGATGTGATCTTTGACTTCTTGCACCTTAGAATTTTCTCTCAAATATGATTTGATGGATGGTGGATGATATCCATAAAGTGTCATAAATGGGGTCATTTTTGCTGCAGTATTGAAGGAACTGTTATACCACCATTCAACTAGAGGTAACCACTTGACCCATTGTGTTTGTTTATCAGATAAAAAGAAACGAAGATAAACTTCCAAACATTTTTTCACTATCTCAGTCTGACCATCGGATTGAGGATGATAAGATGAGCTATAAGAAATTTTATTACTCAAACAAGAAAATAATTCCATCCAAATTTTTTGAGTAAGAATGGGATATCTGTCGCTTAACATAATCTTTGGGTTTCCATGTAGCTTTTGAATTGTTTCAATAAATGTAGTAGCAATTATACTTTCTTTAAATGGATGAGATAATGCACAAAAGTGTGCATACTTGGTAAGTCTATCAACTACCACCATGATGACACCCTTACCTTCAGACTTAGGTAAACCTGTTATAAAATCCATTGAAATCTCCTCCCAACATTGAATTGGAATCGATAAAGGTTGTAGAAGACCCAGGGTCTTAATTTTCTCAACTTTATTTGCTGGAAAAAGAAAAATTCTACCACAAACTTTTGAATATCAGATTTAAGTCCATCCCAAAAAAATTCTTTCTTCACCCCATGGTAAGTTTTTAAAAATCTTGAATTTCCGCCTAAAGGAGAAGTGTGCAATTCCAAAAGAATATTTTCTTTTAGTTGGGAATTCTTGCAAAGATATAAGTGATCTTTCTACCATAAGGTATCGTTTTTCCAGCTAAATGTATGAGATGTACTAGGATCTTGCTTCAACTTTTGAATGAGTTTCCATACTTCTTCATCCTTCTTCCATTGATCCCTTGCTTCGGTTATCCAATCTGGTTGAATAATAGAAATTGCACAAAGAAATGCTTCGACCTCTTCATCCTTTCTTGAGAGTGCATCTACAAGAATATTTAGCTTCCCTTGTTTGTAGATGATTTTAAAGTCACAACCCAACATCTTTGTGACCAATTTTTGCTTCTCTTCTGAAGATAAACTTTGTTCGAAAAAGCGTTTAAGACTATCATGATTAGTTTTTACCTTGAAGTGCCTTCTCATAAGGTAAGGGCACTTTTTTTTTAGTGCATGTAGTATTGCCAACATTTCCTTCTCATAAATAGATTTCTGTAAATACTTTCCTTTGATTGGATGAATTTCAAAATAAACGGGTCTTCCTTCTTGCATTAAAACAACACCAATTACATTTCCTGAGACATCACATTCCACAATAAAGGTTTTTGTGAAGTTTGGCATAGCTAAGAGCGGTGCTAGGCACATTGTGTCTTTAAGATGTTCAAAGGCCTTAGTTGCTTCAAGAATCCATGAAAATGCATTTTTTTTTTAATACTGTTGTTAGAGGTGCTACTATTCTCCCATAACTCTTAACAAACTTGCGATAATACCCTATTAACCCTAGAAATCCTCACAACTTATTTATGGTTGTGGATACTTTCCATTCCTTAATTTCTTTAATTTTGTTATGGTCTACCTTAACACCCTCGTGAGATACTGTATGACCCAGATATTCCACCTCTTGTACTCCAAAGAAACATTTGGATGTTTTTGCATATAATTATTTATCCTCCAATATTTTGAGCACCTTGTCGACATGTTGAATATGATCCTTCCAAGACTTGTTGTAGATTATTACGCCATAAAAAAACACTAGCACGAATTTTCCAAGGTAGGGTTTGAAAATGGAATTCATCAACCCTTGAAATTTAGAAGGTGCACTGGTAAGGCCAAAAGGCATGACCAAAAATTCATAATGATCCTCATGAGTTAGAAATGTTTTTTTGGAAAATATTTAGTTTTCAATCTAATTTGATGATATCCTGAACGAAGATCTAACTTGGTAAAATAAATTGCGTCATGTAATTCATCCAATAATTCATCAATCACAGGAATGGGAAATTTATCTTTAATAGTAAGCTTATTGAGCTCAATATGATCTAGAAACATGCACCATGATCCATCCTTCTTGTGCACAAATACTATTGGGGCAGAGAAAGAAATTTGACTAGGTTGAATTATACCAGCCTTTAACATTTATGCAATCATACGTTCAATTTCACTCTTTTGGACATAAGGATATCTGTAAGGCTTGATGTTTGGAGGAACACTTCCTGGAATCAAATGAATAGCATGATCATGACCACGAATAGGTGGGAGTACTTTGGGAGTTTCAAACACCTTGGAATGATTGTGCAAGACCTTTTTGAGATCTAGAGAAATAGATGATTTTGATGTTGGAACTTCTAGTGAGCATAATTGTGCAATTATGCCTCGTTGTTCTTTATTCAGAAGCTTTGTCTTGAAATTAGAGCTTATTATCTTTCCTAGATTCCCTCCGATACCCTGTAATTTTATTTCCTTTTCTTCCGAAAAAAATTCAAGAAAATTTCTTGAAAATTAAAAGCTACTGTCCCCAAAGATTGTAACCATTGTACTCCTATTACAACATCAACACCTCCCATTGGAATGGAAAGAATTGGACTATTCAATAAATATTCCCCCATGGCTAGCTTGATATTATGGCATTTTCCAGAGAAATTTATAGTTCCTCCATTTGCAACCATCACTTGACATCCTGGTGCTAGGTATAGGAAACAATTCAATTCCTTAGCTACCTTACAATGAATAAAATTGTGGTACTACCTGAATCAATCAACACTATTACCTTTTTATTATTTATATGCCCTTCTATCATGAGAGTTTGAGGAGTGTTAATTCTTTCCAATGCATTACATGATATGGTCAGACTCATTTCTTCTTCTTCTATTGTTGGTTCCTGGTGTATATCCTTTTCTTTTGAAGTTGTTCATTTTCTTCCTCCTCTTGACAATCTATGTAAAATAGTTTCTTCTCAGCACACTTATGACCTTTAGTGTATTTGTTATCACAACTGTAGCAAAGCCCTTTTTCTCCATTTTCTTCCAATTTTTGTGGTGTCAACCTTGTAGGTTGTGGAATTCTAGGAGTAGTAACACTTCCATCTTTACAGATGTGAGTGGTAGACTTCCTTGTCGCCATAATTTTACTTTCAATTTTTCTTTCCAACCTGAATGCCTTCTCCAATGAATCAAGTTCCCAAACATGCATTTCATGTTGGATCTTATCCTTTAAAGTCCCTATGAAGACATCAATCATGTGTTCCTCTGGAATACAGTTACCCTTATATTCAATTTTTGGAATTCCTCGATGTACTCCACCATTAAACCCTTTGTTTTGAGATTTATCAATTGGCTAAAGAAGGTGTTTCTCTTTGTATCCTCATAATGTGCTATCATTTCCTCCGTAAAAATTGACCAAGCGACAATTTTTTTACCGGAGAAAATCCATCTATACCATACAAATGTATTTTTTTCTAAATGTAAAGTTGCAATGTGTACCTTTTATGTGTTTTTCACATTATTGAGATCAAAATATTATTGCATATGTAGTATCCATGTTACGAGATCCTTGCCATCAAACTTCCTCATATCCATATTTGGAATATGGTGGTTCTTCCATCCAACATTAGAGTTTATGAAATCACGATTAACTTTTTTTTTGTTCTAATCATGAGTTTCCTCTACTATATTTTCACCATTAGGAAACATTTATTTTATCAACTTTGTCAAACCTTCCATGTCTTCTTTTAGATCATTCTTCCATTTTTCCATGTTTTCTTTCATTTTTTCTTCCATGTCATCCATCTTAGCTTCCATGCTAGTTCCCATGCTAGCTCCCTCCAGTCCCTTCTTGGTTTGGGTCGGAGGATGGGTCTCAACACCGTGCATAATGGGTTCTTAACCTGGGATGGTGGCAGTCATGTTGGGTAGAATTAGGGACCTAAACCATAATGGCGCATCTCCTCCTCAAACATTGGATCAATACTAGACATAATTTTTTGACACACTTCAGAAATCATATAGCTCAACTCGAAAAAATCATACAGAAAACAAAGTGAACAAACACGACCCCTTCAGTCATATTTATAGCTTAGGCACATATTAAATGGTCTCTTGTGCATTAATGTAGCTCCATAAATGTTAAAACGGCTCCAAATCCGTCTTAATATCCTCATTCAATGAAACTTAGATGCTCCTCCAAATAGTAAGAATATTTTCTTGTGCAGATTTACTATTCCAACAGCTATATTTTGTCACCTCTGTGACCTAGTCAACCTTCGTGCATAGTTTGTGCATAGTCGTCACACCTGTATACACATCTTCCATCCTTTCTATGGAGATCCATATTTTTGGCCATATGTTCATTTGGTGTGTGCAGGGAGAGGTTCATCCCTATAAGGCTTCAATCGATTTCCATTGTCATACCCAAGAAGGTTTTCTCCACTCAACACGGCCACGTGCACCACACCTCCGTTTGTGATTTCATTAACAACATATGGTCCTAGTCAATGCATCTTGCACTTCCGTGGGTGGCATGAAAACTTCATGTTATATAACAAGACCAAATATTCTTCCTTAAGGACCTTTTTTTTCTGATATTCCTATCATGTTAAGCCTTTTTGCATGCCTTTTTAAATTTTTGATGGAAACCTGCAATAAATAGATCCTCTTCTAGCGTGACCAACTGTGACAATATTTCTTCCATAATATCTTGCTCAGCCATATTAGTGAATGTTGAAATGCGCAAAAATTGTAACAATGCACTCCATTGGCATAACAACTTCCTACCCATACACCATCTTGAACGGTGCCTTTCCTGTCAAATTTTTACATGTGGTTTTGTATTCCCAAAGACCCGTAGGTATGCTCACATTCGAATCATTTTTGTTAGCATTTCAAACCTTAGTGAGCGTAGTCTCCAATATCTTATTAAAACCTTCCACTTCACCATTCGCCTGTGGGTGGTATGGAGTACTCTTCTGATGATGAATCTTGAATTCTTCTATTAGAGCTTCAATAGTTTCATTCACAAAGTGTGTACCTCGATCACTTATAGAATCTTAGGGCATCCAAAATGAGTCAATATGTTCTCAAATATTAAGTGTGAAACATTTTCTACACTACAATCCTTCACAGGCTTATCTTCAGCACATCTCATTACATAAACTATTGTATTGATTATGTAACACTCACCTGTCTTATTTCCTGGAGGGTCAACAAGTCCAACAAAATCTATGGCACATTTGCCGAAAGCTTACAATGCCATTTATGGGTGAAATGACATCTCATCTCTACACATTTTTTTTGTCCTTTGACATACATCACAAGCATGAAAATGTGCATATGCATCATTGTGCAATGTGGGCCACCATAAAACAGCTCATAGGATATGCTGCATAGTTGATTTCCTTGCATAGTGACCTCCGGCAACCCCTCCATGAGCTTTAGCCAAGATTTATCGTCACTCAAATTCCAACACATATCTTCACAAGACCTCATATGTGCCCATATTATATAGCTGAATGAAAATGATGTTAAATTCAGCTGTGTACACAACAAGCTCTTTCTTCTATTACAATCTATACTCCTCGGGTGCACGTCTAGTAGTCAAGAAATGAATTATATCAGCAAAATGATCATCGAACACCTTTATAGAAAATAAATACACATCTGGTAAACCATCCTCGAAGCTAGTAGGCTCTTCTCCATTTTCAATGCATGACAGAAGGTTTGGCCCCATATTGAGTCTCCTAGGTTTTACAACGACCTCAAAACCATACTCCTAAAACAAAAAAAACCATATACAAATATTCCCCACAACACAAGCTTATTGACCAGGTACTTCAAAGCAGAGTGCTCAGTAAAAATCTTAAAGTGACCTCTTAACAGATAATGCTGAAATTTCTACAATGCATAAACCATGGCCAATCCTTCCCTCTTCGTAGTTTAATAATTACGCTCCACACTTGATAGCTTCCTACTTGAAAATTAAATAGGGTGATCGATCTCCCTAGCTCCTGGCTATGCTAAAATAGCTCTGAGTGCGATGCAGAAGGCATCAACATTTACATGGAATACCTTTGACCAATCTGGAAAGACCAATATGGGAGTAGTGACCATATTCTCCGTAAGAAATTAAAAACTCTTTTGTCATTCTTCGTCCCAACCAAATGACCAATCCTTCATGAGCAATTCTTGATGGGCGCAATGATCAATGCATAATGTTGGATGAAATTTCGGTAATATCGAGTATGCCCCAAAATTGAGCACAACTATTTGAAATTTGCAGGAACTTCTATATTAACAATCATTGCGATCTTCATGGTATCCACCATGAATTCTTACTGGTAGACAATATGACTCGGTGATATCCCGAATGGCACACAAAATATTCACTTATGCAAAATAAGTGAGATCTGATACTTCCTACAAGTATCTAGCATTAGGCGCAAACTTGATACATGCTTCTTCAACAATCCAAAAATATTCCAGTCATCGAAGTAGACTTCTAAGAACTTGTGGATGTATTACTTGAATGCAACTATTACTATGCGCGAGAAGATAGCAGGTGCATACTTTAACCCAAATGGCATAATGGTAGACTGAAAGGATCCCCATTGCGTCACGAAGGTTGTATTAATCCTATATTTTAGCGTAATCCTGATTTGGTGATATCCCGAGAACCCATCTGTAAATGAATAAGCCACTTGTCCTCCTACATTGTCCAGAATCTCATCAGAAAATGGAGTCTGCAATGGATCATGTATGCATGAATCATTCATTTTATGCAGATCGGCACAAATCCTTATTTATACTTTAGTATTATTATCCTGCACCACTATAGGACTCACCCAATCGAACTCTTCCATTGTTTCTATAAATCTTGCAACAACCATTTTGTCCAATTCCTCCTTGACTTTCTTCTTATATTTTGCATTCAATCTATACAGGCATTCCTTCACAGGTCATGCATCTAGTTTCAAAGAAATATTAATCACCCTGAGATATCTAATTATCCCTTTCACCTAAAAGAAATTTGTAGGAAACAGGTCTTGATACTCATTCAACAGCTCGACGACCTTTCCTACTGTATCATCATCCCAGTAATCTTTGATATTTTCCAATTTTAGTTGTTCTTTTGATCCAATGTTCACTTGTCGAATCTTCAGAGGCTTAGTGACATCCAGTGACTCAATTGAAGTCCCAACAAGTACGTGTTGTCCTTTAGATTCAGGGATTGTGATATTCCTTGGATTTTCTTCATTCTCTTCAACTGCCAAATTTATGCAGTTCACAATATCCATGATCTGTGCATCCCATGTTGGTGAGGCGCGCTCTACTTTTGGTTTTGTAGTGTCAAATATGACCTCCTGAATACCTTGCAATGCTTTTCCCAAACAATCGAATCTACTTTCAAATATTAAGGTCAAAATGAAACTTTTGGTTAGTTCAGAACATGCATTAGTCCCCCGGCGTAGCTCGGTTTCCAGGTACTAATCCATACGCACCTTCCCCAATGGTTGGATGAAAATGAGCACCCATGCTGGTCTCGGCTATGTACCCCATACTTCATTCCATCTAGCCAAACATTTGTGTGGATCACCTTTTCCAGAATATAGCTCTTCTATTCTAATATTTGGATAGTCAAAGCTCAATCTCATCATTCAGGTGCATTCTTCCCAATTTCTGAAGTTTCCTTTGTGAGTCTCCCACCATGGTGCTGGGTTAGAGAACAATGCTATATCCAATTAATGGTATCTTTGTGCTTCTGGAATAATAATTTCAAGCTCTCCTAAAAACATGTTCACATTCTTTAAATGATCATAATACAAAAATACTCGTACCTTTGATGATATGCAGTGAAGGGATCTTGTCACTTGATTACAGCAGAGCCCAAATACTTCATGTAGACATATTTTCCATTTCTCTAGTTCTTCAACCGAATCTGAGAAGTAGGAAATATTTTTTTCCTAATTAAGTCTTCCATCATCTTTCGGGTTGATCCAATCATTGTCTCATGCAGTTAGCTTATAGATATGGTCGACATCATCATTCACATGCACCGACTCTATATATCTTACACCTTCTATAGGATCTAGAGGAACTAAAATTTTGGTTCCATTGTTTTCAAATACCATACTTCTCCTCTTAATATTTATGATGCCATCCATATCAATAGCCCAATACAAACCCAACAACGTAGGATAAATTTTAGTATCATCCACAATTTGTATGACTTTGAAATCTACAAGTACCTTGACTCCTTCAATATCTACTACCACCTGTGAGTGTCTTCCTAAGGGAATGAATTTGTGTTGATTCTTTATGCGCAGCTGAAAAGTAGACCACTCCAACTTAGGCTCTCCCATTCGCTGCCAAGTTTTCTTAGGTAAGACATTTGCATCAAATCCCAGATCTAGAATGACCTGATCCATCTCATAGGCACCAATCTAAGCCATCAAGCACATCTCTCGTCCAATTTTTTTTTTTTTCTTATAGATATTATTGACAATTTCTTGTTCCATCTGGGGCTATTATTTTTTTCTGCAGTTGTCTATCAATGCTTGAAGATTCTCATTTGCTTTCTTATTGTGCAATAGTTCAATACAAGCCTGTAAAAATGGCTTTATACCTTCATATACTCTGGCCCTTTATTTATTCATCTACTATAGCCACATCCATATTTTTACTTGATGCTCATGCACTTGCTTCTGAAAACCCCCTTCCTTGCTTCTACAAAGGTGTCTTTTTTGCGCTATAAGTTGAATCCATCCTTTTTCTTAGGCACCTTTTGGATCCAGAGATCAACATCCATCTTCTTTCCTTTTTCCTCATGAGTAGCTACACCACTCCTAGTGACAACATTCACGCTAGGCTCTTCTTCGTGCATCTCCGCCCAGACCATTTGAATATTCTACGTCGGAGTCTATGTTCTATTTTCTTGCATCTTAGTAATCAAATCAGGTCAATCTTCAATTACATGATCAAACTACCTACAATACCCACATGATTGTCGTGCTTGATTTAGAAATTTTCGGGAATAATAACCAACATCTCCATAGTTGTAAAAGTTGAGTTTTCCCCTTCCTCAACAAAATCCTCCACCTCTTTCTCATCCTCTAGTCTGGCATCCACCACACCTATATGGGGATGCTGGTGAGGTATGTTAAACATGCATTCTATACAGGTTATTTTTTTCAATCATCAAATGAAAACAATGACAATGTTGTTCATCATGTCTTAGTAATGAGCAGATTTTAAAAAAAAAAAATCTTTAGCTCGGGAACATTTTTTCCAATCCACAGACAGTAATCAGTTGCATTCATACCCATAACATGAAAAATTGTGCACCATAATGTAGGTGTCCCACTTGGCTCAACCGAGCTCTTCACTAGGCTAGGTCCTCGAGATTGAAAATAATAATTGAACACAGGGCATTGATCCTTATGATGCCCGACAACTTTTCATCATTTGCATCAGACATCTGGGCATACCTACTTTCCCTTATCTTTGCACAGATTATGTATTCCCGAATTCATCTCTTGCAAATGACTTTGGATTTTTTAGGTCTCGATCTGCATAGTGGGTAACAGAGAAGTTTCTAACTTCATTTCAATTTCTATGGCCTCAGCCTACGTGGCAATCTTCTGTTGACTCAAGGACCGGCACAAATGTGTCAACATCATAGAAATAGACCATTCCTTGTGTTAGGTATAATTGATAGTGTGTTTTATCCTCTGATATGCATCCCATATAGATTCATTTAGTTCTTGATGAATTTATTTTAACTCGGTGACACATTGTGAAAATGACTTCGGCCTCTTAAATTGGTATTTTAGCGCAACCTTCAAATCATCAAGAGTGGAATTATGATTTACTGATACATACATTATATACCAGTCCAATATGCAATCTTGAAAAAAATTGGCTAATTACGCTTTCTTAACATCATCATTGTTCACCTGTTTTACTCTCCATATAGCATCAGTGACAAACCAAAATTGTTATTTATCTTCATTCCTAATACCTCAGAAAGTAGGCAATTTCATGGACACGACCATATCTACTCCTAGTGGTATAGGTGGAGGTGGAGGTGGAGTGGATAACTTATGAAATGAGTTTGGAAGTGGAGTGCATGGGATCTGAACTATGGCCAGTGCTCCAATATTATTCAGATCTTGCGATACTTCTTATTCAGAGTACGCAGATTCACCAGAGCTACTAGTCTCTCATTCTTTTTCACTATCAGATCTACCCTTGAGAGGACTATAAATAAACCCTTCTTCTAGATCTATTCAGAAAGTTCTTCCAATGTGCATAGTCGAGAATCTTCGGGAGATTCACTCAATATGATTACACAGAGTACCCTGTTCACATAATATCATCTTAATCCTAGAACATGACCGATCCAATGATATACCATGCAGGTAATATTATTGCTGGTATTTTGTAACTGTTTATCAATTCTAGAGTCCACTGAGTGATTTCATCTTCCTTTGTGCATGTATTAAATTCAATCAATCGAGACAACCACTCATGCAAATTTTCCACAAAGGAAGTAAATAATATCTCATGGACCTTTGTATAAATGTTCTTTTGTACCCAATCTTCAGTAGACAATTTAGAACTTATATTCTCTTAGATCACAAATTCAAGTGTATTTTTATTAAGCCAATCTTGTAATTCATTTTGCGTAGGATGCCACAACATCAACTCTCCCTCAAAATGATCTTGGTCTTGGCAAAAAAACCATTTGTTGGTTTGAGGAGTCTTGAACGAGGTTAAAATTTATTGTGCAACCAACAAACCATCCTACTTTTGGCCCTTTTGACAATGACCTACTTGTGCAGATCAAAGTCTCACCCAGAGCAGTATGGTGGGGTCTTGGAACTAGGTTTCCACACCCTGAAGAATAACTTGATATAGTGTCCCTAAGAATACTTATAACGGAACTATAACGGATAATATACATATGTGCACATCAATAGATCAATAGATCCAACCCTTTGCAGATTATTCCAAAACGATTTAATATATATTCGCGCAGAGTAAGCAGATATAATTTAGTCAAATATGTTCATCAATGGATATTCAAGTATAATATACTTTATTCATTTGCGTAGATGTAGTTAACCAATAAAAAAAGTAAAGTAGCAATCACAGAACGAATTCAAATATCAAAGAAAATAAGAGATAAATAACAAGAAATCACATAACACTCTATATTTCGCCAAAACCATATTTTTTATTAAGAGATATAGCAGTTTCAATACATTTAGTCCTTCAATACAATTTTTCATTCCGTGCACATAGGCAGCAGAGTCCACACAAACCCTGGACTTAGGTCTCTATGCGCACAGCCTACAGGAGCCTTTCTACCCAAAAAACCAAACTTTACCTCAAAACATTAACAACCATACATCACAAGACATAAGATATCCTTTCTTGACTTGATCTTTACATATTTATACTAACTTAAACGCGTAGATACCATGGTCTCAAACCATGGTTTGAGACTTACGGTTTTCCCTTAAAACCCATTACATTGACTGAGGGATTTTTGCCTGCCCCGTTCACTCTTTCACGCAATGCGCACAAGAAAATAAAGACAAAACTTAACCCAAAATTTTAACCCAGGGACTCTGCTCCAACAATATCACAAACGTTGCCTACATGGTCTTCAACCCAATCCTCTTCAATTGATTAACACATTGTGGGTTTTAGTGAGGCTGTGTACTAATGCCTTTCTTGACAGAGAATACCTGCATGAGTGCTCTAATGGTTCTAATGCTCAGTAACACAGCTTGTTGCTGAGCCCTTCTGTGCTATAATTCCCTATGTAGCACTGCAGGGTATGTTATACCTCGAAGAAAGAGAAAAAATATTTCTCTTCTCTCACTCATGAATTAATACTAATACACACTCTCTTGATTATTGCAACCTCACTTTGATCTCTATGACCTTAGCTTTGATAATAAAAAAAATTCAAAGGAAAAGAGGAAAAACACAACTTAACACACACAAAATATAGGAGTTGATGCTCTTCTCTATTAATCACACAAAATCTTGATTCACATGAAATTATTATAATGAATCCGGTGAGGGGTATTTAAACCTTTTCCGACTAGTGACTCGTGCAAATTAACTTGACATGAACAAACTTACTAAATTCATCTATCACATAACTCTACTTGACACAATGATCAATTCGTTGACTCTCTAAATATAAGAAACTCTTCATGGAGGAGTAATTAGATTTTTTTAGCAGTGGTTAGGTAATACATGATTTATTGAAATCATAAGAAGTGGTGATATCAAAATGGATATTATATATTAGGCCCTATTGTGCCCAAACATTAACATGATTTTCCTCACCTTCACACCTCCAATCGAAAGTATTGATATTTTTCCACTTTGGCTTATTTATTTGGAATTGTAAAGAAACCTAGTTGATCACCAACCTAAATTCCTCCATAAATATTCTTCTTATGAATATCAATATATGTGTTGGCTCTCAAATTTTTTTCATCATTGTTATGAAACCAAATCCAAAAATAGAAGAAAAGAGAGATCAATTCTTTAGAAATAAGCCATTTCGAGGGGGAAACCTCCTTTAAATTACATAAATGAACAATTATTGGATGATACAAATGAAAAAAACTCCTTCAATATATAGGATTCTATAGGGTCATGATATAATCCTAGCCGACCTATAAATAACAATGTAAGGGGAAAATAATAACAACATTGGGGTTACAGGGGTACAAAAATAACAATAAAAGGGTTACACTAACAACAATAAGGGACGATATTAGTAATATAGGGAACTAACATGCCCCTCTCCTTCAAAAAAATGTTGTCCTCAACACTTGAGTAGCTCCAGATGCTTTTGTATAAAATTCTCATCATCCCATGTAGAATGTTTAGTGGTCAAGTGTTTTGTGGATTAATCCCTCTTGCGGACAAGAGCGATCTCCCTAGTATTATATGAATAGCTAGAAACAAACATCCATTTGTAAATATTTTTCTATATATTATTTACAATTCAGAATTATTATAAACAAAGAAAGAGGACATGCCCCTACCTTGAAATCCAACATTTGATGCAGTATTTTATCCAGTCGCTCCAAAGAGGCTTCTTCAGCAAGTAGAACTTGCAATAAAAGATACACAAAAGAATCAAAGCACCTACAACATATAATATTTTAGAAAAGCTAATCCAAATTAGTGATCAAGGAGTCTAAGTATTGATGTTATTCAATAAGCACAAGAACAACGCAATGAAAAAAGAGATCCATATGTATTATCTTCAATGAAAAGAGTAACCTTACAACCTGATGCATTGATGTCATACAGGTTCTCCCAGGGTCCTGAATAATATTTCCTCCCTCAGTTTGACAAGCCTTCCTCTCTGAATACTAGCATAGAGTTATGAATATAAGGGTGTGATCATTCTAATGCCAACAACAACTAGTGTAGAGAGTATGCATTCTTGGGAATTTCTTTAGCAATTACCATATACAAGCTACCTTTGAGACTGAAACATAAGCTCAATTTATATGAAAATGGAGGTAGTTTCAGTTCCATGAAGAGGGGGATGGATTCCTATCATGAAGGGATTTGAGCTCCATGGACCAAGGGATAAGCTCCATGAGTGGAGGGATAAATCTCTAACTGATTGCCCCTCTAGAAGCTTCCAGTTGGGAGAATGTTCGACTAGTTGAGCTTCTAGAATTTACTTTGTCCTTTATTTGAATTTTTACGAGGGTCTACAGGTTTTAGAAGAAGAAATTGTGGGAGCTGCTGCAGGATATAGAACAAGTATCCGTGAACCTGTAGAAAAATGCTAGAAAAAGTGCGGAGGTAGAATTTTAAGGGTTTTAATGAGATTTTCTCCAATTCCAAGACTTGGTTTAAGAACATTAGGGTTTTTGAATTATGAGGGAGCACAATATAGGTAGTGATGGACCTATATGGACAGTTAAATTTCATGGTGAAAAAATAACGTGTAACAGATTGCCCCCTAAAGTGCGAAGTCTGATTTTGTTATGAAGAGTGAAGTGCTTTATCATTCTGAGGATTGGATTGCGGACACACCAGTCGAAAACCTATAAAAAAATTCAATGCAAGGATATATATATATATATATATATATATATATATATATATCATCGTTTAGGTAGGCATTCCCATACTTAGATCAAGACTAACTAAATGTTCTGGTACATATATGATTTTAATATTACATCAATAGTAAAAAAAATATGGGCACAACCATCTGCCATAAGTATTCTACTGTATCATAAATAATAAAACTCCTCATAGCTTGGATGGTGGAAACTAGAATGAGGTGTTGATTTCCACTTCCTGAACTAGTTTGATTATATCCATGCGATTGATTGTGTCGAAGTCGAACATGGTATGTTGGAACGGGGTTCCCTAAGCTTCGTTTTTGATATATTTTTGTAATAGTTGGTCTTCCGTAGGGGTTTTGGGGCAGGTCAAAGCCCCCAATGTTTTGTAATGGGCTAAAGGGTAAAACTAGGGTCCGCAAACTATGGTTTACGGACCATAGGATAAGAAAGGCTACAATGATATAAATAGATAGATAGTTGTGTCTAGTAGAAAAGAAGAAGTAAGATTGATGCTACATGCAAATTGATGATATCTATTAGGTTTTTTTGGGTAAGGAGTCCTGCTGCCTGTGTGCACGGAGATCCTCGGTCCTGTTTTGTGCGGACCCTACTGGCTATGTGCGTAGGCTGTGTTTTGGGTTGTAATCGAGATTTTGGCTACTAATGAATAAAAAACCGATTTGAAGTATCTTGTGATGTCTGATTGATTTTGTTATTGATGAAGTGCATCTGTGTTATTGATTTATGCTACGAATGTATCTGTGATCTATGAATTAGCTGCAATTATACTATTTTGTGATGGTAATTACTGATGCGCACGTAGATGAGACTGTATTGATCTTATTTTTTAATGTTAATAGCCGTGTTATGGTTATATCTTGATTATACTGCTAATAAACTCAATATTTTCAAACCTAATAGTTACAATGCCGATCTACTTAATTACCTACTCTTTCCTAGGGTGTGGAAACCAGGTTCCAACACCCTCCCATACTACTTCGAGTGTGACCTTGGCCTACGAAAGTAGTTCATTGCAAAAAGGGCTAGTAGTATAGGGGTTTGTTCAAAAACCTTAACCTCTGAACCTGGGTCAGGACCCTTCAAGCCAAAAAATGGTTCTGTTGCTAGGACCAGGAGCATTTTGAGAGACATATCAGGAAATGCCATGACGCCGTTAGAGACCTGAGAAATTGGAGCTTAAAGATTGGTTTGAAAAACAGATTCGGGAATTTTCTATAAAGGAGAATTGCATCACGAAGCTAACAGCTGAGAAGTGGAAGAACAAATATATTTTCATGGAGGTATATGAGATTTTCTTTGTAAATTTTTTGCATGAGCTATAGGAGTGGTTAGCAAGGCTCGTAGAATTCCAGACGTGTTGAAAGGACAATCAGGTTATGCAGTGGACTCTAGAATTGATTCAACAATTTGAGAAGACTGACAACGTGATCACCCATATGGTAGATCATTGGGTAGATAGCGTGCTGGGAGGGTTTGTAATAGAATTATCATTCAATCAGTTCATATCCTATTATGAGGCATAGCGGAGGTTCTTCAAAGGTTTCCAAGGTAAGTTATTGTAAACATTTCCATTGCTAGTTAAAACATTACTCTACGAAAAAGGTGTTTTGTGTAGCCACACAAAATGAATGACCTTTGATCATAGTGAGAGTACGACATGAAGTGGTAAGTACTACTGAACCAATCGAGAAGGAGATATATCCATCTACATTCCATTAATAGAGTCTTATGTGCATGCGAGAAATAGTCCTCTAGTTACACCACCTTCGAGTCAACATAAGGGCAAGAACTCCCCGACACCTCCGCCACCACCAGAAAAAGATATGGCCATGCACATGAAGCTACCCACCTTCAAGGGTGTAGGAGATGAAGATATGGACTGATTTTGGTTTGTAGCAGAATCAGTATGGACTGTGCAGAATGTGGCTAGCGATGTTGTAAAGAGAGCGTAGTTATCCCCTACCTTTGAAGGAAGGGACCTGGGTTGGTATATGGGGTATGTAGGCCAACATGCGGACCCATCTATTCAAGAGGTTAAGAATGTGTTAAAACAACAGTTCTAGAAGCCTAAGTCCTACTCTCAGCTAGTAACTGACATGAAAGACTTTAAACAAGGACCCACTGAGTTTCTTGGGAGGTTGATCAGCAGTAAAAGAAGGTTATCAGAGATGGGGAATTTCAGTATGATGATAGACATCACAACTAATGGTTCATCGCCATGCTACTACCTCACCTGCGTGGACCTATGCGTCAGCAAGTGATTGAGACGTAAGAGAAAGCCATGGAAATTAAAATGAAGATAAAAGATGCGCTAAGAGACGATGCCCATTTTAGGTTGCAGTAGATCCAGGGAAAACTTGAGGCAATGCACCTCAAAATCTAGAATCTATGGAAATAATGAGGAAAAGAAGCTAGCCCAGATGTATGGTGCATAAGATACAGGGTGGGTGGCCACACCAAGGATTAGTGCCCTCTACTGTCAGACTACATGCAGGCTGGGGGGCCTAATCCATTGCGTCCTAAAGAGGCTGCATGGCGAAGACGTCCGATGTTATGGTGTGCTGACTGTCGCATTGCCAGACTACATGATACCAACCATTGCCCCCGTCTTGGTGCGTATGTTCCAGAATTGAAGCAACAATTGTGCCGTTTTTGGTCCTCCGTGGGACATGATGAACATAAATGTTAGACATATGACTTAATGATGGACCGAGGAAACCTATACAAGGTACATGCTGACCCTTCTTCACCACTATCTCCCTCAAGCAAAGGAGGCTCCCCAGCTAGAGGTAGGGGAGGGGAAAGGGGTGGAGGTGGAGGTCGGGGGAGAGGAAAATTGATGTGTTACGACTGTGGAGATATAGGGCACTTAGCAAGGGATTTTCTGAACCCTACACAACAATCTTGCCGATATTGCCGACAATTGGACCATGTGATTGAAGGTTGTCCAGATATGATAGAAAAAATGCAGGAAAAACAACAGACACTAATGCAGAATGTGTAGAGGGTTAAGGTAGAACCACGTGATGAAGGACCAAGTATTAATGTCATAACGCACAGCGGCATGACTACTAGGGGAGTGGATGGGAAAGCCATGGCTGAACCCCTTATCCAAAAATTTGTGATCAAACAAGAAAGCTTGGACCTCTAGAAGGAGAAAGAAAATTTCATCGAAGCTCAAAAATAATTTACCAAGGATGAGGCATCTACTTCCAAGGTTCCAACAAACCTAAAATAAGATGATGAAGTTAAGCCATTCCTACAAGCATGTATGAAGCTTCTACACAAACAGAAGGCAGTAGAAAATCTTCAAGCACTAATGGACAGCTGCACAGAAATAATTGACCCTCCCATAGAAGTGAAGGATATTCACAAACTATATAAGCATAAGAAGTTCACTATGTGGGAAATGCGGCTAACAGTGCAGATTGGTGACTATGAAATGGATCAGGTCATCTTAGATTTGGGATCAGATGTGAACTTCTTGCCCAAGAAAACATGGTAGAGGATGGGAGAACCTAAGCTGGAATGGTACACTATGCATGGCTAACCAATAGCAGATCATAATTCTGGGGAGACTGTCAAAGATTCTCGTAGACATCACAGGAGTTAAGGTACACATATATTTTGAATTAATTCAGATTGTGGAGGATGCAGACCCTTATCTTGTACTTCTGGGACTTGATTGGGTGATAGACATGAGAGGCATTATCAACTTGAAGAAGAGAAGCATGGTTTTTGAGAATGAGGGTATGAGAGTGATACTCCCTGTAGATCGTGCAGAAGGAGAGCAGTATACAGAGCTTGTGTGCAAAGAAGATGACATATACCATATTTATAAACTCACCGCCTAGGATAAGGATTGGATTAATCCTATAGCTGATGGTGTGCTTTGCTAGGAAAGAGACAGTGAATGCCTCTCAGACTCTGATGGGGAGATTGAAAATTGGCAGAATCAGTTACATGATGTATCTGCTGTTGAGCCCCAAGATTGTGCTTTCTTTCATCTTACTTTACCTCATTTTCCTTTGTCCATTTTTATCCCAGACCCAAATGATCAATGAAATTAGTTAAAAATTACTTTTAGAATGATTAACATGGCTAACTTGCTAAGTTTTGTGATTTTGTCATTGTAATGCATTTTGACCGGAACTAGCTGCAGAATGCAGACATTCCGTAGCTAACCGGAAATTCTACAACTGTCTTCCCGTTCAAGCATGTTCCAGGTGTCCTCTCAGGAAAAGCCACACATGGGTATATTCCAAATTATGTCCTCATTGTTCGTTGCTCACCATGAAGACTGAACCGAATTTTGGACGTGGTTTTGGTACGTGGGAACTCATTCAAGGAGGCAAACTTCTAATAGGACTGTCCTAGTCCAGATGTTCTTTGTTCCTTTATGCTTCCATCTTTAGAGTCCTAGTACGATTTTGATAAGGAAAGACAGTCATCCCCGTATTGTTGCAAGTTCTGTTATGTAGATTTTTTATAAAAGCACTCGGGAAACCGAGAGACAGCTCTAGATTTTGCTTAGATTTCAGGAATTGACGGCTATATTTCTGAAGACCGAGAATACTATGTTTCAAGTTATTTTCCTTTAATGAAGAATACATCATTGCTTTGAACGCGTTGAGTTGATTTGGAGTTAGATTCCGTCTGGTGGTAGAGGGCCCCTGCCTCCTGCACAGCTTTACTTTCGTAATTTAGATAAGTATCTTAGTTGTTTTCACATTTTTAATGTTTGAGAATTTCATTAGCCACTATAGCTATACTCGTTTTAAGAAACTCTTCCAAAAGAAGAGACTCTTCCAAAAGATCATGATAATGAATGAGAAATGGTTGTAGTGTTGTAGGATTTATTTGTAATTTCTTTTGTTCATTATCACAGTTGAACTTATACTAAGTAAACTCTTCCAAAAAATCCTTATGATGTCTAAGGCATGACTGTGATACTGAATGTTTCAGTTTTTTGTTTTCACTAAGTAACATAGCCGATCTTACTCTTAAAACGCTCTTCCAAAAAATCATAACGATGGGTAGGAGATAGCTGTGATGTCTTAGTTTTTAAATTTCTTTCAGTCTTTATGTTTGCATTTTCACTGAATTGTATAGCCAAGATTGTTTTAGCAAGATTTTCCAAAATACCATTCATGATGGACAAAATAGGCTGTAGAATCCCATAGATTAATGCATGATAACTTAGTTAGGGCTCTCCGGAGTCAAATTGCATTCAATCCATGCTCTGTTATTTTATAATGGCTTGTTAGTTCAGCACTGTTTTAGACTAGTGACATCTTAGTTCAGTTTTAGCTCAGCTCATTGTATTTTCATTCCACATTTAGTTGTCATCCATTGCATAATAGATTACATTAGTTGTTAAACTTAAACAATACGGCCTTCATTATTTACAAAATCTCTTTTGTTCCAAATCTATAATTGACTCATAACCATTTGAACAGAAGACAATATCATTCCAAGGCTTGAAGTACTTTTGCAAATTCTTTTCCACTTCATAAACAAAGCCTTTCCTCAAAAGACTACTTTGAAAAGAAATCTATAACTCTTGAGTAAGGTTTAGTAATGTTAAACTAAGTTGCGAAATAGAATTAGGATCTAGTATTAGAGTAAAGATCTTATGATGTTACCAATGTTTTTCTTCAATTATGTTTCAACAAATCTTTAATCATGGGGAAAATGTTGTATCATTATAAGCTGATTGTTTAATTTTTTAGTTAGGAGAATTTGTATACTTAGCTGACCATTTCTCAAAGCTCTTCCAAAATACCTTTAGTGAAAGAATTGGACAAGTTAAGTTTATGTTTTGATTCATTTTCTTGAAGTCATTATCAAGCTTTGTATTCTGCTTAGTCATAGTTTAGATTTGATTCTGTTTCAATATTTGCATTTTCATTTGTCATTTGTCATCAAACAATTAGGCTTCACTCTATTTTTAACCAGTAGCTTCTTTTCACTAGATTTTTAGTCATTTTCATTGTGAACATAAAAACCATCAAAAGACCAAAAACATCATAAATCATCATAAAAGACCAAAAAAATCAGAAAACACCAAACACAACGCATTAGGAAACAAACACCTAGGTACATACAATACACTTCACTTCAGCAGTTTACCAACCCTGGTTGACAATTAAATGAACTCAATTTAGGAGACTAGGTTGAGCACAAACATTTTGGCACCGTTGGCGGGGAAGTGAAAACTAGGTAACCTTTGTTTCTTAATTCCCAAAAACAATTATATGCGTAGAGAGTGAGATTCAAGGGGTAGATTCATAAGCAACAGAAACAGAAACTTGATTCCTAGAACACCACTTGTTTCACCTAGACCAAGAGCTAGTACACCTTCAACTCAGACCCACATTCCATCCTTTACTGATCCTGGACTTCTAGAAGACCTAAGATCAGATATTCCATTAGAGAAACCTTCCACTTCATCCACTGAACCTGCCTTAGAAGAAGATCTAAAGACTCCTGTCAGGGATACAAACTTTTCCACTTCCACAGGAGAGTCAAACATGGAAGAAGAGGGAGGAGGAGGAGTCTTTAATGGAGAACACACATTATTTGGAGGTATAGGTAGAGGTAGAGGAGAAGGGGGTAGAGGAGAAGGAGGTAGAGGTGCAGATGGAGGAAGAGGTAGAAGAGAAATAGGAAACTCTTTTGGATTCTCCATAATTGATGAAGAAACCAATACAACCATGAAAAACATTTCACCCTTTGTCCTTCCAAAGTTCTATGGACTTAAAAATGAAGATCCTGAAACCTTCCTATTTGAATTTGAGATCCTGTGTAGAACTTATGACTACTTACAAGATGCTCAAAAACTTAAACTATTTCCTTCAACATTGAAAGGAGCAGCATTGAAGTGGTTTATGAGTTTGATCAACAGTTCTATTAGGACATGGAAAGACATGAAACAAGCATTTCTAGAGAGGTATTTGGATTATTGTATGCCGGTCAATCATAAGGAAGAAGTGTTTAAGATGTTACAAAAAGAAGATGAAAATTTGGAAGATTTGTTGGAGAGATTTCATTACAACATCAAAAGAGCAAAAATGGAAAACTTAGATCAAGACACCTTAAAAGCTCTTTTGTTGAAAACAATTAAGGATGAATGGTTGGATATCCTTAACATGATGGGAAAAGGGGATATATCACAGCTCACATTACCTGAAATATCTGAGTTATGTATCAACCTTTCAAGAGGAAAATCTAAAACTGTCAAAGGTCCAAGAGATCCTGCTCTTGCAAGGGCAAGTAAGTCTGCTTCTGGGACAGTAAGTAGATCAGAAATAGGACATATGCTTGATGATTTTAAATCTGACTTCTTAGGGAGTCTTAGTGAACAAATAGACACCCTTAAGATACAAAACAAGAAAAAAGTTGAATCTGATGCCTTAGCAATATTTTGTCCCAAATGTAGAAAGAAACATGCCTTGAGAGAGTGTCCTTTGGATGTAAAAGTTGTAGAGACCTGTGTCATTTGTTCTGAAAAACATGAGACGAAGAATTGTCCTTCTCTTCCTGGTCTCAAAGCTATATTTTAGGAGGAAACTCCTACAGATTCCACAGAATCTCTTAATTTTGTCTCTAGAAGACCTTGGCAGGGACCTCAAACACAAGGATTCCATGATCAAATATATAATCAAAATCCACCTTGGAATTCTTGGCAGCAACCTTGGCCTCAATTTAAAAATCAATCTCAAGCTTGGGCACAAGGAGCACAAAATCCCTTTGGAAGATACTCTCAGTACTATCAGTATCCACCATCCTATCCACCATACCCACACTTTTATGCTCAAAATCCTCAACAAAATTTTCAACAAAATCCTCGACAACATCATCAGAACATACCACATCAAAATCAACCACTTCCATTACCATTTCCTCAAAAATCAAATCAATTGCCTGCTCAACCCATACCAAACCCCAATAATAAAAATCCTCAGAACACATACATGATAGAAGGCCAACAGTTTCCAACTTATTTCGAAAACGCGAAGTTGGGAAACACTTTTTGGCATGAGATAGAATTCGGGAGAATTTTTTAATCTCTCGGCCGAGAAAAAAAGTCAACTAAATTTCTCGGCCGAGAGTTTTCAAAACTCTCGTCCGAGAGATTTTAAATATTTCGTATTTTCTCGGACGAGAGTTTTCAAAACTCTCGGCCGAGAGTTGTGTCACAAAACTCTCGGCCGCAAACTCTTGGCCGAGAGTTAGAAAAACTCTCGGCCGAGAGTTTTATTGCGCAAACTCTCGGCCGCAAACTCTCGGCCGAGAGTTTTTAAAACTTTTGGGCCGGATTTTTCCCGCGCATAAATTGGTTTAAAACTCTCGGCCGAGAGTTTTAAAAATTTCTCGGCCGAGAGTTTTTCTCGACCGAGAGTTTCTGGTCAACAAAAAACTCAGAAAACTCTGTAGTTTTGAGAAACCTGCAACTTTGAAGGGACAGAAAACCTACAAAAACAAAATGTTATATGTCGGACCAAGTACCATTAGATTCGTCTCTAAATCTAGTTTTTGATGATGTGAGATTTATGGAGTTTCATTAAAAAATTCAATTTTTTATTAATTTTTTACTAAACTATGTCACTATGGAATTTCATTGTTCGAAAAATTGCACTGAATGAAAATTCAATAACTTTCAAACGAGGACACCAAAAAATTTAAAAAAATCATAGTGCACTTCCTCTCCCCGTCTACTTCAAAAGGGTACTCTCATTTTTCTTATTGATGATCACATTGAAAAGAAAATCAAAGGATAATAAAATGTACTGAAACATCACTGTTTTTTTGTCTTCGTCCATTTCAAAAAATAATAAAAAATAGTGATTTGATCCGAAAATTACCAAAAAATAGTTTGTGCACTAGTGCAATATATGCAGATTATGATGCTATGGTTTTTTTCCAAAAAATGAATAACCTTCCCTAAAAAAGGAAAGGATAATAAAGTGACTATTTATGTTTGCCTGAAAATTTCAAGTATATGCAGTTAGTAAACAACAAATTTACCCCTCTATATGTCAATATTTTTTTTTTTTTAAATATCGGTATGGAGGTAAGACAATTCTCTACAATTCTTGTTTTTATGTCAAAGCATAATTTGCGATAAAAATATGAGTTTAGTGGAGTTGAAGTTGAAAAACATAGAAAATTACAATTTTCAACGTCAAAAAAGGGCAAAAAGTGTTTCCCAACTTCACATTTTCACATTACTCCTTTAGACCTTAGCGATGTTCAAATTAGGTCTGGAAAAATACTTGAAAAGAGGAAACCTTTTGTGATCATACAAGAACAAGATAACTCTGAGGAAGACTCTCTACGAGTGAATAAAAGTCTTGAGGAAGACACATCTTTTCAAGACCCAAACACTGAAAAATTGAAGCAAAAATATCCAATAATTTCAACTCCTGTATTAGAGCAACCATCCACATCTACTTCTATACCTCCCTTTCCAGAAATATTACAAATTGATAGAGGTGTAGAAAAACAAATTATGGTGCCTAATTATGATTTCCTAGATGAGCTGAGAAATGTTTGCATTAAAATTCCATTATTACAAGCCATCAAGGAAATTCCAATTTTAGCCAAAACAATAAAGGAGTTGAGCATGAAGAAAACAAGAAAAATAATAAGAGAAACAAAGAAAGTTCAACTGGCAGGAAAAATATCAGACATTATGATGGGCAAGATTGCTATTCCAAAGTATCTTGACCCAGGAAATCTAGTTGTTAAAATTCACATCAATGGAATTGAAATCCAAAACACACTCATTGATTTAGGAGCAGCAATCAATATCATGAGTAGACAAATCATGGATAAACCGAAACTTCCTAATCTTCTCTTTACACCCACACTATTACAATTAGCAGACAGATCTGTGATCAAACCAGATGGGGTAATAGAAGACATTCCAGTGTCCCTAGATTCTTGGGAGTACCCTGTGGATTTCATGATCCTAACTCCTAAGAATAATCTAGGAGGCCATCTTGTTATATTAGGAAGACCTTGGTTGGCTATAGCTGATGCTTTTATTAGTTGTAGATCCGGTGATATGTATATCTCCGATGGTAGTTCAACTAAGAAATTCACTTTATATCCTCCAGCTAGGACAATTACAGATCTAGATGACACTCAATGGATAGAGGATGAAGAAGATTTACAACCTCTCTTCACAATTTCAGAAATTAGTGAAGATACTCAAATTCGGAATACTCTAGAAAACTTTGAATCCTCTCCAGAACACAAACATGAATCATTTCAAGAGGGATCCAATATTGAGTTTTTGTCATCAAGGTAGATGTCTCTTCATTCTATGGATAAATTTGGCAGCTCTACAAGTGAGATATTTCCAGGCAAAACTTTGAATATAAACAAGAACCTAGAAAAATCTCAACAAGAAGAGTTAGTCAAAATATTACAGAGACATTCTTCTGCATATGCATGGGAATACACTGACATGAAAGGGATAAGCCCCAAGACTTGCACTCATCACATCTATATAGAGGAAAATTGCAAACCAATCAGACAACCTCAAAGACCGATGAATCCAAATCTTAGGGAAATTGTTAAAGAAGAATTGCAAAAATTGTTAAATGTCAATTTCATCTATCCTATTTCAGATAGTCAGTGGGTTTCTCCTTTGGTAATTGTGCCAAAGAAAAATGGAAAATGGAGGGTATGTGTTGACTACCGAGAACTAAACAAAGCTACTCTTAAAGACCATTTTCCTTTACCTTTCATAGATCAAGTGTTAGATACATTAGCTGGCAAAAAGTACTTCTCATTCTTAGATGGGTTTAGTGGTTACAATCAAATCCAAGTAGCACTTGAAGATCAAGACAAAACCACATTTACCTGTCCTTGGGGTACCTATGCTTACCTAGTATTGCCATTTGGATTATGCAATGCACCTGCAACATTCCAAAGGGCAGTATTAGGAATTTTTTCAGATCTAATACATGATTGTGTAGAGGTATACATGGATGATTTCACAGTTTATGGAAACACTTTTGAAGAAGCTTTAGCAAACTTGGAAATTTTTTTAAAGAGATGTCAGGAAGAAAATCTTTCACTTAGTCATGAGAAATGTTTCATGATGTTTACTGAAGGTATTTTTTTGGGGCATCATATTTCAGGGGATGGGATTAGAGTTAATGAGTCAAAAGTTTAAGTCATCTCTAACTTATCTATTCCAAGTTGTCAAAAAGATGTTAGGAGTTTTCTAGGATTTACAGGATATTATCGGAGGTTTATAGAAAACTTCACCAAGATAGCATCTCCACTCTTTAAATTGCTTACCAAAGACTATGAATTCAAATGGAATTCTGATTGCCAGTTAGCTTTTGAGACCCTGAAAATAAAAATTTCTGAAGCACCTATTTTAAGGGGACCTAATTGGAAGTTACCTTTTCATATTTCAACAGACGCCTCAGATACAGCTCTAGGAGCAGTATTGGGACAAAAAGACCCGATTCCTTATGCCATCTACTATACCAGTAAAAATTTGACTCCTGCAGAGTTAAACTATACTGTAACTGAAAAAGAGTTTTTAGCTGTTGTTCATGCCATAAAAAAATTTAGACACTATATAACAGGCTATGAAACTTTTTTTCACACTGATCATTCTGCAATTAGATACTTAATGAACAAATCAATTACTAATGGCAGAGTCATAAGATGGTTATTGCTTTTACAAGAATTCAACATTACCATTCTAGATAGGCTTGGAAAACAAAACATAGTAGCTGATTTCCTATCTAGACTCCAAAACATCAAAGATGACACTCCAGTTGAAGATCAATTTCCTGATGAATATCTTTTTGCAATTTCTACTCAAACTCCTTGGTTTGCTAACATTGCTAATTATTTAGTTTCAGGAAAATTTCCTTCAATAATGAATGCAAGGGATAAAAGAAAAATCATTTATGATAGTGCAAAATATTCATGGGTTGCTAATGAGTTGTACAAGACAGGTCCAGATTTGATCATTAGGAGATGTGTTCGTGAAGATGAGATGCCTGAGATTCTCAAATCATGTCATGATGAACCTTGTGGCAGACACTTTTCTGATAAGACAACAGCCTATAAGATTCTTAATTTAGGGTATTATTGGCCATCCTTGTTTAAAGATGCTAAAGAGTATGTCAAAAGGCGTGACAGTTGCCAAAGGGTAGGGAAACCTTCTCCTTCAGGTGAGATGCCATTACAACCTCAGGTACATATTGAACCTTTTGAAAAATGGGCTTTGGATTTTGTAGGACCTATTAGTCCTCCATCAAGACAAAAGAGATATATATTATTTTGCACTGATTATGTTACCAAATGGGTAGAATCCAAGCCATTACTTTTTGCTAATGAAGCATCCGTAGTTACTTTTCTTTTTGAGGATATTTTTACTCGTTTTGGTGTCCCAAGGGAAATTGTTACAGATCAAAGAGCTCAATTTACATCAAGGCTAGTGGAACAGATGATGGAGAGATACAAAATCAGGCATAGAAAATCTACTCCTTATCATCCACAAGAAAATGGTCAAGTGGAATCTACTAATAAGGTCATTGAAGGAATCCTAACAAAGATTGTTCATTTACATAGAAGAGATTGGGTAGATAGGCTTCCTGAAGCCTTGTGGGCCTATAGAACTACATGGAGAAACACAACAGGCCATACTCCTTATGAACTTGTTTATGGAAAGCAAGTTTTGTTTCCCATAGAGTTCTAGATTCAAACTTTCGAAATGGAAGTTCAGCTAGGACTTGATTTAACGGAGGCACAAAAGCATAGATTGGAGCAGATTAATGAATTGGATGAGATCAGACAAGATGCAGTTCAGAAAACAAGTCTAGTCCAACAGCAAAGGACCAGATGGCATGATAAGTACATCAAAGAGAAGAAATTCAAAGAAGGTGACTGGGCTCTGTTGTTTGATTCAAAATTCAAGGATTTTCAGGGTAAATTTCAAACACATTGCCTAGGGCCATATGAAATTGTTGAAATTTTTGACAATGGAGCAGTAAAAATCAGGACAATAGATGAAGAAGAGGTCACTTTTCTTGTGAATGGTAATAGATTAAAGCTGTATCACAAACCACTCTCAAGAGAATAATTTGTCAAGAAGTTCCAGGAAAACAGTGATGTGAAGTTAATGAAGAAGAATCTTTCTTCTTTATCAACTTAATTGAATTTTCTAAAGCATTTCTTTAAAAATAATAAATAAATAAATAAAGTATAAACATGAAAACCAATCATTGATTGGCATGTTTATACAGAAAATATAGGGTGAAAATCAGAGTCTCTCTGACACTCTAAATTTTCCATTTTGTTTTTGCGAGCAGCTGTTACAAAATCATAAGTTCAGATCCATTGCACTTATGGTCCATCTCATTTCATTTCATTCCATTCACTTATCCATCCATACTCCATTTCATTCATTCATTCATACTTCACTTCATTTCATATTTCATTCATCTCATTCCATACTTCATCCACCTCATTTCCATATCAAAATTTAAAGTTTGATGTTTTTCTGCAAAATGAATAACATATGTCATGGATTGCAGACCATTTCCTATATTCTTCCACTCCATTTCATAAATTGAATCCATCCCATTCCATCATCCCATTCCATCATTCACCTCATACATATTTCATTATACCATGTTTCATCACCTATCCTCACTCATTCCATAAAATATTCTATGTATATTCCAAACCACTCCATTCCATGATTAAAAATTCTCCACAGGTACATTCTGCAGCTAAACAGATATTCTGCAGCTAATCAGACTTTCCGCAGCCAGACAGTCATTCTGTAGCTACAGATCCAGAAGGAACTGATCAACAAACATTTGAATTGCAACAAGATGATCCAGTATATCCATGAACAAGAAGAATCAAGAAGGATTATGAAGAACTCTTCCAGAGGAGAACAAAGTATACAAAGACCACAAAAGCAAATGAAAAGCAAAGGTAAAAAGTTCTGGTTATAATGGCATTTCATAAAAACTTTAGTATAGTCTAGTTATGAATCATTCGAAAAAGTTGTTTTGATTATTTTTATTGATCATACCAAATATACCCTCCGAAAAACCTTGGATAAAAATCTTTCATTTCAAATTCTATACCCGACCATCATTTAAGCGGTTAAAAAGGCTGAAGTGTTTGATTTCCTCACGTCACCCAGCCAAATCATTTAATGATGATTTTTTAATCCGTTGTAAAAATCTCCGCAGTCTTTTCACTCATTGATTTGTTTTCTTCACCTCACTTCATTAACTCATTCCGTAACTACTTCCATCACTCCATTCCGTAGCCAGCCCTTCATCATTTCATTCCACAAAACAGAGATATCTCTATCACCGTGAGTAGAGGTATATCAGTTTGAAATATCAAACCACTATCACCGTGAGCAGAGATTGAAGCATTATCACTGTGAGCAGATATTGAAGCATTATCACCGTAAAGTAGAGGTATATCAGTGTGGAATTTGAAGCCATTGTCACCGAGAAGCAGAGATATATAAGTGCGGAATTTGAAGCCATTGTCACCGAGAAGCAAAGATATATCAGTTTTAATATTGAAACACTATCACCGTGAACCAGAGGTATATCAAATTGAAGGTCGAAGTTATTGTTTCCATGAGAAGAAAGAGTACTAATCTGAAGATTGAAGAAGGAATTATGGGCCTTATTGTAAGAACTGAACCAGTGGGCACAAAATACCTAGAATGATACCCTCAAAGTAGAGAAATGTTGCAACAGGTAGGATGGCTACAATTTCTTGAGAAATTTAATGGCTTCCACAAAGAAGTCACTAAAACATTTGCAAGGTCATTCAAAGGAGCCGAGGTCGAAGTTGGAGATGTAAAATTCACTGTCATAGAGGTTTTTATTGCAGAGGCAACATGATTGCTTAGACATGGAGAGAGATGGTTTAAAAACAGAGAATTCCATAATGAATCATGGAAGAAAATCCTAAAATCACCAGGTATGGATGTCACTGTGTTTAAAAAGGGAATTCCAAGTTCTGCATTAAAAAATAAATGGAGAAACATATTGCTTATTCTACAAAAAATTATCACATGTGAAGGTAGATATGGCACATTTTATGTTTACCATATTAGATTGATAATGCATTTTCTGGAGGAAGAGCTAAATTTGCCCTATTTCTTGCTTCAAAGTTTGAAAAAGATGACTTCTGGTGTTCAAAGGAGAGTCCAATTCCTAGAGACAACTCTATACCATCATGGCTTGGTTAAGATTTTAATTGAACACCATTTAGCCAAAACAAAAGACACTTGGGATAATTTCTTGGTAAGAAACCATTTTGAGGAACCAAAAGAGCCCTCACCTGAACATCAGCCTAGAAGGAGAAGCAGAAAATGGAGAGCCTCTAAAATTGAAATTGATAAAACAGTACAGGAAAGTAGTGAAGAGATAATCTCTGAGAAGTTGACTCAAATTAAGAGACAACTTAAGAAAGAGAGGGTAATCAGAAAATCTGCCACAGAAAAAGAAGAGGGATCATCCCAGCCAAGAAGAAGCCATAGACTCAGGGGGAAGCTAAGGAAAACATAGATCAAACAAACAGGGGTGATAAATATAGAAGATGAGGAAACATCTATTGAAGAAGATGTTGAAGAAGATTTTAATGAAGAAACCCCTGAAATTAACCATCAGTTTGGGGCTCAAAATATCATGATAACGAATGAGAAATGGCTGTAGTGTTGTAGGATTTATTTGTAATTTAACCCCTGTATTATCGTCAATACCTAGTTTGGGGCTCAAAAGATCATGATAATGAATGAGAAATGGCTGTAGTGTTGTAGGATTTATTTGTAATTTCTTTTGTTCATTATCACAGTTGAACTTATACTAAGTAAACTCTTCCAAAAAATCCTTCTGATGTCTAAGGCATGACTGTGATACTAAATGTTTCAGTTGTTTGTTTGCACTAAGTAACATAGCTGATCTTACTCTTAAAACGCTCTTCCAAAAAATCATAATGATGGGTAGGAGATAGCTGTGATGTCTTAGTTTTTAAATTTCTTTCAGTCTTTATGTTTGCATTTGCACTGAATTGTACAACCAAGATTGTTCTAGCAAGCTTTTCCAAAATACCATTCATGATGGACAAAATAGGCTGTAGAATCCCATAGATTAATGCATGATAACTTAGTTAGGGCACTCCGGAGTCAAATTGCATTCAATCCATGCTCTGTTATTTTGTTTTAAGTTTGATAACGGCTTGTTAGTTCAGCATTGTTTTAGACTAGTGACATCTTAGTTCAGTTTTAGCTCAGCTCATTGTATTTTCATTCCACGTTTAGTTGTCATCCATTTCATAATAGATTACATTAGTTGTTAAACTTAAACAATACGGCCTTCATTATTTACAAAATCTCTTTTGTTCCAAATCTATAATTGACTCATAACCATTTGAACAGAAGACAATATCATTCCAAGGCTTGAAGTAATTTTGCAACTTCTTTTCCACTTCATAAACAAAGCCTTTCCTCAAAAGACTACTTTGAAAAGAAATCTATAACTCTTGAGGAAGGTTTAGTGATGTTAAACTAAGTTGCAAAATAGAATTAGGAGCTAGTCTTAGATTAAAGATCTTATGATGTTACCAATGTTTTTCTTCAATTATGTTTCAACAAATCTTTAATCATGGGGAAAATGTTGTATCATTATAAGTTGATTGTTTAATTGTTTAGTTAGGAGAATTTGTATACTTAGCTGACCATTTCTCAAAGCTCTTCCAAAATACCTTTAGTGAAAGAATTGGACAAGTTAAGTTTATGTTTTGATTCATTTTCTTGAAGTCATTATCAAGCTTTGTATTCTGCTTAGTCATAGTTTAGGTTTGATTCTGTTTCAGTATTTTCATTTTCATTTGTCATTTGTCATCAACCAATTAGGCTTCACTCTTTTTTTAACTAGTAGCTTCTTTCCACTAGCTTTTTAGTCATTTTCCTTGTGAACATAAAAAACCATCAAAAGACCAAAAACATCATAAATCATCATAAAACACTAAACACAACGCATTAGGAAACAAACACCTAGGCACATACAATGCACTTCACTTCAGCAATTTACCAACCCTGGTTGACAATTAAATGAACTCAATTTAGGAGACTAGGTTGAGCACAAACATCTGCCTATGGTGTCTGAGGATCACAAAGAGCTTCCAATGTATCTTCTCAGAGGTAAGAGAGCTGCTTTATTTTGATGGGTTTAGTAGTATTAAGGAATTTCTGAGAACCTTTGAAGAAAAAGTCCCAAGGGAGTGAAGGATGTGGGCACTTAACCTAGCTATGTGCGCAACCCCTATGTCATGGTGGGAAAATCATAAGGGGACATTCCAAGATTGGGAGGAATTCCGCGAAATGATGATTCTATAGTTTGAACCTTCGATTCACCTACACGTGGAGACTTTCCTTGGTCAAGGAGATCTGTGAAGGCACGTGGCTACATGGATGGAGGCATGGTGAGAAAGGACCACAGAGGAATGGGTCCACCTGTTTATCCATGCCTTGGGGCTAATTCCCACTACATGGTATCTGGATGTAGAGCTACACTAGCACACCTTCCAATGCAAGACCATGCGAGACGACTTTGTGGGGATGTTCAGATTGATAGGCAAAACTGAGGATAGGACATTGATGCCTTGGTATTTGATGAATCACACCCTCGTATGGAGTATGGGGCACTGTCTTCGGATACGCAGATGTAGGATATTGTCAACTGTGACAATCTATCAATGGAGGAATGCGATGGAGGCCTGTGAAATATCACTATCCCAGAGTTAGAGGGAGAGCTTGCAGTTTTTGTACCCTTGCTACAGATCATTGATGTCACCAAGCCTCTTAAGCTAAGGCAATTTAATATTGGAAAAGAAGCTAAACCTAAGCTAGCTAAAATTGGGGACTACTGGGATGATGATACTGTTGGAAAAATCGTAGAACTCCTCACGGAGTACCAGGACATATTTCCTACAAAATTCTCAGAACTCAAGGGGATTACAGGGAACCTAGGGGTCATGCACATCACCTTAAAACGAGATGCACACCCTGTTAAGTAGCGACCTTAACAAATGAACCCCAAATATAAGAAGAAATCCATGGTTAATGCGCTCCAATCTGAGCTCCGAGCTTTGCAGCTCAAAACTGACACCCTGAAGAGAAGCATGATTCAGGTGAGGCCACCCCCAACAACCAATAGTGAACTGATCATCACAAATTAGAGCCGCCTCTGCTCCTTTCCCGACGCAGCATCCACCTTGAGCCCGCCTGACTTAGGTGTGCAAGTCGAGGCCTGTGTAGAGGTGCAATTGGATTTAGCACGTCTTCCACATGAACCGATGCAGGTCCTCCATACATTCCTCTTCGAGGAGATCCATCACAGAGACCGTCGGGTACATTAGCATCTCATTACAACTGAGCAAACGCTTATTGAAAAAATAGTCGAAGTGTCCCAAGCACAGGTTGCATGCACCCTTACCGCTACGCAGGAGATTGAGTTGGATCATCTAATCAACAGGGTATGTGCAGATGTGGCTGAAGATGTCCCAGCTTCTCCTATCACCTAGGCCAAGATTTAGGGGCTTGTTGCAGCTCTAAAGGCTTCGGGGACTAAGATTCAGACTGTCAAGACATAGATGGAGCAGCAGATTGTTGGCTTGTAGGCCAAATTGCAGCTAGAAACTCCACCTGAGGTATGAGCCCATCACGCTACGCTGGTCATGGAAGCTACAAATGCCATCACAGCTCAGATTACTCAGGGCACAGATTTTTTGAGAAAGCTATGCAACTGTGGTCTAACGTGCAATGCAATCCTCTCCTGCGTGAATTTACTTAAGAACTGCACCAAAAGGAGGAAGAGTTTGAGCAACTAGAAGCTACTATGTCCACTTTGATTCCAGCTCAATGCCTGGCATGACTACGTAACATCCACACACTTAGAGATGACATTGAAGAGCTCTGCCACAAAAATAAGGTGCTTAGTGAACACCTCAAGCCATGGGCCAATGAAGCCATCAAGATATCACAGGAAGTGGATGTTGCAGTTAAACAACTGAACCAGACCTTGGAGAGAGTCACTGCTGCTACTAAAGGTCCAAATTCACAGAAATTGGTGGATATTGGACAGAACGTTGCTACGTAGAGCAAAGGAGTGTTGTCCCTTCTGGTCGATGCAATCAAGCAGCTTCAGGCGAAGATGCAAACCCAACGGCCACCGTGACTTGGGACGAGTCACAAGATTGTGTTGGGGGCTAGTTGGAACAGGGTTCCCTAAGCTGTGCTTTTTATATATTCTTATAATATTCAGTTTGGCATAGGGGTTTTGCGGCGGGTCAAAGTCCCAAATGTTTTGTAATGGGGTAAAGGGTAAAACTAGGGTCCACAAACCACAGTTTGTGGACCATAGGATATCAAAGGCTACGATGATACAAATAGATAGATAGTTGGGTCTAGTAAA
The DNA here is from genome assembly GCA_034641835.2 of Pinus albicaulis. Lineage (NCBI taxonomy): Eukaryota > Viridiplantae > Streptophyta > Pinopsida > Pinales > Pinaceae > Pinus > Pinus albicaulis. The sequence continues at coordinate 1,062,351,087 of CM076577.1, read as the reverse complement.
CAAGAAGAAGTAAGATTGATGCTACGTGTGAATTGTTGAGATCTATTGGGTTATTTTGGGTAAGGACTCCTGCTGGCTGTGTACGGGAAGATCTTCAGTCCTGCTGTGTGCGGACCCCACTGGCTATGTGCACAAGCTGTGTTTTGGGTTGTAATCAGGATTGTGGCTACTAATGAATACAAAATCTATTTGAAGTATCTTGTGATGTCTGATTGATTGTGTTAATACTGAATTGCATCTGTGTTATTGATTTTCGAATGTATATGCGATCTATGAATTAGCTACAATTATACTGTTCTGTGATGGTAATTACTGATGCACACGTATATGCGGCTATATTGATCTAATATATTAATAATAATAGTTGTGTTATGGTTATATGCATATTATATTTCTAATAAACTTGATCTATGCGAACCTAATAGTTACAATGCTAGTCTGCCTTAATTACTTACTCTGTCCCAGGGTGTGGAAACTTGGTTCCAACACCCTCCCATACTACATCGGGTGAGGCCTTGGCCTGCGAAAGTAGGTCATTTCCGAAAGGGACAGTAGTATAGGGGTTTTTTGGGAAAACTTAACCTCTGAACTTAGGTCAAGACCCTTCAAGCCAACATGGTAGAAACCACTTGATTACCAATCAATGATGTAAACTATTAATAAGTGTGAGAGAAACCACCAATAATGACAATGGCTCTCAAAGTAATCCAGTATAATCCATGAAGTTTGAATGAATGATTTACAGTAGAACACTTCATAGAATCATCCATTTGAAGGTCAATGATGCAACCTATCGTTGAAGGAGAGAAACCTGTCATTAAAGCATGCAGACCCCAAGGTACTGATAGGATTCTAGATCAAACTTCTAGATGATGAGCTGTCATCGATATAAAGTGACCCATCATAGGAAAGCCCATGACACGAAACCATTAGATCAAGTTTTGATAAAATATTTTCAAGGATTGAATCAGTGATGGTCAACGTGAATGGAGACAAATTTTTGCAATGCATGGTTTATTTGAACTGTCTCTTGAACACATAATGACAATGCAGATGGTTTGGCAGCAATTGACCTCAAGCTAATACCTAGAAGATGGATGAAGACTTTCAATGTGGTTTGGTTAACTATTATACAAAGGGTTTCCCAACCGAGGTACAAGTGTGACAAAGTGTCGTGTTCAAGAGTGGCATGCTGCTTTTTAAACAAGGGTGACAATTGGATTCTTTTTCTCTCTTTTCCCCCCCACCATTACTGGCAAGTGCCTCTTTATTTTTTACAAGCTTGAGGAGGATAACATTTTCTTGTTTATATAATCTCATCCTTCAGATGAGTCCATATTAGTATTAAAATCAAACCTTAAGAAGGAGTGGCTCAGTCTTGTTGTAATCGACAGGTCCTTTACTGTTAAGTTTTAATGAGTGCAGTATAGGAGAAACTCAATGTTTTTTAGTTTTAGGGAGTTAGAAGAAAAACATAAGTAAACTCTGTGGTTTTAATTTTTCGTAAATTTAGTCTCTCGAGCCCAAAAAAATATAAAATAATATAGGATATAACTCTCTTGACCATGATTAGTCAATGTAAACCTTTTTCGTAAATAGTGCATTTTAGTCCGGAAAAGGGGTAAACTTATACTGAAGGGATGGTTGTTCATATCATTGAACGAGTTCTAATATTAAAGTACTCGATGATATTTTCATATTTACAAATTCTGAAAAGGTCTTAAAATAGAACTCCAAGTTTTTGCTTTTTCGTAATTTTTAAGAGCCCAAAAAAGTGATGAAAGTATACTCAGCGTCAAAATAATTATTGTCACCAAAAATCATGTATCCTGCACAAAAACTCAAAATATTACACATACCTGTTTCCAAGAAGAAAAAATATTGAAAAATAACCTTTTAAAGTGAGAAATAAATAAAATATAATATTTATTCATTCAAAAACTATAAAAAGGAGTTGAAAAAAATCATTTTCACCTTTTCTCTTTAGAGGAGTGAATTGAGAGATTTTTGCAAAACACTTTTGGAGCTAATATCGAGAGAACCGACCGTCCATTTCATGAATTTTCAGAACGAGGTAATCCACATCAATTTACTCTTTGTTTCTTTCCATTTCATTTCTCCTTTTTAGCTTTAATTTCATTTTTTGGGAGGAATTTTTTTTTTTAAATGCACTCTCGGGGGTCCCCAGGTCATGCGCATGCTACCTGCAGACCCCGATAATTTTATGAATACAAAAATATCAGGCTACCGTGGTTTTTTTGTAGAGCCCATGTAGACATCTACGTTGTCTCCTCACAAAAACTGTGGAGGCACCATGACTGTCTCAAAATTCACAAAATCTCTTAAAAATGATTCACGTTTTACACTTCAATGGTTTCAAAATTTCAAATGTGTTTATTTGTTGGATATTTCACCATGTTAGAGTCGAGAGAACGTGAGAATGAGGCTATAGACAATGATGCAATGAAAGATCCCGCAATAATGCATGTGCTAAAAAATTGTGGTTTATATAAGTTCTGGGCGATCCAAGGTATGAAAGCACAAGTAGAGCTCATGACATGGCTAGTAAATACATCGGAAATTCAATATCAATGCTTTATCATTGCTGACCATCAGCTCAAAATAGATCTAGAGGACATTTATTTTCTCACTGGATTGTCTTGGAGAGGAGAAAACATATCCTTGTTTGGGGCTAGACAGGATGGCCTAGCTGTTTCTAGCAACAAACAACAGTATTGCAGTGATGAGGTAGATCCAAAGGATAATCTCATAGAAATTAAAACTATCTTGCAATTAGATCTCAAAGATGTTGCATTTAAGGTAGCCAGATTGTGTGGGAGTGTAGCTCCAAATGTGGCCACTAAATCTCAAATGTAGACCACAGTAGAGTGTTTTAGAGGGACCATATTCAACTGGTGCAAAGGGGCATTGGCTAACACGAAAGGCCAATTAACTATAGAAAAAAACATAAAGTTGAAAAAATTTGGTTATGGTGCCATTTCGATTTCTTTTGCTTTAGAGAGAATAACACTTCTCGCCCCTCACTTGACTCCAGTAAATCATGGTGAACCTTTGGAACCTCTGATGGTACGTTGGGTTGCATTAATGACCCATCATGGTGGTGATGGCAGTTCAGTGATTCGGTTCACCCAGACATACTGTATGTGGCTAAGGAACCAAGTCTTCATAATCAAATACTTCCCCTATGAAGGTACAGATTTCAGAGGTGATCGTGAGATGTCTTTGCTTCCAGGGGCACAGTGGGACAAATCAGGTAAGAGAAGTATTTTGATGTTTTTAATCTAGTTTTTATTTGTTTTTTATCGTCCAATACTGGTAACAATATTTAAATGCAGATGTCGGTCCACGATGACTAGCCACACTTCATCTCTTTGATAAGCAACAAGCACAACCTATAGCACCACCACAGTATTAGACAACAGAGATCCTAGAAGATATAGAACAAAACCTGGAGAGCTTAACCATATATATTCCCAAGACAGGGACAAATGACATTCCTCTCTGGCTTCAAATACATATTACAGGTGTTCCAGGACCCTTTAGGAGATTCTTGCGCAAGGTGGCGCGTGCCATAGTCTATTACCATGAACATCATCACAGATAGTGGATGATCATTGTGGATTGATATGTTTTGTTTTTTTGTATCAGTATCTATTAGATCATAAGGTTTTTGAACCTATGATCATAGACGATGTAATATTTTGAAAACAAACCTATATATGATATTACTACTTTCTCTGAGTATCCTGTTCAACATGTATCGAATGTTGTTTTTGGTTTACTATGTTAATGTTGTAAATGTTTATTTAGAACACAATTAGATAATGCATCAACCAATGTGTTTGAATTTCTTGAAATATTTTGATATTTGATGTAATCAAACTGTCTTTCCAAGAGACGAACCTTCAAAAATAATCTCAATAACACTGGTTTTTAATTGCATATACCCTGTTTAGATGTAATATAATGAGTTTTGAATCCAACCTAATGATCAAATGTCGAATACCAAATGAAATAGCATCAGATAATAACTCAATGACTGCACTAAATTCTGCAATATTGTTCGTTGTTTGACCAAGACTTACCTCATGCATAGAAGCTAACTCATCGGTGGGTGAATAGATAACCCAAGCTGCGGAAGATATATTCCGTGTACTACAACAAGCACCATCATCAAAACCAATGTAGGTTTGAAGGGATGCTGACATTTGTAATATCAAGAGTAATCAAGATAAGCAGTGATAGTAGTAACAACAAAATTATTCTAGGCACACTTATGTAATCTAAGGCACACTATCTAAAAAGTAACTAATGTACAAGTGAGATCTTCACATGAAATTCAAGCATAATACCTCTTAAGATAAAGACTATTTATGGGTTTATCTAAAGAGAGCCCATCATAATTAGTCAATTCATAGGCCGCTTTTACAAGCACATGCTTCACAATGTAGGGACCATGCCACATCGGTTTGAATCTCCCAGCACCTAGCTTATCATTAGCTTGATTGTATACTAAGACTAGGTCACCTTCTGAAAAAACACGAGGGGTAACACTTCGATCATAATGAATTTTAACACATTTCTTATGAGCTTCAATAGCTAGTGAAGCGGTGTGCCGGGTCTCATCTAATTGTGCTAAATAAAAAATGTGTTTCTCCTCTTCAAACGTAGGTGGTAGTAACTCAATGGCTAATTGGATTGACAATATTTTGCATTCAATGGGTAACACAACTTCTAAGCCGTAGACCAGTTGAAAATTATTGAAGCATGTAGCAGTTTCTACTAAGGTTCCATATGCCCATAGTACCAAAAAATCATGGTATGCCAATTCGATTTTTGAGTTCTAATAATCCGTTTAATCATGGTGGTTAAAACCTTGTTGACAGCTTCAACTTGACCATTAGTCTGTGGGTAATATGGAGTAGAGTTATCATGGCGCAGGCCAAGTTGTTGGGAAAGTTCGGTCTTCATTATATTTCAAAAATGACTCCCATGGTCTGTCATAATAGCTTGGGGTACATCGAAATGAGCAATCACATGATTGAATACGAACATAGCTGCATTTTTTCCATCTTTCGCGAATGTAGGCATTTCCTCGGCCAATTTGGTAAAGTAATCTATAGAGAGAATAATATACCCATTCCCCTTGGCCGAGTGAGGGTTACATGTAATGAAATCAATTCCCCATTTCACAAAAGGACCGAAAAAAATCATTGGTTGAAGAGGATTTGGAGGGGCACGCACCTTTCGATCAAAAATTTGGTATTTGTGGCATTTTCTGACTGCAATAATACCTTCTTTGAACAATGATGTCCAAAAATAACCAACGCACAATATATTTTTGGCTGTGGAAAAATACGACATATGACCATCACACGCTCCAAAGTGGAAGTCATTCAAAACCCTTTCATACTCTTTGTGAGTTATGCAACATCGAAAGATAGAATCCGCACCATGACGATAAAGTGTGTCCCCAACAATATTGAATTGCTGGGATTGATATCGGATTCTCCATTGATCTTAACATGAAATATCTGGGCAAAATGATTGGGTTTGAAGATATATAATGATATCTCCATACCATGGATCTAATGTACTGATAAGAAACAGATATTCATCTATGATGGGATTCTCTACCATAGTTTCTATCTCAGTATTGGGAAAGTCACACATGAGTTTTGCAAACACTAGTGATTTATTTAATTTATATTTCTCGAATTCCAAATCTAACTCTTGTAGGATGACATTCTATTTAGAGAATTTTCCCCCGAGTAACTATTTTGTAAAAATATACATCATCGGGTTACAATTAGATATCACAGTTGTTTTATGTAACAATATGTAGTGACGAAATCTTTGGACAGTTTGAACTGCTGCCAAGGCCAATTTCTCCACATGCAAATATATAATTTCCGTCGGGTTCAGATTTCGACTAAGATAATAGATCACATGCTCATTGTGAGATTCATCCTCTTGAATCAGAACCATTCCAATTATGGAATCAAAGGCTGCTAAGTATAAAAATTATTCCTTGTGGTAATTGGGTGGATGCAATAATGGTGCATGGGTTAACGCATGTTTAATGCATCAAAATATCAATAAAAAATCTCATCCCAAATAAAAGGAACACTTTGTTTCAACAATCAAGTAAAACCTTTTGTTAACTTAGCATAGGCTAGGATAAACCTACATAGAAAATTCACTTTCCATTGCAAAATTTGGAGTTTGCAAAGTGTGGAAAGAGGAGGTAAGTTGATGATAGCCTCAACCTTCGAGGGTTCAACACGAATTCCAGCTTTTGAAACAAAGAATCCTAGTAATCGTCCTTATTGCACACAAAAGGCACATTTTTGCGGGTTCAAATGAATCTTGTAATGCCTACATCTCATGAAAATAGCTTGTAAGTGTGTAGGATGATCATCCATGTGTAAAGAGTGAGCAGGTAAATCATCCAAATAAGGATGTATAATATTTTTGATATCATGAAAAGCATAAGACATGGCCCTTTTCATAGTTGAACTAACATTTTTTAATTTGAAAGGTGATTTCCAATAAGAAAATGTCCCCCAAGGACGTATACACATTGTTTTTGGTTGATCGACAGGGAGTATGTTGATTTGATTATACCTAGAAAATCCATCCATAAATGAAAAAAATTCATTTCTGGCATAATCGTCAATAATTTGGTCTATATAAGGGGTAGGATAATTGTCTTTTGGACATGCTTTATTAATATCCCTATAATCGACGCATACTCGTATAGTCCCTTTTTTCTTGGTAACTGAACTATATTAGATACCCAATAGATCAATGGAATTGGATAAATAAATCCTTCTCGCAATATCTTTTCAACTTCAGCTTTGATAGCAACAAATTTTCACGGATGTATTGGACGTAATCTTTGTCTAATAGGCTTGGCATCCAGGTATGTATTAAATTCATGAATGAAAATCTTTGGATCGATTCTTGGAATCTCTTCGTAAGACAAGGCAAATATGTCTTAGAATTCTTGAAATAGGGTTGTATATGTATTAATCTCATCAACTGTACAAGAAGCACCTATATGAATTTTTTCAATAATTCCAGGTTTAATTGATATGTCGATAGAAAGAGTTGTAGAAATGTTTCCCAAATTAGTCTCAAAATATGAATTTGTAATCGATATGGGATTTTGCAGTTCCTCAACATAATCAATTGTAAAAATAGATGAAAAATAATTTTCAAACCTATCAAGTTTAGGTAAAAAGGAACATCTATAATGTAGATCATCCCAGGGTAATTCATCCAAAGACAAAAATTCTCGAATACTTTCATAAGTGTGAAAAACTTGTTGAAAAAGATTAGAAAGTGATGTCAAGTCTGAACTTGATAGTGGAGAATATTATTTAGTGATCACATTAATTTGATCATGAGTAGTTGAAATTGTGTCAGAAAATGATTGCACTACCACGTACGCCATTTAAAAAGGACTCAATGGCATCTCGCCATTGAAAGAATCCAGTTCTGGTTCTGAAGGCACTACCCAAGTGTCATCAAATGGTATAGTGCTTGATGAAATCATATTGATGTTGGAAATGGTACGCGGTACGTTGGGTGGAGCCATTGAGAAAGTTCCCATCAGAGCAGAGTCCTTTACTAAACCTACACCAACATCTTCATATGGGATAGTTGATTTTCTAGCATGTCAGATACTTTTTGTAGAAGTAGGGTCAGACGAATAATATGACAACTGATCAATTTTCACAATATTTACTTTATGAGGAAACATGATTAACCTAAATATGGATCAAATGATAGCAGTCATGGAATAAGACCAACTTCAACCCGAAATAAGGTTGTAGTCTAGTGGGGCATCAACAACTTCCACATCTATATTAACAATTTTTCCTTCTACTTCTATAGGTAGATCCTGGAGTATTATGAATGGATGAAATCGTCTTCCATCAAAGGCTTTAAGGATGGTCGGTGATTGGTTGAGTGTTGGATAACTGAGATTTTTCCAATAGTTTAATGAAATTATGCACGTGGATGCCCCCTCATCAATTACAGTACGAAAGAGTCATTTGTTTTTAACTAATACTGGGATCTGAAAAGCCATATGATGAGGGAGTCTTGGTGTAAAATTTTCTAGATCAAATACCATGAGGTTAGAATCCTAAGGATCAATAGCTCCAAGAGCTGATAATAGTAATTTCCTTTGTGCTGGACATGATTTTAGCACTTCTAAGGGTGACATTGCTGAAGGGGATATTGCGAAGTCTTCAACAATGTTGTAATTCTGAGTAGCTATCGCATGTGGGTTGAAAGATGATTTTCAAAGCACACCTTTAGCAGGTGATTTAATCACTAGATCAGGATTAGGTTTCTTGATATGAAGGGGATTGGAAAACGAAGGAGATACAGCTGCTGTTTGACTAGAATTTTCTGTCTCTTTACCAATTATAGGATTTTACTTCCATATTCTTGTTGTTATCACTGAGAAAAAGTTAAACATCATTTTACATAGTCTTAGAAGTTCATTTGTCAAAGGTATGGTCATAGAGTTCATTTGTCACAAGTTGGTAAAGGAAAAATTTTAATTTTTCATATTAACCTATCCTAAGGTCCAAACCCACCCCCATTCATGTAATATCATGTCCCATCAGTCATCATTTGCTGACATATTTCATTTCCCAAGATTTTGAATTTGAAAAGGTCACTTTAGCCAGTTTTTCTTGTTTTCGTAGCGATTTACACTGTAAAAAGACATATTTCGCTATGAAACTGCTAATAGTTTCATAGCGAAACTGCCAGGAAATGAACTAACTACGTTATGAAAAGAGGTTTTTCTATCTGTCTTTTCAAATTCAGTGCAAGGTGTCAGTCAATGATTATAAGTGTTAGGTTGGATGTCATTTGAGTCATTTAGGGTTAAACCAAGGTAAAAAGGTCATGGTTGAGGTCATTATTATTGTTTTTAGCATGCATGAGTCATGATTAAGCCATGGGCTATCATCAAAACTTTAAAACATTACCCAATTGAGTCTTTTTTCATTCATCACTTCATCTTTAAATGCTACTAAGTTCTGGAGAGTTGTTTCACCAAGCCAAGATGGTTGCTGGCATTTTCAAAATTTGCAGGTGTCACTAATCAAGAGAGGAAAATAAGGTATGAAATCACCATGGATGCAAAGAGGAAGACCAACAAAGGTTGCCACTGCCTCAAATATGAGCCATCAAACATGAATTTGTTGAATGAAGACCCAACTGCCTTAGATTTTTTTAGAAGAACAGGGTGTTTGCAGTTCTGTCAAATATTGCAAGAGTGCCATATGCAGGTTTCTAAGGAGTTTGCTGTCAGTTTCAATGGGACAAATTCAAAATTGGGGATGTTAAACCTCGCAGTAACACCAGAGACCATTGCAACAGAAATAGGAATCCCTAGAGGAGGAGAACAATGGTTCAAAGGCTTCAAGTTCACCATGTAGGATTGTAAAGAATTTATCAAGCCAAAGCATAGTGAGATTGATCTCACAAATTCCATCCCAAGGAGCTACATGAAAGACAACTTCTCAAAGCTGATGCTAATTATTCATAAGTACTTCACCTATGAAGGGAGACATCACATGGTCTATTCCTACCACCTTAGGCTTCTGATACATTTTTTTGGTAAAATGTCTCTTGATTTACCTTTTTACTTATACAGAAGCTTAGCTAAAATGTCAGATAAGGTCCAAGTTAAAAAAGAAGGAAATGAAACCTCACTCTTTTAGCATGGTTTGATCAAGTTGCTGGTATTAGAGGAGTTAAAAATATTAGATAGAGACTGGTCATCTTTTTTGTTCATCAGTGGTTTTGAAGTAGATTCTATCACTCCTAAAAGGAATTCTAAGCCTAGATATATCCCATCACCTTCAGTGGCAAAGCAAGTTGAGCCAGTGATCATGGAGACAGAGCCTTTGCAGAAGGTTGATACACCAAAAGTTACACCTGCAAAACAAAAGCAAATAGTGAGCGAACATGGCAGCAAGATGGTTACAAGAATCAAAATAGTGGCTAAAGGTAACATAGAGGACATTTTTCATGCTAATGATATTGAAGAAACTCCCATAGTTCAAGCTGAAGACATAGATGAGGGAGGAACGAAGCTCAAGAAAGCCAAAACAACTAAAAAGTTAGAATTTGCAGGTGAATATGCAGGATCCATGTTTCAAGCTAGAAAACCAATAACAAGACATTATATAAAAGTCTTGGAATGCAGCAAAGAGGCTTATAAGGTCATTGAAAATATTCAGGCACCACCAAGCATCATTGACCTCTCAACACCTGCAAAAGAAGATATGGCCATCAAGAAAAAGAAGGGAAAAGACAAAATCACTGAAAAGACAGAAGTTGAAGCCCTTAAGGAGCAGTTGAAGCTGGAAAATTATGAAATATTAGTCTTAAAGAAAGAGGCAATGAATCACAAGGTTCAGAAGGTATAGTTTGAAAAAATGAAAGAGATTTGGGAGGATCAAGTCACAAGTGTCTCTAAGACTTTGGAAAACATAGAAAAACAAATAAAATGGACTAAGCCATTGAGATGAGAGGTGAAACATATCAGAAAAATGAACCCGCACTTATAGTCTAAGAATAGGACACTAAAATACCAAGTCAAAGACCTACAAGAACAACTGGAACTGATTCATGAAGAGATGGAGAAGAAGGGTTTGAAGATGACTGTGGTTGAATAGCCCATTGCTCAACTGATCATTAATGAAGAGGAAACACCATAAGGGTCTTAAATTGAGTTTGAATGTGTTTTATAAGGTTCATGGCATGCTGAAGATCATTTTTTTACAGTTGGAGGTCACTTTTTGGAGACAGTGTTGCAATCTGGAAATTTTGCACTTTTTCACAGTTTCGTAGCATTTTCTAGGCTTAAAGCCAGGAAAACGCTATGAAAATTTCTGTAGCAGCCTTTTTTCCTCTAAATTAAATTTTTTCATTTTTCAAGGAGGGAGAATGATAGTGATTATGTGTCATGACTAGGGTGACACCGTGAAACAACAAAAGAGAAATGTTTTTTGGTGCAGAAGCTTCTTTTTTCAATGTTACGAAAGCTCTCTATGAAATTGTCATGTTTTCATAGCAAGCTACTTTTGAAGGTTTTGGAGCATCCTAATGGTAGTTTTGGATGGATGGACTCCTCCAGCAGGTCAAGGGACCTTAACATCAAACATTTATGACTCAAAGTAAGTGCTGTGGATACAATTCATCAGCCAAAGATCTTGTTAAAGATGAGCACTATGCATCCTGAAAAATAGGGTTTTGTTCCACATGTCCAGGATAGTTTTTAAGATGTAAAGGTGGTAGTGAAACTATCATCTATCCTTCAATCATGTGATGCTTATTTGTAATTGACATTTAATGATTTCAAATATAAGGTAGACTGATGTAATAAATAGGAGTTTGAGTCCTATTAGGAAATGTCTTCTGTAGGGTGTAGTTGTCATGTTCTTGTTAGAAGATATGCTTTTCAATTATGTGATGTGTTATAGGAAGAATTCGATGAATCTAGCCATTAGGAAGATCATCCTTGCTATAAGAATGTCTACATAAAGAGAAAATATCGAAGTAGTGAAGGGTTGGATTTTTTTTGCACCAAAATACTTCTTTATGTATATTGACTTATATCAATAATACAGAGGGATTTTCTTCTTGACAAACCTGAGATTCTCATGGGGTTTTTAATGTCTTATTGATCGACATATTATGTTTTACCACCTGCAGTAGATTTAATTTCTATTACTCTGAATTCATAACTCAATGCTCTGAATGTTTTCCTATGTTTTATGAGTGAGTTTCCACTGTTAAAGACCCCTATTTTCCTCAACTTCCATGTCAAGAAACCTTTCCACTGAAAATACTAATTGTTGACTCCATAAGCCCAATGGTAGCAAGCCCAATTTATTTCAACATGCAATCATAAAAAAACAAGATACAAATCCTATAGAGTTGACCATCTAGCACTGTCATTAACCAATATCATTAAATCCCTTTGAGAGAGCCCTCTCAGACTAAAGAGTCTAAGCTTCAGTCAAAAGTCGGTTTGAAACAATTACATAGAGTTTTTTTATCAAAATTCAATCAAGTAAAATTTTGTGATAACACTTGCAATCACATCGCAACCATAACCTAAAACATCATTAAAAATATGCCAATGAATTTGAAGAAGATCCTATCATTTTTCTAT